>CM035408.1:14537045-14547045 GCA_020310875.1 Ceratopteris richardii | reverse complement strand
TGGAAGGTCTGGCAGACAAGTGGTTTAGCCAGTTTGCTGAAAATCACTTTACCTCTTGGGATTTGATGAAAGAGGCCTTTAAGAACCAATTTCAGCATGGCAACACGGCTTAGATCATTATAGAAGAATTGGAAAACTTGAAGTTGGGTCCAGGAGAGAAGTTCCCCGAGTTCGTGACCAGGGCCAAAGCACTAATGGCTAAACTACCGGATCCACCACACGACTTCTTTGTCAAGAAGTGGTTAGCCAAACCTCTACCTGTAGTCACCCAATGCAAAATAAAAGAGTTAGTGCTACCTACTGCCTCTGTTGAGGAGTTCATCAATACGGCCACCCACTTGGAACAGATAAGGCACCAGTATGGTGTAACTTCTTCCCAACCATCATATGGTGCAGAATTGGAGGACCCAGTGAGCGAGTTAAGAAGGGAACTGGAGGGCTTGAAAAGGAATAAGCCCTACACAGAGGAGGAGACTACTGTAGCTCAGCTGAGAAGAGAGATTGAAGCCCTCAAGCTCCAAAAGGAAGAGGAAGCCCATGCAGAGGAACTAGCTCAGCTGAGGCAGGAGTTGCAAGAACTAAAAGGAGGCGGCATTAAGAACGGACTCTGGTGCTCCATGTGCAGCAAGCAAGGACACATAGTAAGTGAATGTCCTTTGCTAAATGTGACTTGTAAATTATGCAGGAAGATTGGGCATGAGGCCCATGAATGCCAAGTAAGGGGAATGCCGACAACTACATACTGGACATAAGGAGGGCTCTTGCCACCAGCAAATGTAATGGCAGCAGCAACAAACCAAGGTAATAACTATAATCCTAGACCGAGAACTAACCTTGCAAATGGGCCTAGAAGGCCAATTATTTGCTTCAGATGTGGAGAATGTGGGCACTACCAATCTAGGTGCACCCTTCCGGAAAATGCGCCTCCTTGCAGGAATTGTCCAGAGGCCAGAGATCACTATACAAACTGTTGTCCTAAGAATCAAGCCTCTACTTCCGGACCCCATCTCCAAATGATCTCTGTATTCAAGGAGGAGACATTACCTCAGGTGAATGAACCCTCACCATCCACTAGAGTGGTACAGTTAGAAGAACTCGAATCTTTTGCAGTACAGACAAGAAGCAAGGGAACGGCAAAAGTGGTAGAAAATCAAGAATTGATAATTAAGGAATTGAACAAAGACAGAGTTGCAATTGAAGACAAAGATACTACAAGTACAGACACAAACCACAATGAATGTCTTACAGGCACCAGCGATGCCATTGGGCATGCCTTCAAAAGGGCTCAAGAAGAGTTTGGTAAAGCAAATGAAGCTCACTTTCTTAAAGAGTCAGAGGCTTCAAAACTACTCAAGTCAATTAAGAAGGAGGTTAGTATTTTTGATTTAATAAAGATGGATGGGAAATTCAGGTCAGAATTATTGCAAATAATTGATGAGGCTTCTACGATAAGCTTAGTGGCTAAGACTGCTATCTTACATCAAGGGATAATTAGGGGGGAAGCACCCCTTACAGATTATAAAAGCCCTCGGCTTACAATATCAATCAAGGGCCATGAATTTCAAGGAGTTATTGTAGATGGTGGTTCTGGCATTAATTTGATGCCTGAACATACCATGAAAAGGATTGGACTCCACCCTTCAAGACCTGCAAATTTCACGGTTACTTTGGCAGATCAGAGCAAAGTAAGGCCCTTGGGGGTAATCCCAAAAGTTCCACTTGAAGTACAAGGTAATCTATTTATTCTGGATTTTGTGGTCTTAAGATTGCCCCAGGTTGAAGGAGGATTTCCTCTCTTAATTGGAAGACCTTGGCTGAGGCATGCCAGTGTCATTCATGATTGGGGTAAGGACACCATGTGGGTACAAAAGAAAGGGCAGGAGCTGACACAAATTCATTTAGAAGAAGGTCCAGACAATCAAGGAAACACTAGTATGATGCAAACAGTGAGCATTTGCATGGAAACAGAAGCGGAGGATCAACCCCAAATAGATTTTGAGGAAGAAGAGGATATTTTAAGTTGGCTTCATGCAGGCAACTCTTCTTCTTGTTTTGGAAATTTTCTCGATAATTCTTGCACACCTGAGGATTATGGTGAAGAAGACAAAAAGGTCCAGGCTGATGGATTGGGAGAGCCTATCACGGACCACAGAAGGGGCAGGAAGACACCCTTCAACGACAGTTCAGAGGAAGATATCACTTCTACAAAGAAAGCAGAGGCAAAGGTGAAAGACAAGGTAACTAATTCTAGTGAAGAATGCTCTTTTCCTATTCAAGAAATACCTGCAGGATGGATGCAGGAAAAAGAGGAACAAATTGAAATTCAGGAAGCACTTGCTTATGAAACAATGCAAAAAAGACTACTGGAAGATGACAAGGAAGGAACTGAGCAAGAAGAGAATATGGTAGAGAGAGATCCGGTAAAAGAAATACATTTAGATATTCAGAACAATAGCAGACCAGTTTTGGTAGCCAACTGGTTGTGGAAATACCCAGAGCTTCTGGATAAGGTCAGATCATTCTTGATCCACTACACAGATGTTTTTGCATGGCATTATAAGGATCTAGAAGGAGTACCATCTAGTTATGGTGAACACAGAATTCCGTTGATAGAAGGAGCAAAGCCGGTGAGAGGGAAAAGTTATCGGCTAAACCCCAAGTATGCTGAAGCTGTCTATTCAGAGATTCAGAAAATGGAAGATGCAGGAATTATCATTCCTATTGAACATTCGGAGTGGCTATCTCCCATGGTGATCGTGCCAAAGAAAAACACTAACAAAATCAGAATCTGTGTTGATTTTAGGGCATTAAACAAGGTCACGATTCCAGATGGATTTCCAATGCCCTTTGCTGAGCAGGTCATAGAAGAAGTAGCTGGACATTCCATTTATAGCTTCATGGACGGATTTAGTGGTTATAATCAGATCTCTATTCATCCTGAGGATCGGAAGAAGACAACATTTATTACTCCTTGGGGAACCTATGTATATCTGAAAATGCCATTTGGGTTAAGAAATGCTCCAGCTACCTTCAACCGAACAGTTAATCTCATTTTTGGCCAGTTGCTACTTGAGTCATTAAGAATCTTCATGGATGACTTTTCATCTTTTTCAGGCACTATTAAAGAAACTCCATTGGATTGTTTAGAGAAGCATCTGCTTCAATTAAAACAAGTTTTTGAGAGGTGTAGAGAAACGAAGCTGAAACTGAATCCAAACAAATGCCACTTTTTGGTAACTGAAGGTACTTTATTAGGGCATGTGGTATCTTCCAAAGGCATGGCACCTGATCCAGATAAAATCATAGCTATCTTAAAACTACCCAGGCCTAAGTCTTCAAAGGAGATTCAAAGTTTTCTAGGCCATACAGGATACCACCGCAGATTTATCAAGATGTACGCAGATATAGCCCGACCTTTGGCTAGGCTCACAGGCAAGGAGGTTCCTTTTAAATGGGACGACGAGGAGGAAAGAGCATATCAAACACTACGGTCAAAGTTAGTGTCTGCTCCCATTTTGATTACACCTGAGTGGTCAAAGATATTTCATTTACATGTGGATGCAAGTGCATATGCAGTAGGGGCAGTTCTAACCCAACCTAGTGAAGAGTTTAAGATGGACAGACCAATTCAATATGCCAGCAGAATTCTGACTAAGGCAGAAAGGAACTACAGCACTACAGAGAGAGAAGCCTTGGCAATGGTTTTTGCTGTCCAAAAGTTTCGGCATTACTTATTGGGAGTGAAATTCGTCATTATAACTGATCACCAACCTCTCAAGTACTTACTCAACAAACCACATGCTACTGGTAGAATATGGAGGTGGTTACTGTTATTCCAAGAGTTCGATTTCTCGGTAATCCATAAGCCAGGAAGAGAGAATGTGATGGCGGATCACTTGTCCAGAATAAATAGGAGGGATCAAACCAGTGGTATCAATGATGATTTCCCTGATGCACACTTGTTTGCTATACAAGCTCAAGGATGGTATGATGATATCAAACAGTTCATTAATACTGGATTGTATCCAGAAAGTGCTAATGCTGTACTAAGGAAGAGACTGCTTATCAAGAGTAGACCATATACTTTCATTGAGGGTAAACTCTACAGACAGGGCAAGGATGACAGGATTAGGAAATGTTTAGAGGAAGATGAAGTGAGGGAAATACTGCAATTTGCACATGAAGGAACAGGTGGTGGGCACCTTCTAGGGCATATCATGAGCCAGAGAATACTAGATGCTGGTCTATGGTGGCCTACACTCTTTAGGGATGCAGATGATTGGAGAAAAACATGTGATGTGTGCCAGAGGTGTGGACCTAAACCCACCAAGCAAAGACATTACCCTTTGGTAGTTTCCACTTCTTGGCAGCCCTTTGAGAAGTGGGGATTAGACTTTGTCGGGCCTATATACCCTGCGGCACTTCCAAAAAGGGAAAAGTACTTACTGATAGCCACGGACTACGCAACAAAATGGGCTGAAGCTATTGCATCAACGGATTGCTCTGCACAAACAGTGGCTGACTTTTTGTATTGTAACATCATTTGCAGATTTGGATGCCCGCTTGAAATCTGTACCGATCAGGGTACTCATTTTGTTAACAAAGTACTGCAGGAAATTTCCAACAGGTATCGCATTTTACACAGGACTTCTTGTGCATACTACCCACGAGCTAATGGACAAGCCGAGTTAACGAACAAAGTATTAATTTCAATGTTACGAAAAGAATGCATGTTACAGCCGACCTCTTGGGGACAGGCCTATCTGGGTACATTATGGGCATACAGACTGGCCTATAAAGAGACTGGGTATTCTCCCTTTCAATTAGTTTATGGCTTGGTTCCTATTGAACCATTTGAATTCATCAGAGGCTCTATAAGAACGGAAAGACTAGAGAAAAATGGGATGGAAGTTCCAGCACGACTGACTGCTTTGCATAAACTGGAAGAATCGAGAATTTTAGCCTCCAAACAGTTCGAGGATATTCAAATAAAGAGGAAGGAGAACCATGACAAAAGTTTATGGCAAAACAAATTGAAGCCTGATCATTTAGCACTATTACACAGGCCACAATTTTCTAATCAAAACAAAGGGAAATGGATCCCTCACTGGGAAGGCCCTTTTCGCATTACGAAGATGCTGCAGTGGGGTGCAGTGCAATTGGAAACACTCGATGGCAACACCCTACCATTGGTAAACATCTCCAGACTCAAGGGTTATCACCAAAAGTCATAAAATTACATTTTCATTCTTTTGTTCCTAAGAGTTTTGGACTGCTTTATAGGTACAAATAATAATCGGTCTGTCCTAATAATTAAAAATAAACAACAAAGGGAAAAATTGCTCACGCATTTTCTTTTTTTTTTTTTTTTTTGGCGCCATTTTATTTTATGCTCATTTCATAAATAAAAATCAAGTAATTTTCCGTGTTCAATAAATTAGGCGCCGATTTCTTTTTCATGGCTCGTAATTCTGTTCAACTTCTTTAAATACGTCCCATTGCTTTGTTTCATACATGAGTGAATGAGATTGAAGTTTGGCTCTCCCCTCTTTTGAACACCCTTTTATGCTAGACCGTTCCTTCCTGTGAGGTGCTCCCTCATTCAAACTAGCTATATAATATGGCCTTTTCTTCATACTTGCTTCAACAACATCAGAATTCCGTCCTATTTTTCATTGCACAGGCCAAGTTGTGCTAGGGAAGAAAGAAGAAGATCATCTCTCACACCCCTCTCCACCCCATCGACTCCTCCATACCACCACCCTCCCTCCTCCTTCCCCCTTTCCATACTACCGCCCCTCCGCCTTCTCTCCATCCCCCTCAACCCCACTCGGACTCCCTCCATCTCCACCCGCATGCGCCCCTCCCTACTCCCCCGCCTCCAACCAACTCACACCCCCGCCTCCCCACCCTAACCAATCCATCCCCGCCCCCTCTCTCTCCCAGCCCACCCCTGACTACCCCGCCCTACTCCACCTCTCCATCTCCCTACCCCATCGCGATCCCCCCGCCCCCAACCTCCTCAGCGCCCCCTCTCCGCCCCCCTCAACACCCTCAACACCCCCCCTCCTAACCCCGCTCAGCGCCCCCCTCTCCGCCCCCCTCAACAACCTCAACACTCCCCTCCTAACCCCGCTCAGCGCGCCCCCTCTCCGCCCCCCTCAACACCCTCAACACCCCCCCTCCTAACCCCGCTCAGCGCCCCCCCTCTCCGCCCCCCTCAACAACCTCAACACCCCCCTCCTAACCCCGCTCAGCACCCCCCTCTCCGCCCCCCTCAACAACCTCAACACCCCCCCTCCTAACCCCGCTCGGCCCCCCCTCCTAACCCCGCTCAGCACCCCCCTACAACCCCGCTCGGCCCCCCTCCTAACCTCGTTCGGAACCCCCTCCTAACCCCGCTCAGCACCCCCCCTCTCCGCCCCCCTCAACAACCTCAACACCCCCCTCCTAACCCCGCTCAGCGCGCCCCCTCTCCGCCCCCCTCAACACCCTCAACACCCCCCCTCCTAACCCCGCTCAGCGCCCCCCCTCTCCGCCCCCCTCAACAACCTCAACACCCCCCTCCTAACCCCGCTCAGCACCCCCCTACAACCCCGCTCGGCCCCCCTCCTAACCCCGTTCGGAACCCCCTCCTAACCCAGCTCAGCACCCCCCCTCTCCACCCCCCTCAACAACCTCAACACCCCCCCTCCTAACCCCACTCAGCGCCCCCCCTCTCCGCCCCCCTCAACAACCTAAACACCCCCCCCTAACCCCGTTCGGCCCCCCTCCTAACCCCGTTCGGAACCCCCTCCTAACCCCGCTCAGCACCCCCCCTCTCCGCCCCCCTCAACAACCTCAACACCCCCCTCCTAACCCCGCTCGGCCCCCCCTCCTAACCCCGCTCAGCACCCCCCTACCACCCCGCTCGGCCCCCCCTCCTAACCCCGTTCGGAAGCCCCTCCTAACCCCGCTCAGCGCCCCCCCTCTTCCTACCACCCCTCCCCCCCCTCCCAACAACTCCACCCCCCGCACACCACCGCCCCCTCCCTCCTCCTCGACCCACCGCAAACCACCCCCCCCCCCCCCCCCCCCCCCTCCATCCCCCGCGCCGCCCCTCCACCCCTCCACCCCTCCACCCCTCCATCCCCATCAAACCCCTCCCACCCCCTCTGCCTGCCGCGCGCCCTCATCTCTCCCTTCCCCCCCCTCACCCCCTCCAACCCCCTCAACCCCCCTCCCCAACCCTCCCCTCGGTACCCCGCAGCGCCCCCCCTCTTCCTACCACCCCTCCACCCCCTCCCAACACCTCGACCCCCTGCGCACCCCCCTCTTCCTGCCAACCCTCCACCCCCTCCCAACAACTCCACCCCCCGCACACCACCGCCCCTCCCTCCTCCTCGACCCCCCGCACACCACCGCCCCTCCCCTCCATCCCCCGCGCCGCCCCTCCACCCCTCCATCCCCATCAAACCCCTCCCACCCCCTCTGCCTTCCGCGCGCCCTCATCTCTCCCTTCCCCCCCCTCCATCCCCCTCAATTCCCCGCCGTCCACCACCCCCCTCACCCCCCAACCCCCTCAACCCCCCCTCCCAACTCTCCGCCTCCAACCCCACCGCACCCCCTCCTTCCTCCCCCCGCGCGCCCCCCTCTTCCTCCCAACACCCTCCACCCCTCAACCCCTCTGCCCCTCTCCCACCACCTCAACCCATCGATTCCCCTCCCCCTGCATAGGCTTTCTTTTGTTCCACTTCTTCTCCCCATTTCCATCAATGGCGGACCCCTCCGCTCCGGGTGCTCGTTCCTATCCTCCATCCTCGCTGCCTCCAAACCTTCAACATCCATCCTCTCCCACCTCCGCAATTCCCTCTGACCATCCCAATCCACCTCCTCCCTCAACGGCAGAACAATCTGTTCAAGCTACTCCAACACTTCCTACGGCCCTTGATCTTCCCATTTATTCCATACACTCTGATTCCACCGACCTTTATTCCCCACCTCCCCTCCCGCACCCTCCTTCTCCTTCCCAATCTATGTCTCATTCATCCCACCCATCTTCACCAACCGGGGATTATATGCGCCTGTTTCTCCCACCTGACTTAAACCTGCAAATCCGAATGCATCTATCCCTACCTACCATTGCCCTTCGTCAAATGTTTTCCATTGAGGATCTTCAGCAGGCGGGCTTGTGGGGCTTGGCTAATGTTTTCTTCAATAACCCCGCCAATTTTACCCAGGTTTATGAAGCTATCCGCCTCTTCCCTCATTTTAGAACTGGCACTCTCTTCATCCCAGACATTGCCGCCAGTATTGGGTCTCCCCTAATACATTTTCGTGCTCCCCCTTTCCTATACACTGGACTGTCCGCCTCGGCCACTATTGCCTTTTTTACCACACACTTTCATAGTAATGCTAGGTTTTCGCTCCGCATGACCACCCTTCTCAATGCGTTCATCTTTTTCTTCTTACTACGCAGTCAAACCTCTTCGCTTCCCTGGTCAGATATTCGTATCGCCGATCCGCTTTTCTGCTTTCTCCATAGCCGTCCTTACCCTTACGCAACCCTCATTTATAGTTCCTTGACTTTGCGCTCTCGTCGACTCCGCGGGGCTATCTCTAGAGGCTCTCATGCATTTTCCATCTATTCTGCACCCTTCTTAGCTTGGCTCTATCACATTCCCGCACAATCTGCCCACAATGTTGCTTATCTCCCTTCCCACCCTGGACCGTCCATTGCTCCATCTCCCTCCCCCCCTCTAATCTCAATTGACTCAGCTTCCGCATCGACACCCGCATCCGCACCCCCTGATGTAACCTCCTTCCCTCCCCAATCTTCTTCACCTATCCCTCCTGCATCTACCACCTCTCCATTCATGCCTAACCCCCCTGATGTAACCTCCTTACCTCCCCAATCTTCTTCACCTATCCCTCCTGCATCTAACCCCTATCCATTCATGACTACCTCCCCTGACGTCCCCTCCTTACCTCCCCAATCTTCTTCACCTCTCCCTCCGGCATCTACCTCTTCTCCTTTCATGCCTAACCCCCCTCACGTCCCCTCCTTCACTACCCAATCTTCTTCCCCTATCCCTCCTGAATCTACCACTTCTCCATCCATGCCTACCCCTCCCATTATCCCTAGACCTCCCCTCTCTTCAGCTTTCACGCCACTCATTCAAACACAGCTCAACCCTCAAAACCCCACCTATATGCCCCCATTCACCCGGATTACACCTCACCCTCTATCAGTAACATCCCTGTCAGTCGACCGCTACCTTCCCCCAATCCTTCACTTCCCACTCCATCTTCCACTCCAACCCTTCCTCCTCCTTCGCAGAATATTCCCCCTTCCCCTCCCCCTCCTGCCCCAACGGCCACTCCCACTCCGCATTTTGACCTACCATCAACCCCTTCATTTTTGCAATTACTACAGGACGCGAGTGTAGTCGCTCTCGGCAATGCTCAAGCCTCCCAGATTTCCTTGGATTCGGTTTCCGCAGCAGCTTCGGTTCATCAACAATATATCTCAACAATAGAAAACATAAATCGCATGGCCACCTCTCAATGGCACTCCCTCAACGAAACGGCGCGATTGCTCAAAGAAGAGAGAGATCATTATCGCGATATGGAAGACTCTGCGTTGAAAGCCTTAGAAGATCTTCAGAATCGCTCCAACTTAGGGCTTTGTGCTAATGCTGCATGCAGACGTATCCGCAGGGAAAGGGATCATCTTAGGCAATGCCTTAGTTCGCTACAGCTTACGATCGAACAAGCTTCTGCTCCTTTGCCCCCTTCTCCATCTAACTCGGCTGACAATCTCAACCATCCTCCTCAATAAATTGCCATCTTTGTCAATAATCTACTCATCACTTTGATTTCTAAATAATTCTTGCAGGGTGCCTTATTTTTTTTTTTTTTCTTAACTAAATAATATACACACCCTTTACCTCTTTTCTTGACTCGGTTTCGTTGTTTTCATGTCTGGATCTTTGCAATGTCTCAGTTTTTGTATTGCTGT
>CM035408.1:14039545-14532045 GCA_020310875.1 Ceratopteris richardii | reverse complement strand
TCTTCATCTTGAAGTAACAAGAACTGTAGCTCTTCAAATGAAAATTCTCTATCTCTTGTAGAGAGAGATAAAGAAGTAAACAAAGCAAGATATGTAGATGGAAGTGAGTTTAGAAGTGTGTTTAACATCTCTTCATCTGAAATATTTACCCCTACATTGAGTAACTGATCCTGTAAGTCTTTGAGCTTCAAAATATGTGATTGAACTGATTCACCAACTTTCATCCTTGTGTTCGCTAGTTGTCTCCTTAGATGAGCTTTCCTAACAGGGTTTCTGCTCTGATAGAGACTCTCTAACTCCAACCAAGCCTGATGAGAGGCTCTACATGAACTAATTTGGGGTATAATATGCCTCTTTACTCCTATAGCAATATATGAAAGTGCTAGTGCATCCCTTGAATCCCATCTGAATTGCTCTTATGTAGGAAGTAATCTGATAGTAGTACGACTGACTCTTGATGATGAAGTGGTTCCTCCTTCCTCACTAACCTCCTGTTGAGTAGAAATATCAACATGATTTCTTCTAGAAGATGAAGTAGCCTCTTATTGACTTGTCTTAGCCTTGGATAAGTGCCATCAATAATATTCCACAAATCTTTTGATACTAACAAATTCATCAACATAAGACTCCACATTGGATAATTAGACATTTCCAAAAGCTTGTCTTCATTCTCAAGTCTATAATCACTCATCTTGTTAAGGGTGTATGTCAACTATGCTCTGATACCAAATGTTGGAAGTGGGATGGGCCTTAATAACAATAAATCACAGGTTTACACGATCTTCCAACATATGAACCTTAGCATACACACCTTAAGACTCAAAAAGATGATGAGTGAGATAGAGAAAGAATAGACAAGATCTTTCGAAGTGTACAGTAAGCTATGAGGCACACCTACACTATCTATATTCCAATGTCAAATTACAATGTGTGAATATGATACGAACTAAGAATATGTGAATCTAGATAGAAATAGGAACTAGATAAAAGAGTGTGTGCCTAAGAGGTATGAAGAGTGTGTGTGTGATAATATGGAGAATAGGAATAATTTAGAACTCTTTTACAACAAACATGAATTCTGACTAATCTAAATCATTGTGAGTGAACAGGTGGGGACAGATGTAGACCTGTTACTCATATTATGTTGCTAACATGAACTCCTCTAGATGTATCCAGATGTAGAGCACACCTCCTCCAAGAGTGTAGAAATTCTTCCTCATGTAGAGAACCTTCTCCTTGATCACCTCCGACATCTCCTCCTTGAGTAGTTTGAGAAGATTGCTCCTTGAGTGATGATGAAATAATGAGGCAAGACCATTCTTATATAGGATTTATTTCTATGTGAAAATCTCACTTTGAAAAGATGTTTATAAACAAAAATCTCTGCCATGCAATCTAAAATTGTGAAAATTAGCACCATCGCCTATGAGCTTTTTGAAAATAAAACTTTGTCATGCTCCGTGATTTAGAAAGGAATTGAACCCGGGTTGGCGCATTTTTATCCTCTTTTGCTTTCAATCCCAAATGAGAATTGCAATAATTTAAGCCAAGCTTAACATACCTTGATAATCTCTTCATTTGTTTTCCTTCTCTTGGTTTTTTCTTTGGCAAACTTGTTTGTCGATAATCGTATCCTTGTATAATAGTGAGATTGACTTATCCTTCAGTGTATGCATGCGTTTCACAAAGAGCCTCCTCTAAATCTTCTTGAGTGATTGGGGGTGGTTGTGCCAATCTAGATGTAGGTAATGTATGAGCCCTCTTGGCTGTAGACATAGTTGTTTCTTCATCATACCTCTTTCTCTTTTAGAACCCCATATTTTTGGGGTGGGAATTGTTTTGACTTTTGTTCTCCTCCTTAGACACATATGTCAACTTGACATATGACGCCATTACCACTGATGTAGGCATTAAGAGAAATTGTTTTCGAGCCTTTGATGCATGATACATCAAAATGGTAAGTGCTATACGTCCATTCAAAAATTGTTTATGCCCCATTGTTTCTTTGCTTCGACCAATTGTTCTTGGATGTAAGGTGTAAGGTTAATCTGATTCCCCAACTTCTTGATAGCATGAGACAACAATTGAACTACATTTTTTTGCAGTGCAATATAGCAATTCATACTCAGAAAACAAGAATGTTGGTGCAACAACCATACTACTTCTTCGATGTTGATTCTATTGATATCAATAAAGGTTCTCTTATTAGCATTATGTTCTTCATCCTTCAAAGTTACTAGTCCATCTTTCGTCCATCCAAAGGCTTCTTTAATTAGCTCATGTGTGAATCCGATTGTCCTAGGCTTTCCCTTGAGATCCATCACTATTGCTTCTGGTACCAAGGGCTCATATACTACAAGATAAAGAGTGTTCATCACTTGAACAGATCATTCAAAATTTAGCATATAGATTGGCAACTTGAGGTAAGCATATATCCTAACTTCTCTCCATATCTTGAATAGATGGCATGTAGTGCATGATATGAAAATTGTGTTAGACATCTTCAGAAGCACGCAAACAACACAAGGAAGAAGAAGAAGCTTGGAGCACAATACATAATGCTGAATGTATTACCACGAGAATGTACAAAGATTAGTAGCCCATTAGGGCAATAGGCGTATATACAAGCCGGGGGAAAAAAACCTCCTAAAGAGGGAAAAAGGTGCCCCAACGGTCCTAGTGTGTTCACACCCATCATTACCTAAATATATCAACAAATCCCCCTAGGAGTGATGCGGTGAACAAGGAGCTAGCACTCATGTATAAGGAAGTGCCAAGCTTTGTGGAAGTAAGCGCAAACCTTTGCAGAAAGCTTCAAACTTCTCCCTAGGCAGAGCATTCATGAAAAGGTCTGCAATGTTCTCGTGCGTGGGAACATATGCCAAGCTGATCTCCTGTAGAGAACCACTCCCTGACATAGTGATAATGCACCTCAATGTGCTTAGTCCAAGCATGGAACACATGGTTCCTCGCAACTGCCAATGTGCTCTGACTGTCAGTAAAGATGGTGGTGGAAGACGTCTGACCAACACCCAAATCAGCCATAAGGCATCTGAGCCACACACACTCAAGAGTCTCTTTGAAAGCTGCCCTATACTCAGCCTCACAACTGGAAGTGGCCATAGTAGGCTGCTTCTTGCTCAACCAAGATATACATGAGCTACCAAGCATGAAGCAAAAGCCACTAGTGGACACATAAGTGTCATAGCAACCAACCCAATCAGAGTCAGAAAAAGCATGCAAATCTGGCGCTGGTGATCCCCCCTTGGGATAAAACAACCCAAGTAGCCAAGTACCACTCAAATAGGGAAAGATGCACTTAACTGCTTGCCAATGCTTGAATCCTGGGCAATGAATAAACTTGCTCATCTGTGAGACAACAAACTGAATATCTAGCCGAGTAATGCATAAGTAAATCAAGCATCCAACAGCCTGCTGATAGAGAACAACATCAAATGCATCTCCAAGATCATGAAAACTCAATCGTAAACATGTCTCCATAGGAGTGGCAATAGGCTTACAATCTTCAAGGCCAAAATGCTGCAATAATGTGTCAATATATTTCATTTGAAACAAATCCATTCCACCATCAACTTGCATAAAATGAACGCCCAAATAGTGATGCAAATGCCCCAAATCAGACATCTCAAATGAGGCATGCAAATCAGCCTTAAAATCAGCAATATGCTTCTCAATAGGACCAGTGAGTAGCATGTCGTCAACATAGACAACAATGATCAGAAGCACATCATTACCACACTTAACATACAAGGTGCTTTCAGTTGGACTGTTCTCAAAACCATGTACAATCAGATAGACATGTATCTTCTCATACCAAGCACGTGGTGCTTGGTTTAAACCATATAATGCCTTCTTTAACCTGCACACGTGGTTTTCGTGCCCTTTTCTGCACAAAGCCATGGGGCTAAAAAACATACACTTCTTCATGCAAGTCACCATTCAAAAATGTTGTTTTAATGTCCAACTGATGTACATTCCAACCATGATGAGCTGCAAGTGCACATATGCTCCAAACAGTAGTCATACAACATGTAGGTGCAAAGGTCTCATCAAAATCAATGCCTCTTTCCTGTACATAACCCTTTGCAACAAGCCTAGCCTTATACCTGTCAACTGTACCATCCGGTTTAAGCTTAAACTTCTATACTCACTTAGTGCCACTGGCCTTCTTGCTAGGAGGCAAGTCACATAAAGACCAAGTACCATTCTTCATTATAACATCATATTCAGATTGCATAGAAGCCATCCAATTTTTTGAATTTTGTGCTTCATAAAACGAAACAGGCTCATTCTTATCATAGAGACTAGATGCAGCAATCTGATGCAAAAGAGGCACTATGAGAGCCTGAACGAGTATGATATGAGAAAGGTGCATCTAATTTGCTAACATGCAAAGTCTGCACCAGCCATTTTGGCATGGTTTTTGCCTGCTCAATATGAGCTCTCTCATCAACTAGCGCATCATGTAAATCTGCATCAGAAATGGAATGATCTACATCATCACATGAAACTTGCAAAGGGTGAGAAGTTGCCTCATTGGGACCAACACTAGACTGTCCACCTGTAAAAAGAGGCAGCAAAGTATCAAACATGTCTTTGGAGCTAACAAATGTCTCCTTACTACATGAAAGCAATGACTGAATAGCATCTTCCACAAAAACAACATCACGACTAACCAGAATGCGTTTATTTTATGGATGATACAGACGATAGCCTTTACTTTCAGAACTGTACCCAACAAAAATAAATTTACTGCTTTATCATCCAGTTTTCTACGATGTTGTTCAGGCACTAATGCATATGCCAAACAACCAAAAACATGCAGATGAGCAACAGATGGCTTGCAATCATGCCAAGCCTCATATGGAGTGATAGACTACAACGCTTTAGTCAGTACATATGCTGCACACATGACAACCTCAAGCCAGAAACTGTGTGGTAAAGCCTGACTCTTGACCATACACCTCACCATCTCCATGAGTGACTTGTTCTTTGTTCAGCAACTCCATTCTATTGAGGTGTATACGGCACTGTAGACTTGTGTTTTATCCCACGTTCATCCAAAAATGCATTAAAATCAGAAGACATATATTGCCCCCCTCGATGAGAACGGAGGGTGCCCATTTTACATGCTGACAGATTTTCAACCAAAATAAAAAACTGTTTAAAGAACATGAACACTTTGGACTTTGCCTTCAATAGATATACCCATGCATGCCTAGAAGAATCATCGATGAAAGTCACGAAGTAAAGATAATTCCCAAAAGAAGGTGTCTGCATAGGACCACAAACATCACTATGTACAAGCTGCAATTTCTGAGTAGCCTGAACATGGCCAGTGACTAAAATACTTTGATGCAGAAAATTGATTGTATCTCAAAAAGTTGAACAGAACTTCCCAGACGAATTTTGCTAGACCTGTAGCAGACTTTGAGACGCTTATACTCGCGAACAGAAACTCGTATATACTTTTGGCACAAAAAGACAAAATAGCCTACACAAGCACTATGATAGTGCCTTCGAAGGCCGAAACGAGCTCAGATCGTGATTTCAGCACCACTTATCGAAGCCGTTTTGATCTCTGAAAGACCCTGAGTATGCTTTCCAAATTTTGTGCGATTCTGAGACTGCAACCGGAGAGGTGCAGGCAATGCCCTAGATGAAGCGACGACCTGCTGTGATACCAATTGTTGGAGTTAGACGTCTTCAGAAGCATGCAAACAACACAAGGAATAAGAAGAAGCTTGGAGCACAATACACAATGCTGAATGTATTACCATGAGAATGTACAAAGATCAACAACCCATTAGGGCAATAGGCGTATATACAAGCGGGGGGAAAAAAACCTCCTAAAGAGGGAAAAAAGTGCCTCGACGATCCTAGTGTGTTCACACATATCACTACCTAAGTATATCAACAAATTGTGGCTCAACATGGTGAATATTTCTATTCATTATATAGATGGTTACAAGGAATATGTGTTCCTGAACTAGTTGTCCATCCCATAATTAGTGCTCTCTTGCTCTTGTGGCACATTCTTGAGGTAAAGTTGCAATCGAGGGCACTCTAGTTGTCTTTTTAGTAGACATTTGCATATGGAGCATATAACACAAACATCAGTGATATAACAATACTTTTGGACTAGTGCTCATGCAAGTCGTTGCATTCCCTTTGTCACTAGGATTCCCCTTGATGTGGACTGTATACTTTGGCCTAATTGGTTCTTTTCCTAAAAGAAAATTGGACTTAAAAGTTAGTAGTAGTTGAAGCAGGCTAAAAGAATTGTGTGTGTTAGTGAATGTTTGTTAATAGAGTTTTCTTATTCAATAGGTACAAGTGATACTTTATTCCTATACGAGGAAAAGTGCATGTCCTTCATGGAGGTTTGTAAGATGGATCACCCTTCGTAGCTGAAATAGGTTTAGGATGGATTTAGAGCTTGTTTGGGTACCCATATATGTTGATGATGCCCTGAACTTCCATTAACTTCTTCAGTACCCAAATTTGAACATGCTTTAGAGTAGACTTTTGAGTTGATCCAAGATCTCTACTCATTCCTTTAAGCTTGTGGCGCATTGGTAATGGTTCCTTTATAGCTAATTGATGGTCGTTGATGGTGTTAAATTTTCTTTATTCTTGTGATGGTGGGGATGCTTCTTTATGGTAGCAGTCTACTTGGGTTTAGCATTGCATTATAACTCTCATCTCTTGGTATCTTTGCCTCACAAGGACTCTCTTGAGATGACTCTAGGTTTTGAGGAATGGGTAGTGGAATTTCAAGTGGAATTTTTTTGTCAAGAAGATAGATGTTTGGTGAGAAAATGGGTTCCAAAAATTTAGGATCATTTCATTTAGCTAAATCATGTAGAACATTACCTCTTGCACAATGTGGTTCATCATTGAGTTTAGTCCATTCCTCACTTTTAATAGAATAAAATCATCATCACCATGTTCTCCCACCTTCATCTTCTTTGATTTTTTTCATTTTTCGACTGTACATTCACTTTGTTTTCACTTGTTGCTGTGAGCAAGAAGCCTAGAAGGGGATGCAGAGCTGAGATGTTGAAGAATACCCATGGAATACGATCAAAATACTCCAAAAACTGGGTGACAATATTGCGGAATGACAAGACCAGCGTCTTGCATCGCGGTTGTTGTATCATGAGTTTGGAGGGTGACCTTGCATCTACAGGCACATAGCGGTGACAAGGAGAACATAAGGTACACATATCTACAAAAAATTTTGAATTTGGACCTCAAAAGCTCCAAGTATCATGTCCGGTTGAGTTTGGGTATCGCAATACCAGAACTCCCGTGTATCACGATACTTGTCGAGTATCGTATTGCCTCCGTGAGGTATCACGATCACGATCACCCGGTGGTATCGTATTGTGGTCCACCTAGTACTGTATCGTGTCACTCACAGTATCGTATCGTTGACCGAGCGGTATCGTATCATGTGCATGATTGGTATCGTATCGTCAACTTAGTATCGTGTCGTCTATTATTCTGGTATCGTATCATGCACCTTGTGGTATTGTATCACGTAGCGCAAGTGATATCATATCGTGATTGGAGTGGTATCATATCGTGAGCCCAATGGTATCGTATCGTCCACCTAGTGGTATCGTATCGTCTATTGTGTGGTATCGTATCGTTTACAGATAAGTATCATATCGTCTCGAGAATTCACTTGTATCGTATCATGAGCCAATGAAGTATCGTACCATTAGCTATTCTAATATCATATCATGAGGTTGGTATCATATCGTGTCAATCAGAGGTATCGTATCGTGAACACTTCCAATATTGTATCATCTGGATAGCAGTATCTTATCGTGGAAGTTGGTATCGCCTTGGTGGTATTGTATCGCTTGTTCTGCAGTACTCCTAGAGGGATCTTGTTTCCCTGTTTAACTCCTGTAACCCTGAACTGGCATAACTTTCTCATACGAAAACTAATATGTGGATTATTATATATAGTATTTTGAAGTTGACCCTCAGGTGGGACTAGGAAACCAAGGAGTCCTAAAGGATTTTGAGCAATAGGAGAGAACATGGGGACTAGAAGGCAAGGCTTATGAACGTGAGATTTGGTAGACACCTAGGCAAGGATAGACAAAGCATTAGATCATCTGAGGCTAGTGTCAACCATACAACTAAGTCTTGAGTACAACAAATAAGTGGTTATCCCTACGTGCTAAGTTCTGACACAAGTGACTCACAAATGTCCTTCAACATGGAGAGACCCACACGTAGCTTAGTACCTAATTATAGACACGAGATAGCCCCTATAAGACCCAATTGGAGTATATCAAGAACAATCACTTAGGTGCACGCATCTATGAGGATGGCTTGAGACGATCAATTGTCCAACTCAAAAATCCCGATCAGCCCTTTAGACTTGAACACCCAGTGGTCAAGTTCAAAGAGGGATCATACATTGATAAGGAAGAAACCATGTACGTGGTGACCAGCATCCCAGACAAGACAGATGAGTTTGGAAATATCATTCCTGAGAATGATATGGGAGACCTAGAGCAAGGAGACTTGGGACGAGAACCCAAGACTCCCAGAGGTAAGTCAGTCTTGATGAGAGTGATCACTCCAGATTGGATCCCTCAAGATAACAAAAGCATAGAACTATTCGTGAATAGAGAAATGGAGGAAGCCTTTTGGAGATTCAAGCCAGATCAACCTAGCCCAATAGTCACCATTTATGAGTTCAAGGACCTAGAAAAGTTGTCTATCTAGATGACACATCGGAAAGAATGTTCTTGGTAATAGAGCATGACAAGCATGCATACACTTGGCAAGGTGAATCAATTTTACCTCCACCTAGATCTAATGTTTTTCATGGACTCCAAGGAGCAGGATCATCCAAGGCTCATGAAACCCAGAGGGAAAGAACCAGAGAGAGACCGAGGTAAGTTTTGCAAACACTGTGGGCAGAGATAGATCGGACATGAAGGTGAAAGACCTGAAAGAGAGAGACATCGAGCTCATAGGCATTAAAGAGATGAACATGAGTTTCCATTGCCTAGACCCCAAGAGCACTCAAGAACCCTTAGACCTTCTCAAGTGGTCAAGGCTATGAAGAACTATTTTGATGGATTCAGAGACCCTTATGATCATGTGGCCGAGTTCAAACAAGTGTTAAGAGCTGAACAGGTCGAGGACTTGTTCACACAGTTGGAGGCACTTGGTTTGACTCTCAAGGGTACTACCTTAGCTTGGTTTCAACCTCTAAAGAGTCGCAATTATCGGAACATAGGTCAACTGCTAGAGGAATTCATTGTAGAATTTTCCAAGAGTGGCATCAGGCATAATACATCATCCTTGATCCATAGCTTCAAGCAAACACCTCAAGAAACAGTGCGACTTGCAAGAAGATGGTTCAGACAGTACATAGAAAGATGCCTTATTCCCGAGTTACCCACACCAGCCAAACAAGTGACTTTTTTTTAGATGACTTTCTAAGCACCAAGTTGAGATCATATGTGTACTTGAAAGAGCCTAGATCCATAGAAGAGTGTGTGTGGATATGTATTGACATAGAAGACAATTTGGGTGAGGAGTTAGGACTATCAAGACTCTATAAGGATTCAGATAGTTCTACTATTCATGCTTCTAGAACCTCCATGGAGATAGATGAGATAGCTGAGCAAGTTGCCAAGAAGATAGGAGTTCAAAATAGACAAGCACCAAGGGTCACCTCATTGAAGTGATGCTACAATTGTGGAGGAGACCACATGGCTAATTTTTGCTCGATGATGGCTCAGCCCCAAGGAAACCCTAATGCTCCATATTGCACCATTGAGAGAAAATACACAAATCATATGGCTCAAGATTGTCCATACAATAGGCAGGCTGTTAGGAAAAATTATCAGCAACCTTACCAGTAGGGTAGGTATCAGAATCAATACCAACAACCATATTATAGGCCACAATAACAATATCAAGCACCCTATAGGCCACAACCAGTCCTAGGAAACCAACCACCAGCTCCTGCCAATGTGATTCTAGTTAAGTATGTAGTGGCAGAGGAAAACCTTAATAGAGCATTGGTGCCAGTGACCCCTTTGGTCTCAGAAAATGACTCTCATGCTCATAGTTTAGACTACTCCCATGAAGATAGTCCACAAGCTTATTATAGAGAGTCACCAGAACATAGTGAGAATTATTTATATCAATATGAGGCACCACCTATGGAACAAAATTGGGAGCCAAAATACTCCAATGTCATGTACACGAATCCCAACCCTAGGCCCCAATCGAGACAAGTAAGACCACAAGCCCCTAGAGGACCATGTTTTGGATGTCAGGGTGACCATTTCATTCATGAATATCCCCACTCACCGACTCCGGGACAAGGACAAAACATCAAAATACAAGGCTTTTGTCTTGAGTATGGCAAAGAACATCTCCCGAGAGCCTAGGAATCCCTCTGGTGCACCCAAGGTTACACCCATTAATGTGGTAGGCTTAGTGGTGGATTCCAGTGCAAATAGTAGTACCGTGGCTCCTATATAGGTAGTCACTAGGGCACAAGCCTTAAAACAAGCCAACTGAACAATCAGATTCAAGTGAATCAGGAGAGCCTAGTAAGAGGAAAACAAGAACATGGAAGGATACCAGGGAGAGAACCAATCGTAAGTGGAATAGAAAGATATGTGAACTAGAAGAAAGCTTGAAAGACATAAAAAAGAAAAAAGAAGACAGTGCATCTCAAAGCCCCTCGCATGCCGAAGCTCCATGCACTCCACCTCATCCCACCCCACCACCCACTATAAATAACCCTCAATTAGGGTGTGTTCTTGCAGATCCAACCACGAAGGCTTGGAAATGATGTTCAAGGGCTACTAGGCTCGACTTCAAGAAGGGCCAATAGCCGCAAACCTAGACAAGAGTTACCCTAGAGCAGATTTAGAGATTGAACGAACAAAAATGTGCATGAAAATGGTAGAGCTAGCTCAAGCTATGCTCGAGACCAGTCAATCATTCAATCAAACAAACTCTCTCAAAGCAGATTTGCATTTTCAAGGCTTACTAGAAAGATTAGAGCAGTTGGTAAACAATCCCCATGTTTCTTTACCTCCACAAGCTCAACCAATTATTGAAAGAGAAATCTCACCACCAACGAAAGCTTACGTTCCTGATTCCATGGATGATGGAACACCTCTTTCAATTCAGCAGTACTCTCAAGAGTTCTTGCGGGAAATACGAGAGGAGAAATGGGCCAAGGAGAAGGATAATCCACCTCCTATTCCTGAAATTGATGATCTTCACGATCGATTTCCCCAAGACATTCCATCTATCTATGGAGACCAAGTAGAGCAACAAGAAGATGAAAGCTTAGATTTTGAATCTAATTCTTTACAAGAGTTTCCACAATTCATAGGCCCACAGGAATCTGAATCTCCTCATATTAGAGATCCCACAATATTGGTAAGAAATGAAGACTAAGTGGTTCCAAGGAACAGTGATGTCGTGAAGAACACTAAGGTTCAATGTCATCTCACTTTAGAAGAGCTTCTCAAAGTACAACTAGAGCTATGGAATCATGTGAAGGATTAGGTTCCAGAACTTGATTCCAATATGCCAAAAGCAGGCTCTAAGCAAAAAGTACCAGAGATACCTCTAGACAAAATAGGAGACATGAGTGAAGGTGAAGAAGGTAATACTTATCGTCCAATCACCTACCAAGGTTACACAACCAAAGCGATCATAGATTCAGGTGCTGGTGTTGCTATTGCGACCACCTCCTTGTGGAAGCAATGGGGCAAACCAACATTAAGACCAAATAGAATGAAGCTTCAAATGGCAGACGACATGTTGAAAGACCTCTAGGATTGCTAGAAGGGATAACTCTAACCACTTGTGGGGTAGAGTTTAAACACACATTTGCTATATGTGACTTTGAAAAAAATAATGTCTATGAGATGATCTTGGGAAGGCCCTTCCTACGACAATCGCAAATATTACAGGATTGGGGAACCAACTCCTTGTACTTGCAACACTTAGGGGTCACCACCAAGGTCAATCTAAAGGATTATACCTTCAGTGATGTACCACTGCTACAGTGGAATCCTATCCACAAAGCAAAAGAAGATTCTATCTCTGTGCATTCTGGAAGTTCACTTGGTCCATCTTGGATGCATGAAGATACTCATTTGTGGATGTGAAAGGTCGCAAAGGAAGAGGAAAGATGCCTAAAAGCACGAGAAGAAGGAACTTCTCAAGAAGATAGACCAGTTAAAGACCTAGCCTATACACCAATGATCTTTCCAGATGAGGAATTTGAGCCTCATGGCTGGGCAGAAAGCTTAGCGACCATGGACATTGCAATCAATGAAGAACAATGGAAACCTCATTGTGATGAGGAGGGTTATGATATTTGAGTGTTTATGTGTCAGACCTTGTTGGAAGAATGTGACCCTAGTGATGTCATAGAAGAAGAAGAAAATGAAAATGATTTAGAGTCCATTGTAATGGATAGTTGCTTTAATTTAGAAAAGCACTATCTAGAAGATGTAGGAGTATTTAACCAACAAGAAGAAGAACCTCTCACAAGCATTAGAACGGTAAATCCAAAGGACAAAAGTGAAGGTAGTAAAAAGAAAAAGAAAAGAAAAGGAGTGAAACAAGAAGAGGAGGAATCATTGTTTGAAGTACCAAAAAACTTCAAGAAATATGAAGCTAAGGATCAGAAAATTTTGGTACGAATGCCTAAGAGAGAGGCCATCATAGGAGAAGCATACGATAACTAAAAAAAGGCCAAGAAAATTGTTGTAACCATTGAAGGGAACTAAGAGCGATGTATGCACATAGGAGATGACCTAAGCACAGAAGAAGAAATAGAGCTTATAGCTCTATTAAGGGAATATAGGGATGTGTTTGCATGGCACTATCGAGACTTAAAGGGAGTAGATCCAAAAATTTGCTCTCATACTATTCACATGATTGCAGATGCCAAACCCACCAAACAAAAGCCCTGCACATATAATGACACTTATGTAGCTAAAATAAAAGAAGAAATCGATAGGCTGATTGAAGCTGGATTTATCTATGAGATTGAGCATACTGAATGGGTTTCCCCCATTTTAGTGGTGCCCAAGAAGAATGGAAAATTGTGAGTTTGTATTAACCTTAAAAAAGTTAATGCTGCTATGATCATAGATAGTTATCTGCTTCCAATCACTGAACATCTATTGGAGCGTGTTGCAGGCAAGGAAGTTTATAGCTTCCTTGATGGATTTTCAAGTTACAACCAAGTAGCCATTGCCCCAAAAGATCAACACAAAACAAATTTTGCCACAGAGTGGGGAATCTTTGCATTCCGTGTGATGCCATTTGGGCTCACCAATGCAGCTGCAACATTCCAAAGACTCATGTGTCATGGTCTTCAAAGAGTTCTTGTGAAAGAGCTTAGAAGTATATGTGGATGATTTATGTGCTCATTCCCAAGAAAGAAGATACCACATCCCTAAGCTCAAACAGATCTTCAACAAGTGTAGAGAATATCGAGTGTGTCTGAACCCAGAGAAGTGTGTGTTCATGGTACGACAAGGTTAAACCTTAGGTCACATTGTTTCTAAGAATGGAATATCAATAGATGAGGACAAATTAAGAGCCATAGTGGAGCTGTCCAGACCAAGGAACGTTAAAGATGTACAAGCCTTTATGGGCCATTGTGGATATTATCGCAGGTTCATCCACATGTATGTAATCATAGCCAAACCTCTTTATGCCTTGCTAACAAACTTTGAGTGGAACGATGAATGCAAAAATTCCTTCAATGAACTGAAGAGACGTTTGTGCACAGCACCAATATTCCAGGCAATTGAACGCTGCTGAATGAAACTATACCACAACCGAGGGGGAAGGTTTAGGCATGGTATATGTTGTGAAGAAGTTTAGAAACTATCTATTGGCCAACAAGTTCAAGTTTTTTACTGATCATCAAGCTTTATTATATTTGTTCAATAAACCTCGCAATATAGGACACTTATTACGATGGTTTCTCTTACTAATGGAATATGACTTTGAAGTGGTTGTTAGGAAAGGTAGAACCCACCTCAGGGCAGATCATCTTTCTTGCATCACTTCAAGCAAGTCACCACAAGGAGTGTCTGATGAATTGCCCCATGCTTATTTGTTCAATTTGGAAGTTGTTCCTAAATGGGCAAATAAGTTGGTACCTGTCTTAACCTTTGACCCAGCAAATAAGAACGTAAAAAAAAACAAAGAAGAAATTGTAAGATCACAAAAATATCAATTTTTGGTAGGAAGGATGTACAAACAAGATACAAATGGTGTATTAGCTTGTTTTGTCGAGGATGATGAACATGGTAGTTGGTTGCAACAAGCCCATGAAGGATTGCTAGGAAATCACTATCTAAACAACAAACATTACAGATTCTAAAACGTTTAGGAGTGCATTGGCCTAGCATGGACAAAGAAATTCATGAGTGGATTAAGAATTGTCCAATATGCAAGGAGAAACTCCCAGTGGAGCATGATACCCTTTATCACGTGTCATTAATTCCAGACTGGAGTGCTTCATTGGTAGAATTCATGAGATTGGGAACATTACCCAATGAGGCTAGTCTAGCAAGAAAACGTAGCATGGAGCAAGAGGCTCACGACAATGCCTTAGTAGGAGACAACCTATATCGGAGAGGCAAAGATGGATACTTAAGATTGTGCATTCATGAATCAGACTACTTGAAAGTCTTAGAAACTGCCCATAGCAGTGTTGCAGGTAGACATTTTGGTGCTGACTGAGTAATCAAGACTATTCTATTCATAGGACTTTGGTGGCCCACTCTTCATATGGATGCACATACCGATGTGAAGAAATGTCACACATGCCAACATGCGCAATATCCGATTAGAAAAGACGAGATGCCTTTGAGGCCAATGATGGGAGGATGTGCATTTTCAAAATGGGGTATAGACTTTGTAGGTCCCATTAACCCCCCGACAAGAAACTCCCATGCCGAATACATTATTGTAGCCACATATTACCTTATAAAGTGTGTAGAATTAAAAGCCAGGACAAAGAATGATGCTCAAACAACGACTAAGTTCTTATTTGAGAACGTGTTCACCAGATATGGGTTACTAATAGAGTTAGTAAGTGATAGAGGTATTCACTTCTTGAACGAAGTTATTGAAAACCTTCTCCAAGAATTCTTGGTAATACATAAGAAGTTTGCCCCCTATCATCCACAAGCTAATGGACAAACCGAGAGCACGAATAAGATCCTATGTAACGTATTGACAAAACTCATAAATAATAAATACTCTGATTGGGACAAACAACTTCATCATGCTATTTGGGCTTACTGAGTTGCTTACTAAACAATGCTCAATGCTACCCATTTCAGATGGTCTTCGGACAGAATGTTGTGCTACCATTGGACTTCCTAATCCCAACATTAAAAGTAGCACAAGAGCATGAGTGGAATGGACATGAATTGTCCTCTAGGATCTTTGATCTAGAACGCTTAGGTGAGACGAGGCTACGAGCGGCAGCAAGAATCTATGCTGCAAAGAAAAGACAAAAGGCATACTTTGATGCACACATCAAGGATAGAGGATTGAAACAAGGAGATCTAGTTTTGGTATATACACTAAAGCAACATGCCCGCAAATTGGAGAAATGAGGATATGGACCCATGATCATTAATAGAATTTCCACTAGCGATGTAGTTCAATTGGCCACTCTAGAAGGTGACATCTTGCCAAAGTATATTAGTGGATGTCGAGTCAAGTTGTATCAATAACCTCTCACAGAGGATATGTTAATGAGAATCAACACTAGAAGCAAAAAGAAGAAGAGTTGAGGGTCAGAGAGGCTCGAGAGCGCATTAGGTGAAATAAGTTAAGGTGACTAGGTTAGATGTCAACCCAAAAGCCCCAAAATATCACATGGACATGTGCCAAAAATTGGGCATAATTACTTCTCGCATAATCGATCGACACCCCTTTGTGATTGTGGAGGTAGGATGATGAAAGAGTGTAAGGACTGTGAGAGCCTTGGTTGACTCAGTGCAACAACTAGTGTAGTTAGACTTTCATACTGCCAAGACCTACAGTTGAACACGAAGCCCATATAAGCCTATCTCATAGGTTTGGGAGGTGTGGAAACCCCTTGTTTGGGCGAGGTGGAACTTCCCATCTACCTTTAAGTTGTTCCAATGAAAGTCAAAATGCTAGTGTGTCACGATGGGGACCTTACAGAGCCACTCAAGGTTGGATTTATGACAATGTAGTCAACTTGAACCTAAGAAGTCAACTTCTTCAAGTTTGGGTACATGAACAATGCATTACATTAGAATTAGAGACTTGCATGAGCACAAATCCCAGTGAAAAGGTGGATGATGTGTATGAAGATGCACGTTTTTCTATAAGGATATTAAGAAAGTTAAAAATCTTTCCATTCCAAGCCCTCTATCTACTATCATGTGTGTTTTTTGCATTACTTGACACCAGAAAGGAATCAAAAGACAAGTCACTTAGCCTCATACTCCATCCCAGAATGGAGTAGCTGAAAGAAAGATACACAGTGTGATGGAAATGGCAAGAACTATGCTTCATCACAAGGATCTACCCTACAAATTATGGGCAGAAGCTGTGCATATTGTCGTTCACATTCTTAATCAAGGATTTACAAGTGCATTACACAACAAAACACCCTTCGAAGCATACTGTGGAAGAAAACCAAATGTGAATTAATTTCGAGTCTTTGGTAGTGAAGCTTTTTTCCATGTACCAAAAGAAGATAGAAAAAAGTTACAATCAAAGTCCAAGAAACACATATTCATAGGGTACAGTGACCAATCAAAGGCATACCGTCTATATGATATGGAAAACCACTCCATCACCATTTCGACGGATGTGATATTCAATGAAGCCTCCTCATACTCAAGAAAAGATTCAAGTACAAGTCTTAGTCCACCTATCTACACTTCAGAGGGAACCTCAATATTTCCAAACTCCAACTCAGAAGCAAGTACTTCAAGTCATCCGAGAAGATCTCAAAGACTTATTGTCAAGAGACAACGAGAACAAAGTCATTATGTCAATTATGCTTTAATGCATCAGATTCAACGAATCCCAAAACAATCTAATTACAAAGAAGCTCAAGGACAACATGAGTGGGAAGAAGCTATGCAAGTGGAAATGGATGCAATCGAGAAGAACAAAACTTGGAATCTTGTACCTAAGCCCACAAATCATCAAGTCATAGGAGTTAAGTGGCTTTATAAAGCTAAGTACAAGTCCGTTGGCACATTAGACAAGTACAAAGCAAGGTTGGTAGCTAAGGGATACAAGCAACATGGCATTGACTATGAAGAAACCTTTGCTCCTACTGCAAGATTCACAACCATAAGAATCATCTTAGCACTAAGTGCTCACTTTAACTGGCCCATTTACTAGCTGGACGTCAAAAGTGCATTCCTCAATGGAGATCTTCAAGAAGAAGTATATGTTGAACAACCTGAAGGCTTCAAGATCAAAGGCAAAGAAGATCAAGTCTACAAGCTTCACAAGGCACTTTATGGACTCAAGCAAGCTCCCAGGGCCTGGTATGAAAAGATTCACAATAAGGGATTTCACAGAAGCAATGTTGATGCTAATGTCTATATCTATCAAAAGGAGTCTTTAGTAGCCATCATCATTCTCTATGTAGATGACTTGACCTTGTCAGGCTCAGATTAAGAACGCATCTAGTTTATCATCACACAACTTCATCTTGAGTACTCTATGACAGATCTTGGATTACTACACTACTTCTTGGGTATGGAAGTTTGGAAAACAAAAGAAGGTATATTCCTATCACAGAAGAAGTACTGCTCTGATCTACTTTCCAGATATAACGTGGACCAGTGTCGCTCAATTTCTACACCAGTTGATCCAAACATCAAGCTTACACTGGAGGACTCATCATCACTTGTGGATGTGTGTACCTATCGACAACTTGTTGGCTCATTACTCTATCTTTCCAACACTAGACCAGATATTGCTTATGCAGTTGGTATACTCAGTCAGTTTGCACATCAACCTCGTCAGACTCATTGGGATGCTGCTCAGAGACTACTTAGATACCTTGCCCTCACCCGACATCATGATCTTTGGTATAGAGGGGGCATCGAACTCGTCGGATATTCAGATTCTGATTGGGCTGGTGATCCTGATTCTCGACGGTCTACTTCTGGGTATATATTTTTGCTTGGCTCAAGACCTATCTCTTGGGCAAGTAAGAAGTAGCCTATAGTTGCTCTATCATCCAGAGAGGCCGAGTACCGAGCATCGAGCTTTAGCATGTGAGGCCATCTGGCTTTGATGTTTATTATCTGACATTGGTGTTTTGCAGGATACTCCGACATGTATTCGCACGGATAGCCAGTCAGCCTTGGCCATCGCCAAGAATCGAGTGTTCCACGCTCAGACGAAGCACATTGAGATCCAATACCACTTCATCCGCGAGAATCTCATATCTCAGGAGATTACTCTGGAGCAGTGTACCTCTCAGGAGAACCTGACGGACATGTTCACGAAGGCTCTACCTCTTGTTCCGCTTCTGCGCTTGGTGTACCTCTGCAGCATTCAACCGCTCCAAAATGGAGCTGCAGAGGGGGTGTTGACGACATGATTGCTTCTACTTCATCTACATTTGTATCCACATGAGTGCATCTCCATTTTGCATCCAGGAGGCACTCCATTTCTAGTCTATTTCCATTTTATATTGTATTTCCTTTGTATTTGGGTACCTTTCCATGTGCTTCTATCAGTTGTATTCATTCTCCTTTCAGGAGACTTATCCCACATATGATGTACTTTTGAGAGCCCCTCCCAAATCTATATAAGGAGGGCCTCTGCCCTCATTTGTATTTGGTTAGAAGCTTGAGGAGCCTACTCCATGATCAGATTTTCACGTGTGTTCTCATATATGTGTGTCCAAATAAGTTATTTCCCAAGGCTTCTCTACTATAGTGTTAGAGAAAGATCAAAAAGTGTCCTAAGAGCTTGTTTTATGTGAAAACTCTAAGTAGATACAAAAAGAGTTATTCTCATGGTCTAGGGAGGGTTCATATGCACAATTTAGGGTGTGTGCATACCCTACAATCCAACACTCTCCCCCCCCTAGACTTTGTCGTCCTCGACAAAGCTAAGAGAAGAGGATCATACATGACTGGATTTTCCACATTGGAGTCAAGTCTGGAAACTCTTCAGTTCTTCAAAATCTGCAATTCTTCAGTCTGCAAAGCTTCAAGCATTAAGTCGTCAGTCTTTACTTCAATCTGCAAATCTTCAATCTTCAAAGTTGGGCGACACAATCCCCTTGGGGGGCAGTCAGCCCAACATTCATCCCCTTGTGCAGCCCTTTGTAAGGCTGATAGAGCCTTCCTAGGTAGCTCCCATAACTGAAATTAAAACATACACAACAACTAGACTGTTTCTGAATAGAAGTAGACAATAACATTTAATGTTAGTTTCCACTTCAGGGAGCATCCTCTTCCGCAAGACTTTCTTCTAGAGAGAAGTCCTCCTGAAAGTCTTGTTGCTCCGGCAATCCAAGAACTATAGCTAAAGAGCACGGAACCCCACAAGAACCCACATGTCCCTTGTATCTTTGTGATGCCACAATCATATTGACATTCCTAAATATGTTATCCCCAAGTGAATGTGAGAACATTGCAATGCAAAGCATAAGATGAATGTGGTTTCATGATTAACTTATGTTCTTGCCATCATTTATACTATGCTCATATCAGCAAGCTTGCTAATTAGCATGAGTATTATGTGTTCATAAAATGATTAGGCAATAGTGCAATATTATGACTTCTATCATGAAACTCAAACAGCTTAATCCAGAGTTATTCCTGCAAAGCACAGTAGCAAATCATCTATAGGAGGTAAGAAGAATCAATGTTGAAGTACTGAGTATGTTGGCTTGCAATGCATTATATAATTAACAAAAAAAGAAAAAAATAAGCCTTAAATGAGAATTGTAAAAACCAGGGAGTTATTTCCCTAGCAAAAAACAATCTCACAAACCCTTATGATAGTCTTACTTCCTGCTTCATGCCATTTGTTAACCTCAACAATATTGATCATCTCAATTTAAAACATCCTGGATCATGGTAGTGGCTGGCAACATAACAATTAGCCTCAAAAGCCTCAGTCATTCCAGATTTGGCTTGAAGCACTCAGAGATTCGCTCTTGAAAGCTGAATAGTAAAGCTCTGTAGACAAAATTACACATTGCTGGGTTTCCTCAAAATTAGCAACATAAAAAATCCAAGAGAAGAGTCTGTGCAAGTTGCACATCTATCAGGGGTTGCTCCAATAGTACAAGGACGCTTTTGATTCTCCAAGAGATCACACTTGAGTGGGCAATCATCGACAACCTATTATGGCGATAGGGGTACGAGCCTACTGCCCACCAAGGAAAATAGTGAATCCAGTCATCAAATATAGGGTTACTTAATTTAAACATTTGATGCCACTACCTTCTGCTCTATCAACACAAGTGAAACATGTAATCACAAAACATATGAAGAAAGCAAGCATGTTCTCAATGTTCAATAGTAGTTATCTTCATAGAGATGCAAAAATTGGACTGTGGCCAAAGTTAAGTAGAGTCTGTATTAATGGGTTAATCATTCAGAGCCCATCTCATTCTTTTTGCTACTGGTTATCTTGTTTCGATTGCTAAATTTATAGGATATCCTTTATCAAAATTTTCCCATGATTATTTCACATCTACTTGGTTAGTTTGGAGTATTGGTGAGCAAGCTTACGCTCATAGTTTCATGTGCATGCTAGATGCATGGTGTAGCTCAAGCGTAAGCACCACCTCCTTTACTTGTCAATCCGCGGAGACGTGAGGACGGGTACAAAGATCATGAGCGAGTGAAGTGTGTGAGTGAAAGCACACAAGCATGCACACACATACACACACACACATACACACACACAAGGTAAGATCAAAGAGAGGAACAATGGAAAGCTTTGATTACAAAGGAACTCTCTTACAAAATCTCTATTCTCTAACAAGCTAACCTCAAAAATGAGCTCTCTAGCTCTTTTTATAGTTTTTTGACTAGTTTTGGACCTGTCCAGACCTAGTGTCCGGCCTAGTAAAAAATTAGGTTCCAAGGCTTATTTGAGGGCTCAAATGAAGTCTAAAAATTATGAAAATTGGTATGATGATACTTCTAATACTCCTCAAGCTTGAGGAATCCTTGCCTTGAACAAAATGGAGTTAGAAAAATATGAAATGGTATTTACAATGACTTTTAGTGATGAAAATCACTATTTTTATAGGGATTTCTTCTGAAAATTTGACATACACTTCTTAGAGCTCCCTACTTGCTCCTTCTTCTTATGTGTCCACTTCTTTCATGTGCTTCTATGCTTTGTCCTTGACCTTGAGCTTCAACACTCCCCCCCTCTCCAGTTTGTCGTCCCTGACAGACCCTTGTTGTAATGGATGTTCTAGGTAGTGCTTTGAGAGGTAGTGTCCATCCGGTAGGAACAAGAGCCGTCTATCTTCCAAATGTGGCAGGGTTGGTTGTCCGGTTCTTCATTTGTCACTACGAGCCTTTGCAAGTTATAGTCCCTTGGTATGTGCTTCTTCCTTGGATTCTAGCATGACTGTGTCGTTGTGATTCTCCATTGATGACCTCTAGATCTTCCAAAGACGATGTTCATAGTAGTCATGCCAAGTACTCATAACCCATAATGAATGATGGGTAAGTGTGTTTGTGCATGGGTTGAGGAAAAGATGTGCCTTGTGCACGGCCTTGTAATGTAGCCCTATGCATGCTTAGTTGGAAAATGCATTGGAAGAATGATGGTGCAAAAATTGGGGGTCTTGAGCTAAGTGCTCAAGGGTAAGCAGACGAAGAGGTTTCCTAATCTATCATGGTTATGGTGTTGCCAGTGTAAAGATACTTACCGTGGTGAAGGGTTGATCAATGTTTATCTCTTTGTGTTGTACACCCAGCATTTGTGGTGGAACATTGTCGATGAATGTCCGTGTTGATGGTCCGTTGATGAATTTTTTTGAGTGCCTGGTCCTGTCTCCTCTTTTCAAAGCAACATTTGCCAAATATTGAGAATTGAATTTCTTTATATTCCTTGACAAACAAAATTGGGTAACTACACCAAGCTTAGTTTCACATATTCTCTTTAGCTCACCATAAGGAGGAGTTTTCCCTCCCAGTTTACATACAAGAATTTTTAGGGTACCAAACTACCCCTTGCAGATATCTCCTTGGATGCTCTCGTACATACAGTAGTTAAGCATCACTCAAGTTGTGGACCTTCAAGCTCTTCCCTTCTACCATGGTAAGGGGAAACAAGAGTTGTGGATGCCATGTCCATGCCAAGTGCTTGACATCTACCAGATAAGGCAGCAATAATATCATCTCCTAGTCGAGACACACTTCTATCAAAATTTCAACTAAGCATGAATCATTCATGTTCCATGAGCCAAACCTGGGAACAAGCTCTCTTTTCTCTCTTTTTTTTTTTTTGAGAGGAACAATGTCACAAACAAGAAGACAAAGGTTAGTAACAAGAAAAATAGTTTACATGTGTCAATGTGCTCTTGTGCCTGGGACTCTCAACTGTGTCTATGCACAACTGTGTAATGTGGCCCTATATTAATGCATACTTTTGGAAATGCATGACCTGAATGGTGCAAAAGACAGGGTTGTGCAAGGAGCACATGGTTGTTGCTCGTCGAGGCTTTCGATGTCACTTGCGGATGTTGATGCCATCTTCCTCGGAGGTATCCACTGGATCTCGAGATGAAAACTGATCATTCCTCCTTATAGGGATCCATTTGAGAACCATGTTTGGTTGCATTGACATCACCTTGGGCTTCGTCATCTCTGGATGGTTTCTTAAATTTTGTATCCCACGGGGTTGGTTCTTTGGTTCTGTGGGGGCTACTAGTGCTTTTGGCTTCCATACCCATACCATTGTTGCTGATCTTCTGACTCTTGTTGAAGAGGTGAGTTGATATGCTTTTAGTCTTGCTGTTTGGTTCTGATCCTTTCCTCTCCTTGGCTTCTTTGTTGAGACCGTTCTCATGTTGGAGAGCATAGGTTGTTGTGTAGGTAAGAGCTTCTTGGGTACCCATATTTGTAATTGTCCTTGCTGAGCTGCATCTAATTTCTTAGGCACCCAAACTTGTCGAATACCTTGTGGTTGAACTTGTCTTAGTTGCTTGGTTCTTCTTTTGGCATGGTGGACCTGCCTAGATGGGAATTGTGGTGGCAAAGCTGGTGGTTGCTCTCCTTTTCGTACCCAGATCTGCTTCATGCGCAAAACATCTTTCTTGTCAAATGGTGTCTTTCTATTTGATGTAGCCGTTATCTCGAATGGTTGTGGTTGCCTTTGTGGTGGAAATATTGTAGCTACATGAGTCTTTGAAGAAGAAGAGAGGTCCATTCGCCTGTGAACCTGTTCTTCCACAATTGACTCCTTCTGCATCATAGAGCTTTTGACACATACAACATCTTCTTCTATAGGATTAGTCTTAGAAGAATCAAGAGAGAGTGTGATGCCATGATCTGTGAGCATGCAGTTGTCTAATTCTAATGTAATACATTGTTCATGTACCCAAACTTGAAGAAGTCGGCTTCTGAGGTTTAAGTTGTCTGCATGGTCAAAAAGCCAATCCTGCCCCAAGACAAGTGGTTCAGTAAAGTCTTCATCTTGACACACTAGCATTTTGACTCCCATTGGGACACCTTGAAGGTAGATGGGAAATTCCAACTCAACCAAACAAGGGGTTTCCACACCTCCCAATCCTATGAGATAGGCTTCTATGGGTTTGATGTCCAACTACATGTCTTGGCAATAGGAAAGTCTAACCACACTAGTTGCCACACCTGAGTCAATCAATGCTTTCATAGTCCTCGCACTCTTTCCGTGTCCTACCTCTAAGGTCACAAAGGGTCGTCGATCAATTATTTGAGAAGTAATTAGGCCCAATTTTTGGCACATGTCCATGTGATATTTTGGGTTGACGTCTAGGCCTAGTCGCCTTAACTTATTTCATCTAATGTGCTCTCGAGCCTCTACCTGTGCTTCTTCTCTAACCCTTATTTCTTCTTCTTTTCGCTTCTTAGCAGTGTTGAGTCTCAATAACATATCCTCTGTAAGAGGTTCTTGATATAGCTTGACCCTACATCCACTTATATAATTTGGCAAGATGTCACCTTCTAGAGTGGCCAATTGAATCACACCACTAGTGGAAATTCTATTGATGACCATGGGTCCATATCCTCTTTTTTCCAACTTACGGGCATGTTGCTTTAGTGTATAAACCAACACTAGGTCTCCCTCTTTCAATCCTTTATCCTTGATGTGTACATCAAAATAAGCCTTTTGTCTTTTCTTTGCAACATAGATGCCTACTGCCGCTCATAGCCTTGTCTCACCTAAGCATTCTAGATCAAAGATCCTAGAGGACAATTTGTGTCCATTCCACTCATGCTGTTGTGCCACTTTTAAAGCTGGGATTAAGAAATCTAATGGTAGCACAACATTTTGTCCAAAGACCATCTGAAATGGGGTGGCATTGAGTACCGTTTTATAGGCTACTCGATATTTGTGCTCTCGGCTTGTCCATTAGCTTGTGGATGATAGGGGGCATACTTCTTATGTACAACCATGAATTCCTGGAGAAGAATTTCAATGACTTCATTCAAGAAGTGTGTGCCTCTATCACTCACTAGCTCTATTGGTAATCCATATCTGGTGAACACGTTCTCAAATAAGAACTTTGCCATTGTCTGAGCATCATTCTTTGTTGTGGCTTTCATTTCTACCCACTTGGTCAGGTAATCTGTGGCTACAATAATGTACTCTGCATGGGAGTTTCTAGCTGGGGGGTTAATGGGACCTACAAAGTCTATACCCCACTTCGAGAATGCACGTCCTCCCATCATTGGCCTCAAAGGCATCTCATCTTTTCTAATCGGATATTGTGCATGTTGGCATGTGTCACATTTCTTCACATACGTGTGTGCATCCATATGAAGAGTTGGCCACCAAAGTCCTGAAAATAGAATGGTCTTAATTACTCGGTCAGGACCAAAGTGTCCACCTGCAACACCACTGTGTGCAGTTTCTAAGACTTTCAAATAGTCTCATTCATGAATGCACAATCTTAGGTAACCATCTTTTCCTCTCCGGTATAGGTTGTCTCCAACTAAGGCATAGTCTTGAGCCTCTTGCTCCATGCTTCATCTTCTAGCCAGACTAGCCTCTTTGGGTAATGTCCCCGATCTCATAAATTCTACCAATGGAGCACTCCAAATCTGGAATTAACGATACATGATAAAGAGTAGCATGCTCCACTGGGGGTCTCTCTTTGCACCCTGGACAATTCTTAATCCACTCGTGTATTTCTTTGTCCATGCTAGGCCAATACACTCCTAAACATTTTAGATTCTGCAAAGTTTGTTGTTTAGAATAGTGATTTCCTAGAAATCCTTCATGGGCTTGTTGCAACCAACTGCTATGTTCATCGTCCTTGACACAACAAGCTAGTACACCTTCCGTATCTTGTTTGTACATGCTTCCTACCAATATGTGATATTTTTATGATTTTACAATTTCTTTTTGTGATGTTTTCACATTCTTATTTGCGGGTGCGAAGGTTATGACTTGTACCAACTTATTTTCCCATTTAGGAACAACTTCTAAATTGAACAGATAAGCATCCGATAGGTCATCAGACACTCCTTGCGGTGACTCTCCTGAAGTGATGCGAGAAAGGTGATCTGCCCTAAGGTGGGTTCTACCTTTCTTGACAACAACTTCAAAGTCATATTCCATTAGTAAGAGGAACCATCTTACTAACCATCCTGTATTGCAAGGTTTATTGACCAAATATAACAAAGCTTGATGATCAATGGAAAACTTGAACGTGTTGGCCAATAAATAGTGTCTAAACTTCTTCATAGCATATACCATGCCTAAGCCCTCTTGCTCTGTTGTGGTATAGTTTCATTCAGTTGTGGTTAGCTATCTACTAGCATATTCTATAGGCAAATCTAGATTTCCTTCACCTGTGGGTTGTGCTAGCACACATCCTATGGCATGATTGGAGGCATCCACATGGACATGGAATGGCTTATTCCAATCAGGAGTGGTCAGTATTGGTGTTGTGCACAAACGTCTCTTCAGTTCATTGAAGGAATTTTCACATTCGTCATTCCACTCAAAATTTGTCAATAAGGCATAAAGAGGTTTAGCTACATACATGTGGATAAACCTGCGGTAATATCCGCAATGACCCATGAAGGCTTGTACCTCTTTAACATTCCTTGGCCTTGGCAACTTTGTTATGGCTCTTACTTTATCCTCATCTGTAGATATTCCGTTCTTAGAAACAATATGACCTAAGATCTTACCTTGTCAAACCATGAAAACACACTTCTCTAGGTTCAGATACACTCGATATTCTCTACATTTGTTGAAGATCTGCCTGAGCTCAGGGATGTGGTATCTTCGTTCTTGGGAATGAGCACATAAATCATCCACATATACTTCTAAGCTCTTTCGCAAGAACTCCTTGAAGACATGACACATGAGCCTCTGGAATGTTGCAAGTACATTTGTGAGCCCAAATGGCATCACACGAAATGCAAAGATTCCCCATTTAGTGGCAAAAGCCGTCTTGTGTTGATCTTCTAGGGCAATGGCTACTTGGTTGTAACCTGAAAATCCATCAAGGAAGCTATAAACTTCCTTGCCTGCAACACGCTCCAATAAGTGTTCCGTGATTGAAAGCAGATAACTATCTCTGATTGTAGCAGCATTAACTTTTTTAAGGTTAATACATACTTGCAACTTCCCATTCTTCTTGGGTACCACTACAATGGGGGACACCCATTCAGTATGCTCAATCTCATAGATAAATCCAGCTTCAATCAACCTATCAATTTCCTCTTTTATCTTTGTAGCATAAGTGCCATTATATGTGTAGGGCTTTTGTTTGGTGGTCTTGGCATTAGCGGTCATGGGAATCATATGAGAGCATATTCTTGGATCTACCCCCTTCAAGTCTCTATAATGCCATGCAAACACGTCCCTATATTCCCTTAATAGAGCTACGAGCTCCATTTCTTCTCCTACACTTAGGTCATCTCCTATGTATGTACATCTCTCTTCGTTCTCCTCAATGGTCATTACAATCTTTTTGGTCTTTTCCTTATTATCATATGATTCTCCTACAATGGCCTCTCTTTTAGGCATTCGTACCAAAATTTTTCGGTCTTCAACTTCATATTTCTTGAAATTTTCTGGTACTTCAACCAATGATTCCTCCTCTTCTTGTTTCACTGCTTTTCTTTTCTTTTTCTTTTGACTACTCTCACTTCCATCCTTTGAATTTACCATTTTAATGCTTGTGAGAGGTTCTTCTTCTTTCTGGTTAAACACTCCTACATCTTCTAAATAGTGCTTCTCTGAGTTAAAGCAACTATCCATCACAATGGACTCTAGATCATCGTCATTCTCTTCTTCTTCTATGACATCACTAGGGTCACATTTGTCTAGCAAGGGCTGACACATGAACAATAAAATATTATAACCCTCCTCATCACAATGAGGTGTTCATTGTTCTTCATTGACTGCAATGTCCATGTTAGCTAAGATTTCTGCCCAACCATGAGGCTCAAATTCCTCATATGGAAAGATCATCGGTGTATAGGCTGGGTCTTTAATTGGTCTATCTCCTGGAGAAGTTCCTTCTTCTCTTGCCTTTAAGTGTTTTTCCTCTTCCTCCGCAACCTTGCACATCGACAAATGAGTATCTTCATGCAACCAAGATGGATCAGGTGAACTTCCAGAATGCTCAGAGATAGAATCTTCTTTCGCTTTGTGGATAGGATTCCACTGTAGGGGTGGTACATCTCTGAAGGTGTAATCCTTCAAGTTGACCTTGGTTGTAACCCCTAAGTGTTGTAAGTACAAGGAGTTGGTTCCCCAATCATGTACTATTTGCAATTGTCATAGGAAGGGTCTTCCTAGGATCAACTCATAGACATTATTTTTCTCATAGTCACATATAGCGAATGTGTGCTCAAACTCTACACCACAAGTGGTTAGAGTTATCCCTTCTAGCAATCCTAGAGGTCTTTAAAATGACCATCGGTCATTTGAAGCTTCATCCTAGTTGGTCTTAATGTGGGTTTGCCCCATTGCTTCCACAAGGAGGTGGTCGCAATAGCAACACCAACACCTAAATCTATGATTGATTTGGTTGTGTAACCTTGGTAGGTGATTGGAAGATAAGTATTACCTTCTTCACCCTCACACATGTCCTCTATTTTGTCTAGAGGTATCTCTGGGACTTTCTGCTTTGAGCCTGCTTTTGGCATATTGGACTCAAGTTCTGGGACCTGATCCTTCACATGATTCCACAACTCTTAGTGTTCTTCATGACGTCAGTGTTTCTTGGAACCACTGAGTCTTCACCCTATACAAGGCATTTGGTTTGACTCTTAAGGGCACTGCCTTAGCTTGGTTTCAACCACTGAGTAGTCGCAACTATCACAATATAGGTCAAATGCTAGATGAATTCATTGTAGAATTTCAAAAAGTGGTATCAAGCATAACATATCATCTTTGATCCACAGCTTCAAGCAGACACCCCAAGAAACAGTGCGACTAGCAGGTAGGAGGTTCAGACAATACCTAGAAAGATGCCCTGCTCCAGAGTTACCCACACCAGCCAAACAAGTGGCTTTGTTTTTAGATGGCTTACTAAGCACCAAGTTAAGATCATATGTGTACTTGAAAGAGCCTAGAAGCATAGAAGAGTGTGTGCAGACCTACATTGACATAGAAGACAACTTGGGTTAGGAGTTAGGACTATCCAAACTCTATAAAGACTTTGATAGCTCTACTAGTCATACCTCCAGAGCCTCCACTGAGTTGGATGAGATAGCATAGCAAATTGCCAAGAAGATAGGAGTTCAAAATAGACAAATACCAAGAGTCACCTCATTGAATCGGTGTTATACTTCCGGGGGAAAACACATGGCTAATGCATGCCCATTGCACAACCAGAACATGAGAGAAAGGAATGCTCCATATTGCACTATTGAGAGAAGATACACAAACCGCACGGCTCAAGATTGTCCATACAATAGACACGTTGTTAGACAAAATTATCAGCAACCTTACCAACAAGGTAGGTATCAGAACCAATACCAATAGCCATATTATAGACTACAACAACAATATCAAGCACAATATAGGCCACAACCAGTCCTAGGAAACCAACCACCAGCTCCTGCCAATATAATTCTAGTTAAGTATGCACTGGCAGAAGAGAACCCTAATAGAGCATTGATGCCGCTAACCCCATTGGTCTCACAAAATGACTCTCATGCTCATAGTTCAAACTACTCCCATGAAGGTAGTCCACATGCTTATTACACAGAGTCACCTGAGCATAGTGAGATTTACTCGTATCAATATGAGGCACCACCTATGGAACAAAATTGGGAGCCTCAATACTCGAATGTCATGTATACAAATCCTAACCCTAGGCCCCAATTGAGACAAATGAGACCACAAGCCCCGAGAGGAACATGTTTTAGATGTCAGGGCGACCATTTCATTCGTGAATGTCCCCACTCACTGACTTTGGGACAAGGACAAAACATCACAATACAAGGCTTTTGTCCTGAGTGCAACAAAGAACACCTTTCGAGAGAATGTCCCAGGAACCCCTCTAGTGTGCCCAAAGTTACACCCATCAATGTGGTAGGCTTAGTGGTGGATTCAAGTTCAAGTAGCAATAATGTGGCCCCTGTACATGCAGTTACTAGGGCACAAGCCTTAAAAGAAGATAAAACTAGCTAAGCAATCAGAGTCAAGTGAATCAAGAGAGCCCAGTAAGAGAAAAACAAGAACATGGAAGGATACTAGAGAGAAGGCCAATCGCAAGTGGAATAGAAAGTTGTCTGAACTAGAAGAAAGCCTGAAAGAAGCAAAAACAAAAATAGGAGATATTGCATCTCAAAGCCCCTCGCATGCCAAGAATCCATCCACAACACCTCATTCCGCTCTGCCACCCATTGTAAATAGACCACAACCAGGGTCTATTCTTGTAGATTGAACCCCAGAAGGCTTGGACATGATTTTCAAGGCCTACCAGGCTCGACTTCAAGAAGGGCCAACAACTGCAAACCTAGACAAGAGTTATCCTAGAGCAGATTTAGAGATTGAACGAATAGAAATGTGCATGAAAATGATAGAACTAGCTCAAGCTATGCTTGAGACTAGTCAAAAGTTCAATCAGACAAAGTCTGTCAAACCGGATTTGCATTTTCAGGGCTTATTGATGCAGACCGTTCTGAATGGTCTTCCTGATTCATATTAGAGTTTTGCTTCTACTCTTTGGTTGATGATGAAAGACAATCCAAATGCCTTATCATTTGAGGACTTAGTCTCTATTTTGTTGCAGGAAGATCTGTCTAGGCAGAACAAGTCCATTATGCGAGTTGCAGATCAAGCTTTCCTCACTAGTCAGAAGGGCAAAGGAAAATGGAGCTCTTCAACTAGTAAGCAGAAATCTGCTAATTCTGCATATTCAAAGAAGGAAGATAAAGATGAGAAGAAATCAAAAAAGCAGAAATTGTTTTGTAAGTACCTTAAAGGGAATGATCATATCATAAACAACTGTCCAAAACTGGCTGCTAAAGAGGCAAAGAAGAAAGAGGCTAGAATGGTTGTTGCAGAGGCCTCTACACCAAAAATAGAGTCCGCTAATCTTGTGCAGGAAGAAGAATGGGCGTTTACTACTGTCTGCAGTTTTGAACCATCTTCTCATGAGCAGTGCATGTCTACAGTAGACTCAGATGTTTGGTATTTTGACAGTGGTCCAACCAAACATATTACCTTGCAGTGCAGTTTCTTCTCTTCACTCGAGCCTGCCCCTACAGGGAATACTGTTAATTGCGCCAACAACTCCTCTTATCCTGTTATGGGAGTTGGTAAGATCATTTTGACTACAACTGATGGTAGTTCTTTCACTTTGTCAGATGCTTTATTTGTGCTAGGGATCAAGAAGAACCTGTTATCAATTTTTGCATTAGCCAAGATTAGCTTGGTTGTGAAATTTGTTGATGACAGGTGTACAATGCATGTTCTATCACATAGCGATGTGATTATTGCTTCTGGCATTTTATGTCGCGGGCTATATAAGCTCATAGACTATGAAAGCTCTATAAATGATTTGGCATGTGCAGTAAATGATTCTCAGGCTATGTTAGATGCAAAGCTTTGGCATGCACGCTTTGGTCATCCGAATTTTGCTAGTTTGCTACACCTGTAGAAATTTGAAATGGTGTCCTCTTTGCCCAAACTTGAGGCACCTAGAAAACATGTTTGTGAAGGCTATATTTTGGGCAAAATGCAGCGTTTGTCCTTTCCAAAAGATGGTTCAGTTCGGGCTACTCAGAAATTGCAACTTGTACATAGTGATGTTTGTGGTCCTAGGCAGACACATTCTTTTGGGAATTATCTTTACTTCGTGACTTTCAACAATGATTTTTCCAGGCATGCATGGGTATATCCATTGAAGGCAAAGTCTGAAGTGTTCATGTGCTTCAAACAGTTTTTGGTTTTGGCTGAAAATCTGTCAGCATGTAAAATGGAAAGAGTCAAGCTTTACCACATACTTTCTAGCTTGAGGCTGTCATGTGTGCAACATATGTACTGAACAGGTGTCCCACTAAAGCACTGCAGTCTATCACTCCATATGAGGCTTGGCATGATCGCAAGCCATCTGTTGCTCATCTGCATGTTTTTGGTTGTTTGGCATATGCATTAGTGCCTCAATAACATCGTAGAAAATTGGATGATAAAGCAGTAAAATGTATTTTTGTTGGGTACAGTTCTGAAAGTAAAGACTATCATCTGTATCATCCACAGACTAAACGCATTCTGGTTAGCCGTGATGTTGTTTTTGTGGAAGATGCTATTCAGCCATTGCTTTCATGTACTAAGGAGACATCTGTTAGCTCCAAAGACATGTATGATACTTTGCTGCCTCTTTTTACAGGTGGACAGTCTAGTGTTGGTCCTAATGAGGCAACTTCTCAGCCTTTGCAGGTTTCATGTGATGATGCAGATAATTCCATTTCCGATGCAGATGTACATGATGCACTTATTGATGAGAGAGCTGATATTGAGCAGGCAAGAACTATGCCAAAATGGCTGGTGCAGACCTTGCATGACAGCTATTTAGATGCACCTCTGTCATATCGTACTCGATCAGGCTCTCATAGTGCCTCTTTTGCATCAGATTGCTATGCTATGGCTGCATCTAGTCTCTGTGATAAGAATGAGCCTGTTTCGTTTGATGAAGCACAAAATTCAGAAAATTGGATGGCTGCTATGCAATCTGAATATGATGCAATAATGAAGAATGGTACTTGGTCTTTATGTGACTTGCCTCCTAGCAAGAAGGCCATTGGTACTAAGTGGGTATACAAGCTAAGGCGTAAACCTGATGGTACAGTTTACAAGTATAAGGCTAGGCTTGTTGCAAAGGGTTATGCGTAGGAAAGAGGCATTGATTTTGATGAGACCTTTGCACCTACATGCCGTATGACTACTGTTCGGAGCATTTGTGCACTTGCAGCCCATCATGGTTGGAATGTACATCAGTTGGACATTAAAAATGCATTTCTGAATGGTGACTTGCATGAAGAAGTGTATGTTTTTCAGCCCCGTGGCTTTGTGCAGAAAGGGCATGAAAACCAGGTGTGCAGGTTAAAGAAGGCATTATATGGTTTAAAGCAAGCACCATGTGCTTGGTATGAGAAGATACATGCCTATCTAATTGCACATAGTTTTGAGAACAGTCCAACTGAAAGCACCTTATATGTTTAGTGTGTTAATGATGTGCTTCTGATCATTGTTATCTATGTTGACGACATGCTGCTCACTGGTCCTATTGAGAAGCATATTGCTGATTTTAAGGCTGATTTGCATGCCTCATTTGAGATGTCTGATTTGGGGCATTTGCATCACTATTTGTGCATTCAGTTTATGCAAGTTGATGGTGGAATGGCTTTGTGTCAAACGAAATATATTGACACATTATTGCAGCGTTTTGGCCTTGAAGACTGTAAGCCTATTGCCACTCCTATGGAGACAGGTTTATGATTGAGTCTTCATGATGCTGGAGATGCATTTGATGTTGTTCTCTATCATCAAGCTGTTGGATGCTTGATTTACTTATGCATTACTCGGCCAGATATTCAGTTTGCTGTCTCACAGATGAGCAGGTTTATGCATTGCCCAAGAGTCAAGCATTGGGAGGCAGTTAAGCGCATCTTTTGCTACTTGAGTGGTACTCGGCTACTTGGGTTGTTTTATCCCAAGGGGGGATCACTACCGCCAGATTTGCATGGTTTTTTTGACTCTGATTGGGCTGGTTGCTATGACACTCGTGTGTCCACTAGTGGCTTTTGCTTCATGTTTTGGTAGCTCATGTATATCTTGGTTGAGCAAGAAGCAGCCTACTATGGCCACTTCCAGTTGTGAGGCTGAGTATAGGGCAGCTTTTACAACTATTGTTGAGTGTGTGTGGCTCAGATGCCTTATGGCTGATTTGGGTGTTGGTCAATCTTCTACCACCACCATCTTCACTGACAGTGAGAGCGCATTGGCAGTTGTCAGGAATCCTATGTTCCATGTTCGCACTAAGCACATTGAGGTGCATTATCATTATGTCACGGAGAGGTTCGCTGCTGGGGAGATCAGCTTGGCATATGTGCCCACGCAGGAGAACATTGTAGACCTTTTCACAAAGGCTCTGCCTAGGGAGAAGTTTGAAGCTTTCTGCAAAGCTTTGGTCTTACTTCCTTTTATGGAGTGATTTCCACATAGCTTGGGACTTCCTTATACATGAATGCCAGCTACTTGTTCACCGCATCACTCCCAGGGGGGATTTGTTGATATATTTAGGTAGTGATGTGTGTGAACACTCTAGGACCGCTGGGGCACTTTTTTCCCTCTTTAGGAGGTTTTTTTTCCCCGGCTTCTATATACGCCTATTGCCCTAATGGGCTACTTATCTTTGTACATTCTCTAGTAATACATTCAGTATTGTGTGTTGTGCTCCAAGCTTCTTCTTCTTCCTTGTGTTGTTTGTGTGCTTGCGTAGATGTCTAACTCCAACAATACACCTCCCACTCAAGAATGAATCTTGCAAGATGATCCAACATGTTACAAATAACTTATGACCAAGTCCAAGTGAATGGATATAAGTAAAGATCCAAATATATCACAAAAGCTTCAAGATCCACTAGAGTAATCTTCTAGCATAAAAGTTGACAACACTTCATTAGTACTCTAAGAACATAAGTGATAGAACAATGGTTTTGGATCAGTTCTCATGTAGGTCATTGCATTCCCTTTGTCGCTGGGATTCCCCTTGATGTGGATTGTATACTTTGGCCTAATGGGTTCTTTTCCTAAAGAAAAAATAATTTAAACTTAAAAGTTAGTAATAGTTGAAGTAGGTGAAAAGAATTGTGTGTGTTAGTGAATGTCTTTTAATAAAGTTTTTCTATTCGATAGGTACAAGTGATACTTTATTCCTATACAAGGAAAAGCAAACCACTAGAAAAATCAAGATAAGCAATGTGCCAAATGCAAGGTCTTGTAGTGTGGCCCTATGTGCGTACTCTAGGTGCATTCAGCCCATTATGTGTGCAACAAGGAAGATGTTTCTCTTGCTCTTGAATTAATGGGAGAATATTTGATCTCCTTTGTTTTTATCGTTTTCTTACTTGGTTTTGATTTCATTGTCCTTTTGTCTTACTCTACATTGCTTCTGGCTCTTTGGCTTTAGTCCATATAGGACTGCTATGAATGCGCTTCTCACTTGTTACTCTTTTCTTTCACGATCAACCATGGATATGAGTCCTTCGTGGAGTATTTGGTTTGTAAGATGGATCACCATCATAATTGAAGTAGTTTATGATGGAGTTAGACCTTGTTTAGGTACCCATATATGTTGATGATGCCACTGTACTTCCATTAACTTCTTCAACACCCAAATTTGAACATGCTTTAGAGTAGACTGTTGAGTTGATCCAAGATCTCTGCTCGTTCCATTAAGCTTGTGGCCCATTGGTAATGGCACCTTTATAGCTAATTGATGGTCCTTGATGGTTTTCTTTGGTATCCAGATATGCTTTACTCTTGTGATGGTGGGTATGCTTCCTGATTGTAGTGGTCTAGTTAGGTTCTACATTGCATTACTCTCCTCTCTTGGTATCTTTGCCTCACAAGGGCTCTCTTGAGATGACTCTATATTTTGAGGAATGGGTAGTGGAATTTCAAGTGGATGATCTTTAACAAGAAGATAGATGTTTGGTGAGGAAATGGGTTCCAAAAATTTAGGATCATTTCATTTAGCTAAATCACGTACACGTTTCACAATGTGTTCATCATTGAGTTTAGTCCAATTCCTTGCTTCTAATAGACTAAACAATTCTCTGTGTCCTGTTTTTGGAGCAATGAAACCTTAAGCTAAATTTAAAGTGACCTCATGTTCATACATCCTATCTTGACCTAGCATAAGTTGTTCTAGTACATTTGAGTCATTGCAAACCAACATATTGTGTTGCATTGTGTTGTTTCCTATGTGTAGTGCTTATGTGACCTCTCTCCTAAGAACTCTATGGGATTTCCTCCTATTTCAATCATGTATGATTCTATGGGGTTATTTGGAATCTTTAATTTATTTATTAAGGAAGCACAAATGATACTTAAGGCTGCTTCAATATCTATTAAGGAATCGACCATGAGATATTCTCAATTTTTGATTCCTAGGTTTAGATATGGTTGTCTTTGCACGATGCCCTATTTCTTGGAATTTGATGCATGGTAGTTGGCCATAGATATAAGTTCTTCAACCCTAAGATATCTCTCATCTTGTTCTCGAATCCACTCCTTATGCTTACATATTCTTTCTATTGCCTCTTGTCTAGCTTCCTTAGGAACTCACTCTTCTTCCTTCTTACGGTTTTGTGATCCTCAGGTACTTCTAACATTCATTAAGTGAGAGATTCAGTATATCTATTGACTCCAAATCCACTTACATAGTTGGTTAGAATGTCCCCATCTAGTGTAGCTAGGTTGATTGCTCCAGACAAAGACATTTTGTGTACAATCAAGAGAACATAACCTCTTTGTTGGAGTTTCTTGCTATGTTGTTTTAAGTTGTATACAAGTACAAGATCTCCCACACATAACTCTGAAGAGATGGATAGATATGTGCTTGAAGATGAAGTGGTGCTGCAAAGTCCTTGCACTACACCAGCCAAATGAACTCCAGGAGTATGTGGTGGACCCTTTTAGCTTGCCAATGGATGTGTTAGACACCCTATTTACCTTGGAAGATCAATCTCAAAAAGATAGATCAAAACACATGAGCTAGAATTAATTCAGAGGTGAAAAACTTGCTATTTTGACTCATACACTTGTCTAGTGTTTTGAATAATTCTTTGAGCACAATAGCAATTAGCTTAATTCCTTTTGGGGAACTCTAATTGACTTAGAGAGCTAAATTTGAAGAGTAATCTCATAACAAATAGTGAATCACACAATGAGAATGAAGTTTATCAAGTTATGACATTATCCCGATTTTCACGGGCTACAACAGTACTTAGACTAGTGAGAAGAAAAATGATCATAAGTCAAGATTCAAATATTAAATGATTACAAAATTTTGTATGCTAATACTAGACAGTATGTTGAATCCAACAAGCTTCGAATCATGCAATTGGATAAAGTACACACAGACAAGCAGCTCTGACAAGTTGATTGATAAAATTGAAAATCTGACAGAGAAGTGAATATGAATAGATAGGTTTGACTTCAACTGAACATAACTCAAGATTGAGAACTCCAATAGCAAAGAAATTTTTTGAGCATATATTAGACTCTAAAGAAAACTTTAGAAAGTTAAATCATTGAAAAAGATGCACCACATTGAGAGTAGTGATCTTTGCAAGCTGACTAAAAAAACTTGAGAAGCATAACAGTGAAGAGTAGACTCACACAACCATGAAGATATGAAGCTGTATGATCATAAATATGCATGTATATTGATTGTAGAATACAATGAACTTATAGATACATGTGTGTGCCTTGTATCCACACTTGATATAGCATATAGTTCAGCTTATGGATGCCTCTAAAGTGCGACTAAACTGCCATGTATATATAGAGAGTTTTGGAGCCAAGATTTGAATTTGAATCTTGCTCACCTAAAAGTAGTTTCCTAATTTTTAGAGGTTGATTGATTCTCCAACTTCCAAATCATGAATTCATGGCTTCTCTCTCTATTTTTATCAAGTGGACTCAACCACTTTTGATTCCTTTTACTTTTACATCAAGTAAATGATCAAACAATTATAAGGGTGAGTTCACAAGTAAACTCTTAGATTTCCATACATTGTCTTCTCTTACTACTTCTTCTAGAGACTCAAGCCAATACTTAGGCGTGTAATAGATTTGTTCCAAAAGTTCCCCCTCAAGCCAAGTATGCTTGAGGTCATCAATCTTCAAGAATAACCTGCAATCCAATCATAGCCTTGAATTTGCAAAGTTTTGTACCATCCAATGCTTTGGTCAAAATATCCGCACATTGTTGATGAGTGGACACATATGATATTAGAATCTCTTTGCTTAGAACCTTCTCTCTTACATAGTGATAATGAACTTCAATGTGTTTATTCCCTGCATAAAAAATAGGGTTAGCAGCTAAATGAATAGAACTCATGTACTCCAATCCAAGATCTTTGAATAATGTCTTCATCCACATAGCTTCTTGTGTAGCTATGGCAAGCCCTCTGTATTCAACTTTAGTAGAAGAGAGAGCAACTATGGGTTGCTTCTCGGATGACCATGAAATAAGCTTTGAACTTGCAAAGGTAAGATAACTTCAAGTGCTCCTTCTATCTTCCTTGAAGCCAACCCAATCTGCATCAGAAAATAGCTTCAACCCTAAATTAGATACATAAGGATAATAAAGTCCTTCATTTATGGTTCCTTTGAGATATTTGAGTATCCTCTTAGTAGTTGTTGATGTATGAAACACCACAAGAAATGAATTAATGTTATAGTACACCTCTATGGTCACCATTAACTCATTGCCACTCCAAACTTTGAGAAATGATAGCCTAAAGTGAGAACTTTGCTTCTACAGAAATTCCTAGTCACCGAAATGACATACCTTCAGTATTTTGCTAATTTCTCTTAGCTCAAGTATTATTTCTCCATGAAACTTTATAGGCTGAAACTAGAAGAGTAGAGCTTTCCAACAACCTATCATATGCATCAAACGGATCTCTACAACTCAAGTTATGGCCTTCACAAGATCACCCTGTATGACTTCCAAAAGTGGAATTTTTTCCTATTTTAGTAATCCTGGGTGTCTAAAAATAAAAAATTTGATGCTTGGCATCGAATTTCAGTCAAAGTCGATGCCGGGCATCGACTTTGAGATTTTTTAGGCTCTTTTTCTGCACCAGAAATACTCTCTTTTACACACACATGAATAAGACCACTTGTATACTAGAAGTCGATGCCGGGCATCGACTTTATGCTGAAACTCGATGCCAGGCATCGAGTTTCTCCATAAACTTCATGTTTTTAGAAGATTCAACAACAGGTAACACACAGAGAATGAAAACAATGACTTATCAGCCAAGATTCGATTCCAGGCATCGAATTGCTCAGAAAACTTGAACTTTTGAATTTATCACACATTAGGCAAGCATGGAGATGATGGAGAGAGACTCATACACAGAACTTTACTCAGTTCTTTCTCATAGCTATGAAAACTCAGAAGTTTTACAGATGCTTTCTCACTCAGAGAAGCCCGACTATACTCAATCGTATAAAATGAACTCCTTCTTCTATTTCTTCTCTCTCGCCCTCTCTCTCTCTCTGCGTCAGTTGATACAAACTAAGTTATATAGATTTTTGTATTCTCGTGATTTTAAAAAACTTCTAGAACTAAAGTGAACTAACTTTACAAATATGATACACTTGTGAATTTGTCCCTTCACATAGGCATGGGGTTTTCTTCCTAAGATTTGACCTTCAAATATATGTCCAATTAGTGATTGTTTCTCCAACAGTAGCATCCATGTGTGGTTTCCTTGGTGTGTGCATTAATTGACTTAGCACACTCACACTATAGCATATATCTACCCTTGTCAATGTGGCATAGTTGAGACTACCCACAAGGCTTTGATATGATGTGATGTCCTCTATGAGTTCACCTTCATGTGAGCTCAATTTATGGTTGACCTCCATTGGAGTACCTGCAATTTTACAATCCTCCATCTTGAATTTTGCTAACATATCCTTGATATACTTCCTTTGAGTGAGAAATAAACCATGATCTTTGTAAACAACTTCCAAACCTAGGAAGTAGGTAAGTGAACCTAAATCACTTATCTTGAATTCTTCTCTCATCTGATCTTTGATCTTCTTCATACCATCTGCATCATTTCCTGTCAATATAATATCATCTACATATATACATAGGTAGATGACCTTAGAATTACTCTTTTTAATAAAGAGTGAAGGATTTGCCTTGCTTGGTTGAAAGCCTTTGTCCTCCAAGAATGAAACAAGCCTGAAATACATAGGACGATGGCTCGTCTTGACTTATGTCCTATGCTATGTAAATAGAATGTTTAGTTACTAATGAGGTGTCAAACCCATACCTTTCTTGTTTTTTTCTTTCTCTTATAGATCGTCTTAAGCCATGTTGTGATGATTCTGCCTCATGTCCAAGTTCCTGCAATTTTGCTTTACCTTTAGACTTCCATGCTTTGATTTTTTCCATCTGAGTTTCTTCATCATCTTTTGAAGTATCTTGTTCTTCAATCTTTGGTTGATGTTCTCAGCCAAGCTTTGGAAAATCTTCTTCAAGGTCATATGGCAATTTGACCTTCCTACATGAATCTTCATACCATGAATTGTTCTCATAAAAAACTACATCTCTGCTTACCAAGAATCCTTTGTTGGTAGGGTTCTATAACCTATAACCCTTTTGATTGTTGCCATATCCAATGAATACACACCTTTCTCCCTTTGGATCCATCTTGCCTCTAACCTGTGAGGGAACATGAGCATAAGCAATACATCCAAAAATTTTACAATGATCTAAGCTAGGTCTTCTTCCATTCCAAGCCTCATATGGAGTCATACCATCAAGGAATTTTGAAGGCAACCTGTTAATCAAGTAAGTGGTTGTAGATACAGCCTCATCCCATAGATAATTAGGCAAATGCTTTTCATTTAACATGGACCTTGCAGCTTCAACAATTGTCCTCTTCCTCCTTTATGCCAATCCATTTTGCTCAAGAGTGTATCTTGTAGTTACCTCTCTTTTGATTCCTCTTTCTTGAAGAAAAGAATAAACTTCATGGGAGAAGTATTCTCCCCCTCCATCTAACCTTAGCCTTTTTAGTGATTTACCTATTTGATTCTCCACAAGAGCCAAATATTGTTTGAAGCATGAAAAAACTTCATCTTTGTGTTTCATAAAGAATAGGATAGTCCATCTACTGCAATCATCAATAAAAGAGACATAATACCTTGATCCAGATATTGAAGCATCCTTGCTAGGTCCCCATACATCTGTATGAACCAACTCCAAGAGATCTCCATGCATATAACCTTTCTTCATGAATGGTAACCTGTGAGAATTTCCAAATTGACATGCACTACACTTATAAATCATGTGTTGTTTTGACAAGTTAGGGAGTCCAAGTACACTTTGGTCCCTCCAAATTTGCTTTAATGATCTTTCACCAATATGTGCCAATCTCTTTTTCCATTCCTCTAGTTCTGTGAGTGTTTGATTACCACAATTGAAGAGACCTATGTTCCTTGTGTCTTGCAACTCAAAAGTGAATAATCTACCTGTTTTTTTTCCTTTGCTATTCTTCTGAACCCTTGGTTAGGGTCTTCCACATATGCTTCTCCTCTTGTGCACCTAACTTGCAATCCTTTTTCTACTATTTGCCCAACACTTATCAAATTCTTTGTAATAATGGTAGGGACATAGAGTACCTTACTGAGTAAGTTGATGTTTCCATCAGGTGCTTTGACATTTCCTATTTTCTCCACAAGGTGTCTTGTATCATCTCCTGTTTGTACCTCATGCTTGTTCCTTGGTTCTTGATAGGAGAGCTACATTTCCTGCCACATGATTTGAACAACATGAATCTATGTAGAAAACATGCACATCAGATTTACCTTGTGGCATAGCCATGTTCATGATTAATAATGAATCCTCTTTGTTTGAGTCTTCTGTGTTGTTATTGAAGTCTCTCCTTCCTTTGTAGCCTGCTTGATAGTTTGAATGATTGTAGTTGTTGTAGTTGCCATGATAATTGTTGAATCTTCCTCTTGAGTAGCCATAACTTCCTCTATTGTATCCTTTTCCTCTTTGATTCTTGGAGTTCCTAAAGCAATTTTTAGTTGTATGATTAGTTAATCCACAAATAGAACAAGGGTTGGAGTCTTGGGATCTCCCCCTTCCTTGTCTACCTCCTCTTCCTCTACCTCTGCCCTGTCTTCCTCTACCTACATAGTTAGCTTGATATGTTTCTGCTTCATCATCCACTTTCTTTGACTTTCCTTTGTTTTCTTTGGATTTGCTTTTATCAGTATATAAAGCTGAAGATTGATTACCTTTAGAGACTTCTCCATTCTTGATAAGTTTTTCCTCTTGAGTGAGTAATTGTCCAATGAGTGTATTGAAATCAAGTACATGCATGTCCATGTACAAATCCATAACTATGGTGAATGCTTCCCACTTGTCATCTGCTTTCAATCCATTGATGAATTGCCTTACAATTTGTTCTTCATCTATTACCTCTCAAATGCTTCCCAACTGATCAATTACGTCCTTGAAATTTGTGACAAAATCAGTCACATTTTGTTTGGGAGCCTTCTTGAGGGTTGTGAAATCCAGCCATAGTTGATGCTTCCTAGCTTTGGTACTTGAAGAGAAGAAGGCTTCAAATGCATCCCACACTTCCTGAGATGTCTTACAACTTCTAATGTGAGGCAACAAAAAATCTCAGACAGAGTTAAGGAGGTATGACCTTGCTAATGCATCTTTGGAACACCATGTGTTCAATCTCTCTTGTTCTTCTTGTGTTGGTTGACTCTTGTTTCTGAATACAGACATAACTTCATCTCCAGCCACATAACCATATAAAATTCTTCCTTGGAGATAAGCTTCCATCCTTAATGACCAAGCTGAGTAATTACCTCTATCCAATTTGTCAATTGATGAAGGAAATCCATCTGCCATCTTTGCTTTGATACCACTATGACGAGATGGATAGATATGTGCTTGAAGATGAAGTGGTGCTGAAAAATCCTTGCACTAGACCAACCAAATGAACTCCAGGAGTATGTGATGGACCCTTTTAGCTTGCCAATGGATGTGTCAGACACCCTATGTACCTTGGAAGATCAATCTCAAAAAGATAGATCAAAACAGATGAGCTGGAATTAATTCAGAGGTAAAACTTGCTATTTTGATTCATACACCTGTCTAGTGTTTTGAATAATTCTCTGCGCACAATAGCAACTGACTTAGAGAGATAACTTTCAAGAGTAATATCATCAGAAATAGTGAATCACACAATGAGAATGAATTTTAACAAGTTATGACATCATTCCGATTTTCACGGGCTACAACAATACTTAGACCAGTGAGTAGAAAAATGATCATAACTCAATATTCAAATATTAAATGATTATAAAATTTTGTATGCTAATACTAGAAAGTATGCTGAATCCAACAAGATTTGAATCATGAAATTGGATAAAGTACATGCGGAGAACCAGCTTTGATAAGTTGAATGATAAAATAAAAAATCTGACAGAGAAGTGAATATGAACAGACATAGTTAGCTTCAACTTAACATAACTCAAGATTGAGAACCCCAATAGCAACAACGTATTGTGAACATATATTAGACAATAAAAGACAACTTTACCAAGTTAAATCATTGAAAAGGATGCACCACACTGAGAGTAGAGATCTCTGCAAGCTGACGGAAAAAACTTGAGAAGCATAATAGTGAAGAGTAGACTCACACAACCATAAAGATATGAACTTGTATGATCATAAATATGAATGTATATTGATTGTAGAATACAATGAACTTACAGATACATGTGTGTGCCTTGTATCTGCACTTGATATAGCATATAATTAAGCTTATGGACGCCTCTAAAGTGCGACTAAACTGCCATGTATATAAAGAGAGTTTTGGAGCCAAGATTTGAATTTGAATTTTGCTTACCTAAAAGTAGTTTCTTAATTTTTAGAGGTTGATTGATTCTCCAACTTCCAAATCATGAATTTGTGGCTTCTCTCTCTATTTTTATCAAGTGAACTCAACCACTTTTGATTCCTTTTACTTTTACATCAAGTAAATGATCAAACAATTACAAGGGTGAGTTCACAAGTGAACTCTTAGATTTCCATACATTGTCTTCTCTTAGTACTTCTTCTAGAGACTCAAGCCAATACTTAGGCTTGTAATAGATTTGTTCCAACAATAACCCTTTGTCTTTTATATGGGCATCATACTATGCTTTCTATTGTCTCTTGGCATCATATATTCCAATTAGTGCTTGCAGTCTAGTTTCCTATAGCTTCTTTATTTGCTCTGATTGTCAAGACAATCCTTGAACTTTCCATTTATACTTTTTGACTACTCATAGAGTAGGTACTAAAAAGTCAACGGATAAGATCACATTTTGCCTATATACTAGGTTAAAAGGATTAGTTTCCAAGGGTATTTTGTATGCCACTCTGAATGCCCAAATTGAATGATGTAATTGTTTATCCCAATTAGTTCTACCATTATTGACTATCTTTGTCAAAACTGTGCCTAAAATCTTACTTGAAATTTTTGCTTGCCGATTGTCTTATGAATGATAGGGTGTAGGTTTTGTTATGAATCACCAAGAATTCATTCAATAAGAATTCAACACTTCATTTATGAAGTGTGTACCTCTATCACTAACTATCTCAATGGGTAGTCCAAAGCTAGTAAATGTATGTTCAAATGATAATTTTGGAGTGGTTTGCGGATCACTTTTCCTTGTGGTTTTTGCTTCCACCCACTTAGTCAAGTAGTTTGTGGCTAGAATGATATATTTTGCATGAGATCCTCTTGTTGGGAGATTAATAGGTCCAATAAAATCAATTACCCATCTTGGGAATGCTCTTGCATAGGGCATAGGTCATAAAAGCATGTCATATCTTTGAATAGGGTACTTGTTGCAAAATGCCGCAACTTCTCACATAACTTTTAACATCCATGTGTAGTATCAGCCACCATAATCGAGCAAAGAGAATCATCTTTATATTTTTCTAAGCAAAGAAATAACCTCCAGCTATACCTACATGGGTCATTTCCAAGATTGGAAGACACTCCTATTCATTGATGCATACACATGATTGAATATCTTTAAAAGTTTCAAAACGTTGTTTGCCAATGATCACATAATTTTTGATTTGCTCCTCTAGGGCTTGTTTTCTTGATAAAATTTCGCCTACTAGGTACGTTCATCTGGAGAAGATTCTTAGCATATGTTGTAGCTAGTTACACTATTCATGTACCTCTTTTTGCATTTCTATACAATACACACTTAGGCATCACAATTCTTGAGTAGTCCCATGTATACCCTTATTTATGTTCCAATGGTTCACATGGGCTTGATGAATTAGTTTTAATTTTTCACCATCCTCCACACATCTTAAGATCACTTCTTTGAATCTTTGAAATACAAGCTACCCACCACAATGTGAAGGTTTCTTGTTTACCAAAGATCTTTGAATTTCTTGGAATTTACTTTATGGTTTTGAGCATGAGTAAGCATTGATACCAATTCTTTAGCCCAAGAAGGAAATACTTCTATGTTGAAGAGATAGGTGTCTGAGAGATTATCAACTACTCTAGTTGGTGGTTCTCCATGATTCATCCTTGATAGATGATCAAATCTAATGTGTATTTCATTTTTTGACCACTATCTGGAAATCAAACTCCATTACTAGTAGGAACCATTTGACTAGCCTTGCTATGTTTCAAGGTTTTTTGACCAAGTACAACAAGGCTTGATGATCAACAAAAAACTTGAACTTGTTGGAAAGTATGTAATGTTGATTTTTTTTACCACATAGACCATCCGTGATCCTTTTCTTTCTGTAATCACATAATTGTTCTCTACTTGGTTCAATTGTCTAGTTGTGTATGACACAGGGTGGTCCAATTTCCCTGCAATTGTTGGTTGTATCAAAATACAACCAATGGTGAAATCGGAAGCATTGACATGAATATGGGATGGCTTATTCCAATTAGGAACTCTTTGTAGAGGAGTTGAACTTAGTCTTTGTTTTTCAATTCGTTAAAAGCTTTTTCACAATTTTCCTTCCATTCAAAGTTATTCAACAAATCATATAATGGTTTGGCAATGATGGAATACATGTGGATAAATCGACAATAATATCCATAATGTCCCATAAAGGCTTGTATGTCCTTAACATTCTTGGTCCTCAAATAATTTTAGGATCACTTTAATTTTATCTTCACCTGTTGGGATACTATTTTGGGAGACTACATGATCAAGGAACTTTCCTTGATGGACCATAAAGAGACATTTCTTAGGGTTAAAATGTACTCTATATTTTTTACATATGTCAAATATATGAAGTACTTCAGTTATGTGTGCAGATCTTTGAGAAGAGTAGGTACAAAGATCATCAACGTAAAATTCCATACTCTTTCTCAAGAATTCCTTGAAAACATGACACATTAACCTTTGGAAATTTGTTTGTGCATTGGTTAGACTAAAATGCATAACCCTAAAAGCATATACATCCCATTCAGTAGCAAAAGCAATTTTATGCTAGCCTTCAAGAGTGATATCTACCTGCATGTAACTAGAAAGGCCATCAAGAAAGCTATACACTTCCTTGCTTGCTACTCTTTCTAGAAGATGGTTAGTGATTGGTAAAGGGTAGCTCTTTCGAATAGTGGAAAAATTTTCTTCAAGTTAATACAAACCCTAAGTTTTATGTGATTTTTGGGCACTACCAGGAATGCAAAAATCCATTCAATATGCTCAATCTCACATGTGAATCGTGCAACCAACAGTTTGTGTATGTCCTCTTTGATCTTGGCTGAGTAGACATCATTACATGTATATGGCCTTTGTTTAGAAGGTTGTTCCTCAAGAGTCATAGGAATCTGATGGTAGATAATATTCACATCTAGTCCTTTTAGATGTTTATAGGTCCATGCAAAGACATCTTGGTACTCTTGCAATAATTCCACTAGCTCATGTTCTTCCTCTAATGTGACATCTTTTGCAATGAAGGTGCATTTTTCTTCATCGTTTTGTTTTGTTACAATTATTTTTTTGCCTTGTTCTTTATTATTATATGCTATTCTTTACTACACCTCTCTCCTCTAGGCATTTGAATAGTTATATTTTGATCTTCTATTTCATATTTCTTAAATTTTCTAGAACTTCAAAACATTCCCTAGATCGTTCCTCTTCCATTCCGTCGTTTTCCTATCGAGGGTCCTTCAGAAACTCTTCCACTTAGAATATAATGAAGTACTTCCCAGGGGTATTTCCCAAACATCCTCTAAATATTTTGCATCCAAGTCAAGTTTCGAATCCATTATAATGGTTTTATTGATGGGATCTTCATAGCAATCTTCTTCATCTTCATCCTCTTGCTTGATCATTGCCATAAATAGGATTAGGCTGTATTATTCTTGGCGAAACTAGACTCAACCTTGGTTGTCACACCACTTAGACTTTTTTAACTCCTAATTCAAGTTTTGATTTTATACGTGAGTTTTTTATGCTCTCCTCTACATCCTATGTGTTTAGATCATAGAAATACTACGTCAATCTACTTAATCTTGCCTCACAATACTCAAGATGTGTTGTTTCACACCAAGTGGTCATGTGTGGGCAAAAATATAGGTGTGTAGATCTCAGCTCAATGATTATCTCTCTAATTTTTTATGATCCCAGACAATGTGTGTCGATTGGTTTTGGCATTTGAAACTCTCATGAAACGTGTCATTCGTGCTCTTTCTTGTGCAAAAAAAATGAGTTCTAAATGTGTTTCTTGGTTTTTTTATCCCTATTTGTGGTTAGTTCAAAGAGGAAAATTTTATTTATTTGGGTTTTAAATGTTTAACATGTCCTTTTCTAGCTCATTCCACTCTTTTCTAAGTCCTAAACCTTGGTTCTCAATGCTTTTACTTACTACTAAAGAACTTGCTCCAAACTCTTTGATGTAAATGATGAAGCAAGTGCAAGATTTTTTACCTTTCCAATGCACCCAAATTCCTCTTCACGCACATTCTCTCTAGAATGATGCTATAACCATCACGTATGCACCTTGACTTAGGCCCTCATCCCCAACAATGGTGCCAAACACATGTATGATTCTGCTATCTTGTGACAAATGAGTCTAGATAGTTTTGGCACATCTTACAAGTACACTCATATGGTGGATTGCCTAATATGTTAAAATTGTCAAACTGAGAGCTGACCTGGACAAGTGAATAGAAGCATATGCTCTACTTGAAGGTTAATGCATATAAAGGGCAAGAAAATGTATACATGAAAGGTATTAGCTCACATGAACACCCTTTATACTTAGATATGCACAATGATATATTTTTCTATGTGTTTTTGGTTCTTTGGCATATGCATTAGTGCATGAACAACAACAAAAAAAATTGGATGATAAGGCTATGAAATGTATTTTTTTGGGTAGAGTCTAAAACCATCATCAAGATACCTTCCACAACCACCTAATTAAAAAAAAAATTCTACCAATTAGAGTGACACCATGACCATCTTGCAGAGCATGGATTTCCCAATTTACTTTCACTTTTCTCCATGTGTTAGTCACTCTGTCTGGTATGTATAGGCCCCATAAAATACTTTTACCATCTATAGCTCCAATTACATAGAGTGATGTATCAATGGTGGTGCATGTATGATTGTCCCTATGAGATGGAGGTGTTCCTTTCATCATCGATTTACCCCAAGGTTGCTTTACTCATTTTCTTTCTACCATCCTCATCTCTCTCTCTCTCTCTCTATTTTCACCATCGTACCTAAAAGAATCTAAAGCATACACACACACACACAATTAATCTTTTAGGCACTTCAGCTAGCTCATTAAAAGAACATACACACTCACACATAAATACATGTGTTAGCAATCAAGGAGGCTTAATGCACCAAAGTAGCAAGGACATGGACAAAGCTAGTAAAAAACCTATAAAAAGAGCTAGATGATTCATTTTTGAGGTGACCTAGTTGGAGATTGAAGGAAAACTTAAAAATTGTAAAGTTGTTTTGGATAATAGAAGATTTTGTTGCTCACTCTCTATGTCTTAACTTATATATGCATGTGTGTGCATGTGAGTGTGCTTCTCACTCATGCACTTGTGTATTCACTTTCTCATGGTCATCATAACACCCTCATGTCTCCACAGATTCACAATCATTAGGTGGAACTCCTCATGTTGGTACTTACCATTGAGCTAGAGTGACCAAATTTGGTCCTGTTCCCAGGGAGAAAGCTTCAAGGATGAGCATGTGATGGTAAGATGTAGAGATTTGATGTCAGAATCATAGGTAAATTTCTTGTTTTTTCTTTCCTTTTTTACTTTCTTCATCATCATCCCCACCCTCCTACATATCCCCCTACCTCTATATCCACCATCGCGAAAATTCCACCTTGTTGGCCATATCTTCACCTTCACTTCATTCTCCTGATTCCATTTGTGAGAGAAAGTGATCTTGTATGCTGTGTTTTTGTGTGTTCTTGAAGTTTTTGGCAGTACGAGCATCAGCATCAGCAACAACAACAACAACATCTATAGGTATGACATCTCTATGCACGTAGACCGAGATGATGACCTCTATCTATTGTGACATACAAAAAAATAAGTGTTTGGTAAAAACAAGTGCACCATAGTAGAATAGATCACTAATTGCACACTAAGAAAATATGACGTTTTCTACAAAATATGTGTTTTCTTTGTCCATAATGATAAAAAGATCTTATGATAAATAGAGTCCATTGTTTGTCCCCGACAGATGATCGATCTATCCATCACAATAGACAATCCATGATGGACACCTCTATCCATCATGATAGGTAGCCCACGATGGACATCTCTATCCAACAAGATGGATAGCCCACGATGGACAACTCTATCCATCCCTCCTGTGATAGACTCTATCCTTCATGACAGAGAAGTATCCATTGCGATAGACAACCCAAAATGGATGCCTCCATGATGGAGAGTGTTAATATCCAAAAGCACAAGCTATCCTTGATGTTAGAACACTTCTATATCAAGAATAACTCAAAACCTTGATCAATTTTGGAAGACCAATACCAAACTATCAAAATTTGCACTAACTATGAAGAGAGTCATTTCTCAGAAAAGGTTGTTGCACTTAACTCACTCATTGCTTAAGCAAATGTGTAAAATTTTCAATGAAACTTTGTATGAGGTGTCATCTAGTGTTTGTGCACCTTCTTCAAGTTATATCATCTCAAACAACTCATTATATCGTGAGAAATGATTCAAACAATCCACCTATGTCTAAAACTGTACTTTTCTATAGTCGACTTTGACACTTGTAACTTTTAATGCATAGTTCTCTCAAACTACAACCCATTTATTCAAATGCCTTTAGCCATAGGTATCTTACCTTCCAACTTAAAGAATGAGTGCTTGTTTGCTCAAAACTTTACATTGTGGAAGGAGAATTGACCAAAATATTAACATCAAATTTTGTGCCTATTGCAACTTCACTTCTTCACATTTACACATGTAAATGTTCCTACTTTCAATTCTCTCAGCCTGATCACAATTAGGATCTAAAATCTTTTACATAGGTCAATCAACTATAGACTTAGGCTTGTACAAAAGCATTTCACAAAAGATTAAACACATAAGGAGTATTCAACAAAAGTTCGGGTGTAATTTTTCTTCTTCTCTGAAACATTTTACATCTGAATGATGAGAGAGTTCTTCCTCACTTCTAAAATTTCTAATGACTCTTACAACTTCTAATTCTTCTCATCTCATGCTCTCTCATACTTGCCCCGACTTTTTACTTGTATATATAGACATATATGTACAAGATCATGACCATAACAAAGGTATAAGTGAGCGAACTATAATTTTAATGTACATATGTATACAAGTCTTCATTTTTTGAATATGCACTATCTTCAAGCTTCATAGGCTAATATTTTCTTCAATCTTTGACTTCAACCCTTCATCCAAAACATCAATTGGTGGTTGACTTGCTTCAACAACTCCCCCTCAATCATCAATTGAGGTTTTCTCAAACTTCTTTATACCTGCCATGTCTTTGAATCTCTATAGCTTTGGTCCATCCAAGCTTTTGGTTAGCATATCTACAATCTGATCTTTTGTTAAAGAATGTATGACTTCAACCTCCTTATCAATCAACTTTTCTCTCAGAAAATGATATTGAATCTCAATATGTTTGAACCTGGCATGAAAAACACGATTAGCAGCTAGATACAATGAGCTCATGGTATCTCCATGAATAGTGGGTGTATTCTGAATGATGTCAAAACTCTTCATGAGAGTCTTCAACCATATGACCTCCTTTGCAACTTCAACCATACTTTTATACTCTTCCTCTGTAGATGATAAAGCAACTGTGTGTTGCTTCTTAGAACACCAAGAGATTAGCTTATCTCCCACATAACACAAATATCCATATGTTGATCTCCTATCATCAGGATTGCCTGCCCAATCTGTGTCACTATATATCTTGATGTTTGTATCTGATGTAAAACCATAATACAAAACTTCTTTGAGTGTACCCTTAATGTATCTCAATACTCTTTGTCTTGCAATCCAATGTTCTTTCCTAGGACAATGCATGAATTGAGACAACACTCCAACTGCATATGACAAATTAGGCCTAGTTAATGTAGCATAGATTAGAATACCAACCAGACTTTGATATAGCTTCATGTCCTTGAATTCTTCTCCTCCATATGTGCTCAATTTATGATTCACCTCCATTGGAGTAGGTGCTACCCTACAATCTTCCATTTTTAACTTGATCAACAAGTTCTTCAAATACCTTTCTTGAGTCGCATACACTCCATGTTGAGTATATGAGATCTCCATGCCCGTGACAATTCTCCCAAGTCACTAATCTTGAAATCTTTCTCCATTTGTTTCTTGAGACTTTGTATGCCCTTCTCATCTGTACCTGTAAGGATTATATCATCAACATATATGCACATTTAAATGAACCCATCATCACCTGCTTTGACAAGCAAGCTACTATCAGCTTTAGATACTTGGAAACCAAGTTCCTTCAAGAACTTTACAAGTCTATAATTACATGCCCTTGGTTCCTACTTCAAACCATACAAAGCTCTCTTGATCTTACATACATATTTTGAATACCTTTTATCTCTAAACCCTTGTGGTTGCTCCATGAAAACATCATCTAAAATATAACCATTAAGAAAAGCATTCTTTACATCTAATTGACATAATCTCCGACCTTTACATGCAACAATGGCTATGAGTGTCTTGATGGTTGTCATCTTTGCCACATGACTATAGGTCTCATCATAATCTATACCATATGTCTGAGCATACCCTGTCACAACAAGTCTAGCTTTATACCTAGACACACTTCCATCTGCATACCTCTTTGTCTTGTAGACCCATTTGCATCCAATGATCTTCTGACTATTTGGTTTAGGAACCAAATCTAATGTCTCATTTTCCATCAATGCATCATACTCTTCCTGCATAGCTTTTTCCCAATTTTCCTTACCTTTTGCCTCTTCATATGTAGAAGGATCTTCATCTGCTTTCACAATGTAAGCATAATCTTTAGTAGTCAAAAAAGAAGTGTCATAGCTATACCTTGTAGGTTGCCATTTGTGTCTTGATTACCTTCTGAGCTCTCCGCGTCTTGAAGTTTCTGGTTCATCACATTTTGGATCAAACCTTGGCACTTCTTCAACTTCAACTTGTACTTCATTGTTTTCTTCTTCATCAAATATCTGAACCTTTGATTTACCTTTCTTCTGATTCAAAACTTCTTCATCACTTGCATGATTATTGATTGTACCTGCGTACCAAGTACCTTGCTCATCAAATGTAACATCCTTTGATACAAGGAATTGCTTTTGTGGATGGACTCCACAACATATAACCCATCTGTTTCTCATCATATCCAATGAACACATACTTTTCAACTTTAGGTTCCAATTTATGCCTCAACTGAGATGGCACATATGCATAAGCCAAACATCCAAACACTTTGCAATGATCTAAGGTAGGTCTCTCACCCCACCAAGATTCATATGGTGTCATACCTTGCAAAGCTTTACATGGTAACCTATTAACCAAATATGTAGTTGTATTTACAGCCTCATCCCACAAATAATTTGGAAAATTTTTCTCCTTCATCATTGATCTTGCAAACTCAACAAGAGTTCTACTTCTCCTTTTTGCTACACCATTTTGTTGAGGAGAGTACCTCCAAGTAACTTCCCTTTTTATACCTACATTCCATAAGTAATCACTAATACTTCAGGTGAATGAGTAGGTACTGCCAAATCCTAATTTATACTAGCCCTTTGATGCTTCAGAGTTGATAAGTAGACCTTCTTAGCTTTCCAATGACACCATAAAATGGCCTATGTACTTCGGAAATGATGTATCAAAAAGTTGAACCAAAACAGACAACTTTGAACTTCATGTCTTCAAGAAAACCTTCTATTTTTTACTAGACACTTGCTGTATCTTTTGCTCAGTATGACCAACACAATAGGAATTGGAAAAATTACTTTTAGGGGTATCTAAGTAGATTAGTAAGCTACTGATTTCAAGTGAAATCACTTAAAAAGATTAACTATGCTCAGAGAAATCAATTTAGCAAGTAAACCTTAACCCCCGATATTTTAGGATTGTTGCAGACTTCGACCAGTGATCACCTCGACGAACTTTTCTCTGAAATGGCTGAATAGAAATCCTTCAAATTTGGAAATCATCTAGCGTACTTTGATCTGGTTCCACCAAGCTATAGATCTTTGAATTTGGTGAAGAAATGAGTGAGATATGCTCTCCACAAGTTGACAGACTTTCAGACACTATGACAGAGAACTCAGAAATGAACAATGTAGATATATGTATTAGTGAACAATGTTGTACAATACCATAGGCATGAATATCATTGTCTAATGGTGTAGATAGGTGTGGGCTAGAGTATAGGCCTCACACACACTCAGAAATGAACCTGAGGAGCTCGGAAAGTGACTTGCATACCCACGACTTTTTGATGATCACTTTTATAGTAGTTGAGTTCAATGTTTGAATTTGAATTCAAACTTTTGGCTCTCTATAATCATGCTCCTACATCCTAGGAGATATTCCATCAATCAAAGCTAACTTTTCCATGAGTTCCTTTTGGTAGGTGTTTACAAAGATTCCAAGTCAAATGTGACTTTTACAAAAGGATAAAGTGGTAATTAACCACTAGCATTGATTCCTATGCATCTTCATATGTGTATGAATTACAAGCCAAATGTGTAGGCTTGTGAATTGCACCAACACTTCATAAACGTTTTCAACAATTTGCCCTACACTTATCAGATTCTTTGGAATTGTAGGAACATACAAGACCTTACTCAGAAGAGTACTTCCATCCTTGGCTTTCACGGATCCAATTGACTTCACATTGTGCATATTATCACCTGTTTGAACTACATGATTAGTTAGCTTATTCTCCAAATCAGTCATGGCTATATTACCACTCAGGTGATTGCTACACCCTGAGTCAATGTAGAAAAGTCTTTGATCTTCACTTTGTCTTACACAAGTTGCATTCATGATTAAGGTTGAATCTTCTTTTATATCTGAAGCATAATTGTAGTAGGTATTGTTGTAGGATTGACTTTGGAATCCTCTACCTGCATTTCTTCCAAAATCTCTACCTCTAAAATTACCTCTTTGGTTTCTACCACCTCTTCCTCTTGAATTGAAGTTCTGACTGTAACCTCCATTATTCTGATTATTATGCCAACAATCATGAGCTAAATGATTTGTCTTACCACAAATCCAGCAAGCTTTGGCTCCATCTTTATTGCTTCTGCCTCTTCCTCTACCTCTGCCACCTCCTCTTTCTCTTAGGAAGTTGGCTTGACTAGTTGTACCTTCTTCTTCATTTAGTTGTTGCTTGCCTTTGCTATTCTTCTTCTTGTCCTTTGAATACATTTCTTGATCTGTACTTTTTTCAACATCACCTTTGACACCTTGCCCAAAAGTTAGCATATGTCCTAGCAACTGATTTAAATCAGGAGTGAAATGATCTAGTGACAATTCAATAGACAAAATGAATGGCTTCTATTTCTCATCTCCTCTCAAACCTGTGAGGATTTGCCTTACCAATTTATCCTCCTCAATATCTTCATCAACTCCTCCTAATGCATCTGCAATATCCTTCATTCTTGTTACATAATCAGAAAATGGATTGAGAAGCTTTCTTTTTTAATGTAGTGAACTCTACCCATAAAGATGCCTTCCTTGACTTTGTAGTATTTTGGAAATGCTCCTCCAAAGAATTCCATATGTCACTTGCACTTTCAAGTCATCTTATATGAGGTAGCAAGTAATCATTAACTCCCTGTAGATAATGCTCCTTGCTTGAGCATCCTTCTTCATCCAAGTCTTCAAATCTAAGAGTTCATCCCTAGTTGGAACACTAGGATCTCTGAACTATGCTTTTTCTTCTTCACCTGTGATATAACGTATCAGGTCTTTGCTCATGAGATGAGCTTCCATCCTCATTGACCAAGCTGGATAGTTTTCTCTATCCAATTTCTCTATCTGAAGAGGATCTCCCATCCTTCCTTCACCTGTATATTAAATTCTTCAAGCTTTATGAGGAATAAGTGTACCTTTACTTCGAATGAAGTTCCTTTTGATCTTGGTGATAGCTTCAGGCCTCCTTCTCAAGCTTTGCCTTTAAGATTTCACCTTTTGAACCTTCAAATGTTGATTTTTGTATGATTGCAGCAGTCGGGGTCCTCCTTTCTTCTATTTTGATGATTCGTGCTTTGATACCATTGATGGAGAGTCTTAATCTCCAAAAGAACAAGATATCCTTGATGTTAGAACACTTCTATATCAAGAATAGCTCAAAACCTTGATCAATTTTGGAAGACCAATACCAAACTATCAAAATTTGCACTAACTGTGAAGAGAGTCATTTCTCAGAAAAGTCTGCTGCACTTAACTCACTCATTGCCTAACCAAATGTGTACAGTTTTTAATGAAACTTTGCATGAGGTATCATCTAATGTTTGTGCACCTTGTCCAAGTTAAATCATCTCAAAAGACTCATTAGAGCATGAGAAATGATTCAAACAATCCACCTATGTATAAAACTATACTTTTCTACAATCGGCTTTGACACCTATAACTTTTAATGCATAGTTCTCTCAAGCTACAAGCCATTTACTCAAATGCTTTTAGCCATAGGTAGCTTACCTTCCAACTTAAAGAATGAGTGCTTGCTTGCTCAAAACTTTACACTGTGGAAGGAAAACTAACCAAAACATTAACATCAAATTTTGTGCCTGTTGAAACTTCACTTCTTCACATTTACACATGTAAATGTTCCTACTTTCAATTCTCTCAGCCTGATCACAATTAGGATCTAAAACTTGTACATAGGTCAATCAACTATAGACTTACACTTGTACAAAAGCATTTCACAAAGATTAAACACAAAAGGAGTATTCAGCAAAATATTAGGTGCAATTTTTCTTCTTCTCTGAAAAATTTTACATCTGAATGATGAGAGAGTTCTTCCTCACTTCTAAAATGTCTAATGACTCTTACAACTTCTAATTCTTCTCATATCATGCTCTCTCATACTTGCCACGACTTTTTACTTGTATATATAGACATATATGTACAAGCTCATGACCATAACAAAGGTATAAGTGAGCTAACTATAAGTTTAATGTACATATGTATACAAGTCTTCATTTTCTGAATATGCACTATCTTCAAGCTTCATAGGCTAATCTTTTCTTCAATCCTTCATCCAAAACATCAATTGGTGGTCGACTTGCACCAACACTCCATCCATCGTGACAAATAGGTTCTATCTATCGTGATACACATGCTAATTTGAGAATTTATAGGGTTGCAAAAAAAATAGTCATTTTTGGGTAAATTTTTGGCATTTTTGTAGATAATTGATACTCATTGGAAAGGCTAAGCAAGCTTAGTGTTGTGGGACACTTGGGAGTGCAAGTATTGGGCATTGAAACATTGGAAAAAGCATCAGGATTGAGGTTGGAAGTTCACTAAACCCCTCAATCAATTTCTAGTTTAGGCTAAGCACAACTTCGAGTAGTTCAAGGCTACGATAGGCATGTTCAAGTTCAAGACCTGTTAAATTCTCGAGTCCAAGATTTTGTTTTTTCTAAGTCAAGTATAATTTAAGTGGTAAAGAACATAATTTGATGAAGAAGAACATCAATTGCAAAAAATTTAAGTGATCTTGACATTGACTATATCAAGAAAAGAGTAAAACACCCTAAAGAACTTAAAGAAAACAAGTGGATACTACAAAAGGACCCAACAACATAGTTGTATTTGGGAATTCGGGCCAATCAATGAGGCATATGATTCGTAGGTCCGGTAGATGCCTAGGACAGGATAGACAAAGCCTCAGGTCATCTAAAGCTAGTGTCAACCACATCGCTAGGTCATGGGCTCATCACCTCAATGATTATCCTTATGTGTTGAGCTTAGAGATGAGTGACTCAAAAATGCCCTTTAGTACAGAAAGGCTTATAGGAACTTTAGGACTTGCCTATTTACAGTCCCTTGACGATCCCTATAAGACTCAGTTGGAATATATATGAACCAACTGATTAGTTGTTGACATCTATTAGGATGGATTGAGAAGATTAGTGGTCCAACTAAAAAATCTTGATCAACCCTTTGGAATTGAACATCCATTAGTTAGATTTGAAGAGGGTTCATACATTGATAAGGTTGGAACCATGTATGTGGTTACAAGCTTACCTGATAGGATGGATGAGTTTGGAATCACTATTCTTGAGTTGGAAATAGGAAACTTGGAGCAAGAAAATGTGGGAAAGGAGCGAAGAACACCATGCAATAAGTTTGTCTTATCAAGGATAATCACATCAGAGTGGATTCCTCAAGATAATAAGAGCATAGAGATTTTCTTGAATAGAGTAATGGATGAAGCTTTTGGAGGTTTAAGATTGACAAACCAAGTCAGATAGATGGGTTGACTATATATGAATTCAAAGAACATGACACCCTTGGGAAGGTAATCTATTTAGACAACTCATTTGAGAAGACGTTTGTGGTTATGGAGCATGGAAGACATGCATACACTTGGAAAGGTGAACTGGTGTTCCCTCCTCTGAGACAACATGGTTCTCATGGTTAGCATGGAGCGGGATCTGCTCATGTCCCAAGAAGTCACAAAGAGAAGACTCAAGAGAGACTTGCAGTAAGCTTCACAAACCCTCCAGATGAGAGAGGTCACAATGGGATACATATAGAATGGATTAGGAGAGAGTGAGAGGACCTAGACCCTAGAAAGGCATGGATGAGTCTCCCTTACCTATAACAAGAGAACAATCTAGGATATTGAGACTTGCTCAATTAGTAAATTCAATGAAAAATTACTTTGATGGCACTAGAGACCCTTACAATCATGTGGCACAATTTAAACAAGTGTTGAGAGTTGAATAGGATGACTTGTTCACTCAATATAATGCCTTTGGGTTAACCTTAAAGAACACTACCTTGATGTGGTTCCAACAACTACATCAAGATCAGTTCACGGACATCAATCAATTGCTAGAAGTGTTTATCGTGGAGTTCTCTAAGAGTGGTATTAGACATAACACTTCATCATTAATCCATAGTTTCAAGCAAACACCTCAAGAGACATTTAGGCTTGCAAGTCATAGGTTTAGACAATATGTTAAGAGCTGTCGGGTTCTAGAGTTACCCACACCTGCCAAACAAGTGTCATTGTTTTTGGATGGTTCTCTAAGTGTAAAGTTGCAATCTTATCTGTACTTGAAGGAACCTAGGACTATAGAACAATGTGCACGGATATGTATTGATAGTAAGGACAACTTGGGATATGAGTTAGAACTTTCAAATAAGGATCAACCATATCAACCCCACTACCAAGCTGAGCAAAGACCACAAAAAGTGTTAGGTCAACAACCTCCACCCCCTACTAATGTTATTCTGGTCAAATATGCTACAATGAAGGATAACCTAAATAGAGCCTTACTGCTCACAACCCCACTGATTTTAGAAACTAACACTAATACTTAGAGATTTGACCAGCTTACTACATGGATTCATTTGAGCATAAGGAGGTATACCCCTATGAAACTCCTATTGAACCTAGTTGAGAATATGACTACTCTAACATGATCTATGCAAACCCTAATCCTAGGTCCCAACCAAGGGAGATGAGGCCCCAAGCACCTAGAGGGTCATGTTACAGATCGAAAGGAGATCAATTCATTCGTGATTCCCACTTCCTCCACTAGGGCAACCCCAACTAGTGGCAGCTCAAGGATTCTACCCTGATTGTGGAAAGGAACACCAAAGATTGAATCTTCTTCCATGTGGATAGGATTCCATTGTACGGATGGTACATCACTGAAGGTATAATCCTTCATATTGACCTTGGTTGTGACCCCTAAGTATTGCAAGTACAAGGAATTGGTTCTCAAATCTTGTACTATTTGCAGTTGTCATAAGAAGGGTCTCCCCTAGGATCATTTCATAGATGTTATTTTTGCCAAAGTCACATAGAGCAAAGGTGTGTTTAAACTCTACACCAAAAGTGGTTAGAGTTATCCCTTCTAGCAATCATTGAGGTCTTTCAATATGGTTGTTAGCCATTTGAATCTTCATTTTGGTTGGTCTCAATGTGGGTTTGCCCCATTGCTTCCACAAGGAGGTGGTCACAATTGCAACACTAGCATCTAAATCTAAGATAGCTTTGGTTGTGTAACCTTGGTACATGATTGGAAGAGGTATCTTTGGGACTTTTTGCTTAGAGCCTGCTTTTGACATATTGGAACTAAGCTCTAGAACCTGATTCACCCCATATTTCTATAGCCCAGGTTTTACCTTGAGCAACTCTTCTAAGTTGAGATGGCACTGCACCTTAGTGTTCCTCATGACTTTAGTGTTTCTTGGAAACTAGTGAGTCTTCACTTCTTATCAGTATTGTGGGAGCTCTGATCTGAAGAGATTCAAATTCCCATGGGCCTATGAATTGTGTCAACTCTTGTAAAGAATTAGATTCAAAATCTAATCTTCTATCTTCTTGTCGATATACTTGGTCTCCGTAAATAGATGGAATGTCTTGGGAAAATTGATCATGAAGATCATCAATTTCAATAATAGGAGGAGGATTACCCTTCTCCTTGGCCCATTTCTCTTCTTGTATTTTTCCCAAGAACTCTTGAATGTATTGTTGAATTGAAAGAGGTGTTCCAACATCTATGGAATCAAGAACATAAAATTTCGTTGGTGGTGAGCTTTCTCTTTCAATAAGTGGGTGAGCTTGTGGAGGTAAAGAAATTTGCAACTTGTTTACCAATTGCTCTAGTCCCTCTAATAAGCCTAGAAATGCAAATCGGGTTTGACAAAACTTGTGTGATTGAACAATTTATTGGTCTCAAGTATAGCTTCAGCTATTTCTACCATTTTCATGCAAATTTTTTTCCATTCAATCTCTTAATCTGCTCTAGGGTAACTCTTGTCTAGGTTTGCACCTATTGGGCCTTCTTGAAGTCAAGCTTAGTAGGTCTTGAACATCATGTCCAAGCCTTGTAGGGCTGGATCAATGAAAACATATCCTAGTTGCAATCTATTCACAATGAGTGGTGTGGTGGGATGAAGTGGAGTGGATGGAGTTATGGCATGCGAGGGGTTTTGAGATGCAATGTCTGCTCTTTCTATTTTTGCATCTTTTAGGATTTCTTGTATTTCAGATAACTTTCTAGACCATTTACAATTGGTCTTCTCCCTAGTATCCTTCCATGTTCTTGTTTTCCTCTTACGAGGCTCTCCTGATTCATTTGAATCTAATTTTTCAGCTGGTTTAGCCTATTCTAAGGGTTGTGCCCTAGTGACTACCTATATAGGACATTGGACAATCTTTTGGGAGATTTTCTTTACCACACTCAAGATAGAAGCCTTGTATTGTGATGTTTTTTCCTTGTCTCAGAGCTGGTGGGTGGGGACATTCACAAACGAAATCATCACCCTAACATCTAAAACATGGTCCTCTAGGGGCTTGTGGTCTCATTTGTCTCAATTGGGGCTTGGGGTTAGGATTTGTATACATGACATTGGAATATTCTAGCTCCCTATTTGGTCACATAGATAATGCCTCATATTGATACGAATAAGTCTCACTATGCTCAGGTGACTCTGTGTAATAAGCTCATGGACTATCTTCATGGGTGTAGTCAGATCTTTGAGCATGGGGGTCATTTTTTGAGATCAAAGGGCTCATTGGCTCCAATGCTCTATTAGGGTTCTCCTCTACTATTGGAGCAAGACAATCAAGAATTGATGATTATATGAAGCTTAGGAGTGAAGGCTTGAAGAAAATATTGAAGCCTAAGAGCATGAAGTGAAGTAGAAGTTCAAAAAGAGATGGTCTATATACACATATATATTAGCCTTGTAAATACTTCACAAATACTTGAAGTAATGATGAATCCACAATCATATGTATATATACACTTGTATATAGTCGTGATATATATGAGAGATGAAGTATAGATGAGATAGATAGGAGTAGATCATAAGTTGAATGAGTGTCATCCATCAGATGTAAGATGAGTTGAATAAAAGAAGTTTTCTGAGAATTGCACGTCGATTTTTCCCCATTTCTCCTTCTCTGTTTGATCATTTCATGAATCCTTTTCTAGATGTCTAATTCCATAGTTAATGCATCTCTGGTCAAGATTTGAGAGTCTAATTGTAATTAGGCTAAGAGAATTGTGAGTAGGAACATTTGTATGTGAAGAAGTGATGAGTGTCTTCTGAAACATGCACAATTTTGATGATCAAAGAATTGATCAGATCTCAGTGCATGGTGTAACGTTTTACACAAATGAAAAGTCAAAATCTAAGTTGGAAGGGAAGCCATCTATGTATAAAAGCATTTTATTAAACGGGTTATATTTTGTGAGAATCAACTATTTAAAGTTGCCTATGTAAAAGTTGCCTGTAGAAAGTGCTTGTTTCAGACATAGGTTTGAAGTAAATCTAATGTTTTCTGAGTTCTTTTGGAGAACTTTCACTTGGAGTAGTTGTGTAAACTAGAAGAGTGTTGTATCAAATTTTCATAGAAAACTTTAATCATTTCATTAGTCAATGAGTGAATTTTGTGAGGCAGACTTTTTTGAGTGAAGCCAGTTTTCATAGAGAAGCTGAGTGTTCATATTTTGTAAAAGATTTAAAAATTGGTGAAGGTTTTGAGCTATACTTGACATAGAGGTGTTCAAAACTCAAGTGTAGCTTGTCTTTTGGAAATTAATCATCTCCATCAGTGGTATCAGAGTAGGAATAATCAGATTTGAAGAAAAGGAAGACCCCGACTACTACAAACATACAAAATTCAACATTTGAAGATTCAAAAGGACAAAATGTGAAGGAAAAGCTAAAGGGAGACACACAAGACCAGTCAAAAGGATAAGGAGGAATACATTTCAAAGCTAAGGTACATTCATTACTCATAAGGTTGAAGATTTGATAGTACAAGTGAAGGAAGGATGGGAGATAGTCTCCAAATTGAGAAGTTGGATAGAGAGAGCTATACAGCTTAGTCTATGAGGATGGAAGCTCATCTTATGAGCAAAGATCTGATGGGATACATCACAAGAGAAGAAGAAAAGCCAAAGTTTAAATATCCTAGTGTTCCTACTAGGGAGGAGCTTGCAGATTTAAAGATTTCGATGAAGAAGGATGCTCAAGCAAGGAGCATTATCTACATGGCAGTAAATGATTACTTGCTTCCTCATATCAGAGGACTTGAAAGTGCAAGTGATATATGGAGTGCTTTGGAGGAGCATTTTCAGAATACAACTAAGTCAAAGAAAGCATCATTATGGGCAGAGTTTACCACATTCAAGAAGAAGGCTTTACAATCAACATCTGATTATGTGACAAAAATGAAAGACATTGTTGATTCCTTAGGTGGAGTTGATGAAGACATTGAAGAAGATAAATTGGTAAGACAAATTCTCACAGGTCTAAGAGGAGATGAGAAGTGGAAGCCTTTCATCTTGTCAACTGAACTTTCATTAGATCATTTCACTCCTAATTTGAATCAGTTGTTAGGACATATGATAACTTTTGAGAATGATATCAAAGGAGATGTTGATAAGAATGCAGGTCATGCAATGTATTCTAAAGACAAGAAGAAAGCTATCAAAGGAAAGCAACAATCAGTTGAAGATGAAGGTACGCCAAGCCAAGAAAACTTCCTAAGAGGAAGAGGAAGTGGCAGAAGTAGATGAAGAGGAAAAAATAACAAAGATAATGTCAAAGCTTGCTGGATATGTGGTACGACCAATCATCTATCTCATGAATGTTGGCATAATAATCAAAGCAATGGTAACTTTAGTTAGAATTTTAACCAAAGAGGAAGAGGTGGAAGAATTCATAGAGGAAATTACAGAGGTAGAGGTGGTAGGAGTTTCTTTGGAAGAAATGGAGGAAGAAACTTCCAAAACCAATCCTACAATAATACCTACTATCATTATGCATCAGATCAAAAAGAAGATTCAACTCTTATTATGAATGCAACATGTGAAGCTTCAAATGAAGAATTAAGGATATTTTATATTGACTTAGGGTGTAGCAATCACTTGAGTGGAAACATTGCTTTGATGATTGATTTGGATCATAAGGAAATCAATCATACAGTTCAAATAGGTGACAATACAAAGCACAAAGTGAAGTCAATTGGATCAGTTAAAGCCAAAGATGGAAGTATTCTCTTGAGTAAGGTTTTGTATGTTCCTAAAATTCCAAAGAATTTGATTAGTGTAGGAAAAATTGTGGGAAAAGGGTATGAGGTGAGGTTCACTAATGATGGAGTTTATGTTGAAGACCCTAGCCAAGGGTATAAGAAAATTGTTATTGGAAAGAAAGAAGGAAGTCTCTTCACATTGAGGGTACAAGGTAATGTTGGACATGCCATGTTTACATATGGAGAGAAAAAGGTGTATGATTTGGATCTTTGGCATAAGAGGCTTGGACACTTCAATGAAAGAGGTATCAAAGAGATGATTAATAATGGCTCTGCACTTGTATTACCTAATGTTGCAGGTCAACACATGACATATAGATGTGAAGCATGTCAATTAGGTAAGGCTCATAAGCAATCATATAATAAGCATGGTTTCATGTATTCAAAAAGACTTGAATTGGTACATACAGATGTGTGGGGGTCTTTCAAAGGACTTTAGCATAAACAGTTCAAGATATTATGTCATATATGTTGATGATGCTACCAGGTGGATCACTATTTATGTGATCAAAGACAAGTCAGAAGTGTTTAGTATATTTAAACACTATAATGCATATGCAAAAAGAATTACAGGACAAAAATTGAAGAGGTTAAGATCTGATGGAGGGGGAGAGTATTTCTCAAATGAATTCAATGATTGTTTGTGGAATGCATGTATAAAGAGAGAAGTTACTTGCAGGTACTCTCCTCAACAAAATGGTGTAGCAGAAAGGAGAAATAGAACTCTTGTTGAGTTTGCAAGATCAATGATGAAAGAAAAGAATTGCCCTAATTATTTGTGGATTGAGGCTATATATATAGCCACATACCTAGTTAATAGGCTACCATGTAAAGATTTGCAAGGTATGACACCATATGAGGCTTGGTGGGATAAGAGACCTACATTAGATCATTGCAAAATATTTGGTTGCTTAGCTTATGCTTATGTTCCCTCTCAATTAAGGCATAAGTTGGAACCAAAGGCTGAAAAATATGTGTTCATTGGTTATGATGATAAGCAAATGGGATATAGGTTGTGGAGTCCATCTACAAAGAAATTTCTTGTATCAAAGGAGTCCCATTTGATGAGCAAAATACTTGGTATTCAGGTACAAATAATACTTATGCAGGTCTTGAAGAAACATTGAATCAAAAGAAAGGTAAATCAAAGGTTCAAATCTTTGAAGAAGAAGAGAACAATGAAGCACTAGTTGAAGTTGAAGAAATGCCAAGGTTTGATCCAAAATGTGATGAGCCAAAAACTTCAAGAAGTGGAGAACTCAGAAGGTCATCAAGGCACAAATGTCAACCCACAAGGTATAGTTGTGGTACTTCATTCTTGACCACTAAAGATTATGCTTATATGATAAAAGCAGATGAAGACCCATCCACATATGATGAAGCCAAAGGAAAGGAGAATTGGGAAAAAGCTATGAAGGAAGAGTATGATGCACTCATTGAGAATGAGACTTGGGAATTGGTACATAAACCAATTAATCACGAGGTAATTGGATGTAAGTGGGTTTACAAAACAGAAAGACTTGCAGATGGAAGTGTGTCTAGGTACAAAGCTAGACTTGTTGTAAAAGGTTATGCACAAACATATGGTGTGGACTATGATGAAACTTATATTCCTATTGCAAAGATGACAACCATAATGACTCTCAGAGCTATTGCTGCTTGCAACGGTTGGAAATTATCTCAATTAGATGTGAAGAATGCATATTTAAATGTTTACATTTCAGATGAAGTTTACATGGAACAACCAGATGGTTTTAAAGATAAATTTTATCCAGATCATGTGTGTTAGCTCAAGAGAGATTTGTATGGCTTGAAGTAGGCCCCAAGGGCATGGAATTATAGGCTTGTAAAGTTCTTGAAGGAACTTGGTTTCCAAGCATCAAAGGTAGATAGTAGCTTGCTAATAAAAGCAAGTGAAGATGGGTTTATCTATGTTTGTATTTATGTTGATGACATCATACTTATAGGAACAGATTACAAAGGCATACAAATGCTTAAGAAGCAGATGGAGAACAAATTCAAGATTAGTGACTTGGGAAATTTGTCATATTTCTTGGGAATGGAGATTTCATATACACAACATGAAGTATGTATAACTCAAGAAAGGTATTTGAAGAATTTGCTAATCAAATTTAAAATGGAAGATTGCAGGATAGCACCAACTTCAATGGAGGTGAATCACAAATTGAGTAGATGTGGAGGAGAAGAATTCAAAGACATGAAGCTTTATCAGAGTTTCGTGGGTAGCTTGATTTATGCTACATTAACAAGGCATGATTTGTCATATGAAGTTGGAGTTTTATCTCAATTCAGGCATTGCCCTAGAAAGCAACATTAGATTGGAGGTCAAAGTGTGCTTAGGTATATCAAGGGCATACTCAAAGAAGGTTTGTATTATGGGTTTACTTCAGATACAAGAATCAAGATATATAGTGATGCAGATTGGGCAAGTAACTCTGATGATAGAAGATCAACACATGGGTATTTGTGTTTTGCAGGAGATAAGTTAACTTCATGGTGTTCTAAGAAGCAACATACTATTGCTTTATCATCTACAAAAGTAGAGTATAAAGGTATGGTAGAAGCTGCAAAGGAAGTCATATGGCTAAAAACTCTTATGAGGAGTTTTCATATCATTCATAGTACTCTTATCATTTGTGGAGACAACATGAGTTCTTTGTATTTGGTAGCTAACCCTGTGTTTCATGCTAGGACCAAACATATTGAGATCCAATATCATTTTCTGAGAGAGAAGGTTATTGATAAAGAAATAGAAATCATGCATACTCCTACAAAGGATCAACTTGTAGATATGTTGACAAAGAGTTTGGATGGACCTAACTTGTAGAGATTTAAAGATATGGCAGGGATAAAGAAGATGTAGGTAATCACAATTGATGATTGAGGGGGAGCTATGGAGCAAGACAATCAACAATTGATGATTATATGAAGCTTAGGAGTGAAGACTTGAAGAAAAGATTGAAGCCTAAGAGCATGAAGTGAACTAGAAGTTCAGAAAGAGATGATCTATATACACATGTATATTAGCTTTGTAAATACTTCACAAATACTTGAATTAATGATGAATCCACAATCATATGTATATATACATGTGTATATAGTCATGATATATATGAGAGATGAAGTATAGATGAGATAGAGAGGAATAGAACATAAGTTGAATGAGTGTCATCCATTAGATGTAAGATGAGTTGAATAAAAGAAGTTTTATGAGAATTGTGTGTCAATTTTTCCTCCATTTCTCCTTCTGTGTTTCATCATTTCAAGAATCCCTTTGTAGATGTCTAAGTCCATAGTTAATGTGTTGTCAGGATCTTGCTCACGTGCACACAGAGGTTACAAATGCAGAATACACATAGAAAAATAGAGACGATAAGAGACGAGACTGAATGCAATATTGGGTGCAATCTCCCCCCATGCACTCTGTTTCGACAGTCCACAGAGTGCATGTATTTATAGGAATTTTTGATTACGTCGAAAAGAGTGGTTACATGAGAGTGGCTTCGAAAAGTAGGCGTGAAACTAAAAGTTGGTAACTTTTACAAAAAGCCATTGCTTTCAATAACAGAAACTGCAGTCCACAACGACCCTTATTCTAACCATTACTTTTCTAACTATTTCTAACAATAGAACCTTCTACGCAGGTTTATTTACAAACTAAATAAATTATTATTCGGATTATTGATATCCGCTCTTTCACGCCTTGCACGCTCCTCACGAACCTTCAGCTGCTATATCAAAAACATCAAAAACACATTAATACATTAATAATTTAACACTCCAACAGTGCATTGTTCAACATATTCCATAATGTATAACATGCCCCTCAGTTGAAAAAGCAACTGACCTCAATTGATAAAATAATAAACATGGATAGCCGATCACATGTTCCATGTAAAAACACATGCATGGAAATGTTCATGGAGGTGTTAAGTTATTAAGATTATGTATGAGATGCTGACATAGTCTAGGGTCCATGAGTATGAAAAGAATAAAACCCTCTTGCTACGGACTTTCCTTGCTCTCAACCTTAGTTTCTTGAACCTAATTTTCACCCATGCGAGTTATCTTGGACCCTCAATCTAGTGCTCTCCTCTCAAGATATACCCTCAAGAAATGTACCCTAATAGAATGTACTGTTGGAATTTGGGGCCCCAGGATCGTTCCAATACTAAAACCTCTTGAGCATACACAACTTAATTGACAAGATGATAAGTGAGATAGAGAAAGAAAGAGATCTTGAGACAAGGATAGGGAACGTAAGCTGGATGCTTACTTCACTAAAGATAATAGATGTCCAAATTACAACATGGGAGTACTACTCAACCATATAAAGTGGTGCACTCACTAATGGAAGAATAAGAAGATGATGATACAAAATTTAGATTATGTCGAAATAATCTAAGTGTGTGTGAAGAGAATGAAGCAACGAAGCTAACAAAATAGTGTAACGAAATTGTAAATCAACCACAAGGTTAACTCACAAAAGATAGTTACAACCACCTCGTAGAAGACTTCCTGCTGCAATGAGAGTAGCCTCTCCTTCACCACAACTTCACCTCCTTCAAGAGTGTGAGAACACTCTGTCTTCAAGAAGATCTCCAAGCTCTAGATCTTTGAGTGAGTGAGTATACAAGGAGCCAAGGGCCTTATTATATAGTTGTTGAGTATCCATGAAAAGCTGTACTAAAAGCTACTTTCGCTAAAATAAAAGCTACGATAGAGCATCATCGCGTTTGACAATAAACGCAGCCCGTCCGTGTGTTTTTCCTAAAAGTAAAGTACCAAAAAAATTGTCTTCGCGCTGCGCCCGACGGGATTTGAACCGTGGCCAATTGAGGATGCTTTTAGACACGTTGGGCTAGACCAAGTCGACCCACTTTGACTTGTTGAAATTATATAGAAGAGTCTCTATATATGGAGACTGCGCCCGCCTGAAAGGATATGGAGAAGGCTTTTTATGAAGCTGTTTGTTGGACCAATGAGGACATTGACTTCCAACAATCCCTCCTTCAATGTCATATTGGTACAAGATTCAGTAACCTGCAAATCTTCTCATGACTATCTCTAGTCAATGCTTTGGTAAATATATCTGCAACATTCTCACTAGTAGGAACATAAACTAGCTCAATGTGCTTCTTAGCTATCTGCTCTCGAATATAGTGGTAGTGTACCTCTATATGCTTTGTCCTTGCATGATGCACTGGATTCTTAGCTATAGCTATAGCACTCTGGCTATCTGAAAATATCTGAATGGGTTGATGTACTCTTACATCAAGATAACTGAAAATCTTCTGCAACCATACTAACTCTAGAGTAGCTGTAAATGCTACACGATATTCAGCTTCACACGATGAAGTGGCAATAGTGGGTTGTCTTTTTGAAAACCATGAGATAAGACAATCTCCAAGATAAAAACAAAATCCACTAGTACTTCTTCTTGTGTCTCTATCACCTGCCCAATCAGAATCTGAAAATCCTTTTAGTAACAAATGTGTAGATTTCGAAAATACCATAGCATAATTTGAAGTTCCCTTCAAATAACGAAAGATCCGCTTTACTGCTTTCCAATGTAACACTGTCGGATTCTGCATGAACCTTGATACTTGAGAAACTGCAAACTGTATATCAGGACGTGTATTACAAAGATAAATCAAGCAACCAACTGCTTGACTATATAGAGTAGCATCAAATGGCTCTGCATCTGCTACCATTTGTAAAGACGTGTTCTGATCCATAGGTGTTTGCATAGGTTTAGAATCACCCATCTGAAACCTTTCCAAAAGTTTCTCAATGTACTTCTGTTGTGTCATGTAGATACACTCATCTCGAAACAGAAACTGAATCCCAAGATAATAATGTAGAATGCCTAAATCATTCACATCAAATGTTTGCTTCAATTCTTCTTTGAACATCTGCGAATCTTCATCTCTGGGACCTGTGACTATAATATCATCCACATAAATGATTGCTATAATCATCATACCTGTTTCAGCTTTGACATAAAGAGTTGGAGCTGCATCTGAGTTATGGAAACCAACGGATAAAAGATATGTATGTATCTTTTCATACCATGCTCTAGGTGCCTGTTTTAAACCATACAAAGCTTTTATAAGCTTACACACTAAGTGTTCTTTACCTGTCTCTTCAAAACCTTCTGGCTGCTGAATATACACATCTTCGTGTAAATCACCATTTAGAAAAGCAGTCTTAATGTCAAGCTGATATTTATGCCAACCAAAATGTGCTGCTAGAGCAAGTACTAACCTAATAATAGTCATCCTAGACGTAGGAGCAAATGTCTCATCATAATCAATACCTTTTTGTTGTGCATATCCTTTGACAACCAACCTGGCCTTGTATCTATCAATAGTACCATCTGCTTTCCTTTTGATTTTGAAGATCCATTTTACACCTATAGCCTTCTTTCCTTCTGGTTACTCACGTAGCTGCCAAGTTTGATTCTTATGAATAGAATCAATCTCTTCTTGCATAGCTTTTCTCCAAATAGGAATGCTAAGTGCATCTTTGACACACGCAGGTTCATCTTCAACAGTCGTAAGTGCCAAAATATCATGAAATCTCGAAGTCTTCAACAAAACTTACATGATCTTTTTGCTGTCTAGTTTGACTTCTTGTTCTTACATGATCTTGTTGTTGTTGTCTAGTCTGACTCCTTGTTCTTCCAGTAAAAGTCTTTATACCACTGTCTTTCCAAGTCTGATATAACCACGTAGGTGTATTCTTAAATAGTGGTGAAACTCTTTCTGAACTTTCAGCTTCCACAGGTTCTGGAACTTGTCCTGTCGATGTACTAGGACTTTCTGGAACTTTAACTTCTTCCATTTCTGGAATCAAAGTCTCTTGTGGAACTGACTTTGTAGATGGTTGTGAAATTCCTCTTTCTTCAATTTTTTCTTGAATACTAGGAATTTGAGGTTTAACTCCCTCCTGATATGGCTGAACATGTATATCCAGAATCTTTCTAAAAATTCCATAGTCATTTTCACTAATGAACTCCGGAATTTTTGCTTCTTTATCATAAACCTTATCTTCAGCAATATAAGCATTACGTGAAAGAATAACTTCACCTGTTTCTGGAACATAAAACCTGTATCCTTTGCTTTCAACAGGATATCCAATAAAAATAGCTTTCTTTGCCTTTACATCTAGTTTGCCTCGGTCCTTTTTCTCAACATGTACATAACAAAGTGATCCAAACACTTTGAAGTAACTCACATTAGGTTTTCTACCATAATAAGCTTCATACGGTGTGATTACCTTTAAAGCTTTTGTAGATGACCTGTTTAAAATGTGATTAGCTGTATGTACTGCATCAAACCAGAATTTTGGTGAAAGCCTCTTGGACGCCATCATGCTCCGCATCATTTCAACAAGTACTCTATTCTTTCTTTCTGCAACACCATTTTGCTGAGGAGTATAAGCAATAGTAAGGTGTCGAGTAATACCTTTCTCATCGAGAAATGTATGAAACTCATTTGACAAGTATTCTCCACCTCTATCACTTCTGAGAATCTGGACAGTTTCTTGACTTTCATTTTCAACCATAGCTACAAACTTCTTGAACATAGGAAAGACTTCTGACTTCGACTTAAGCCCATAGATCCATGAGTATCTTGTAAAATCATCCACAAATAGGACAAAATACCTGAAACCCTGAATAGAGTCTGCTCTCATAGGACCATTCACATCTGAATGAATAATCTGCAATTTCCTGGTAGCTGTAATATGACCATGTTTCTTGAAAGGTAGTTTATGCATCTTACCTTCAAGACAACCTTCACATATATCTAAATCATCAGGTAGCTTGAATGAGGGTAAACTCTCAACCATACCTCTGTCTTTGATATTCTTGAGAGCTCCAAAACTGATATGTCCAAATCTTTCATGCCATAGCTTCATATCTTCCACCGGTGACGAAGATTTGACTGCATATGCTTGACTGATTTTTGACAAAACAAAGACCCCTCCTTTATGCTTACCTTGTAAAAGACACTTGTCTTCTTTATGTGATAAGACCTTACAAAGGTCTTTCTCAAATACAACTTTAAAACCATCACTTAAAAATGCAGATATAGATAACAGATTTATCTTCATTTCAGGTACATAAAGGACATCTGAAATTTGAAAATTACCACCTTCTCTTGACTTTAGGGTTACTGTACCTATTCCCACAACATCCAAATCATTTCCATCTGCAATAGTAACTCTTCTACCTGAAGAATAGGAGAGAGAAGAAAATACATCTCTACAACCTGTCATATGCTTTGTAGCACCTGAGTCGAATATCCAAGGACTTGCTGAAAGAACTTGTAAAGCTGCTTGATCAAAAGCTACTTCCTCAATAGTGATACAGGCATAAGAATCAGCTTGAGATTTCCCTTTTTTATCATCTTCTGCAACATTACCTGATGCCTTTTTCTTTTCTACTGCAATCCTTTTATAACATTCTGACTGAATATGTCCACGTTTCTTGCAAAAAGAACATATTTTTACCTTCTTCTTAGAAGAATTCTCTTTAAATGTCGTAGATACAGAATCTGAAGTAGAAGGTGAGAGGGATCTACTTTCCTTCTTGGATTGTTTTTCCTTCTTCTTATCCTTCTTCTTCTTACCCTTTGATGAAGATGAAAGCGCTTCTTCATTCTCTTCCATTCCCTTCAACTGATCTTCATCTTGAAGCAACAAGAACTCTAACTCTTCAAATGTAACCTCTCTATCTCTTGTGGTAAGGGTAAGAGTGGTTATGAAAGATCGATATGAAATAGGAAGTGAATTAATCAGCGTATTTACCATTTCTTCATCTGATATCTCAACTCCTACATTTAGAAGTTGATCTCTTAAGTCAACGAGTCTCGTAATGTGGGTTTGAATTGACTCACCAGCTTTCATCCTTGTATTTGCTAGTTGTCTCCTCAAGTGAGCTTTTCTAGCAGGATTTCTGCTCTGAAAAAGATTCTCAAGCTTTAACCAAGCTTGACTAGAACTTCTGCAAGATCTGATCTGTGGTAGAATATGCTTTTTGACGCTCATTGCTATGAATGAAAGTGCTAAAGCATCTCTAGCATCCCATCTTGCCTGATCTTCAGTAGGAGGAACTCTAGGTAAAGACCTAGCAGTGACTCTGGATGTCGAAGTGGTTACCTCTTCTTCTGTTGGTTCTGTAATAGCAATTCCAGTACCTCTTGAAGCTTCTGTAGACCCTTCTTCGCCTTCTCGTCTTGTTAAGGATCCATTGACGATACTCCATAAATCCTTTGTCACTAACAAGTTCATCATCATGAAACTCCACATGGGATAATTAGAAGATCCATCCAACTTGTCTTCAATCTCAATTCTAATCTCACTCATCTTATCTTAAGTGTGTATGTCAATTATGTAGCTCTGATACCAAGTGTTGGAATTTGGGGCCCCAGGATCGTTCCAATACTAAAACCTCTTGAGCATACACAACTTAATTGACAAGATGATAAGTGAGATAGAGAAAGAAAGAGATCTTGAGACAAGGATAGGGAACGTAAGCTGGATGCTTACTTCACTAAAGATAATAGATGTCCAAATTACAACATGGGAGTACTACTCAACCATATAAAGTGGTGCACTCACTAATGGAAGAATAAGAAGATGATGATACAAAATTTAGATTATGTCGAAATAATCTAAGTGTGTGTGAAGAGAATGAAGCAACGAAGCTAACAAAATAGTGTAACAAAATTGTAAATCAACCACAAGGTTAACTCACAAAAGATAGTTACAACCACCTCGTAGAAGACTTCCTGCTGCAATGAGAGTAGCCTCTCCTTCACCACAACTTCACCTCCTTCAAGAGTGTGAGAACACTCTGTCTTCAAGAAGATCTCCAAGCTCTAGATCTTTGAGTGAGTGAGTATACAAGGAGCCAAGGGCCTTATTCTATAGTTGTTGAGTATCCATGAAAAGCTGTACTAAAAGCTACTTTCGCTAAAATAAAAGCTACGATAGAGCATCATCGCGTTCGACAATAAACGCAGCCCGTCCGTGTGTTTTTCCTAAAAGTAAAGTACCAAAAAAATTGTCTTCGCGCTGCGCCCGACGGGATTTGAACCGTGGCCAATTGAGGATGCTTTTAGACACGTTGGGCTAGACCAAGTCGACCCACTTTGACTTGTTGAAGTTATATGGAAGAGTCTCTATATATGGAGACTGCGCCCGCCTGGAAGGATATGGAGAAAGCTTTTTATGAAGCTGTTTGTTGGACCAATGAGGACATTGACTTCCAACATGTACCCTGTCTGGATGTACCCTGATGTACCTTGCCTGGATGTACCCTGGTGTACCCTGACAGGATGTACCCTAAAACGTGCCGCGTCACGTCGCACCGTGCCGCCTTGAAAAATAAGAAAAACTACAAGTTATGTTAAATATAAGAGGAGAGAACTAGAGTGAAAACTCCAAGAAAGAGTGTAGTGGTAAAAGTACCTCCCTTGTAAGTAGGAGGTGGTGGGTTCAAATCCTCCTACCTTAGGGAATATAAAACTCTCTATTGCCACTCAAAATGAAAATTGCCTCGCGTGTAGCCAACAGCTGCCAACGGTCGCCAAGGGAGCCTTGGGTGCCAATGTTGCCAATGTATTGCCTTAGACTGAACGCAGTATTGGGTGCAATCTCCCCCCATGCACTCTGTTTCAACAATCCACAGAGTGCATGTATTTATAGGAATTTTTTATTACGTCGAAAGAGTGGTTACATGAGAGCGGCTTTGGAAAGCAAGCGTGAAACTAAAAGTTGGTAACTTTTACAGAAAGCCATTGCTTTCAATAACAAAAATTGCGGTCCACAACGACCCTTATTCTAACCATTACTTTTCTAACTATTTCTAACAATAGAACCTTCTACACAGGTTTATTTACGAACTAAATAGATTATTATTCGGATTATTGATATCCGCTCTTTGACGCCTTGCACGCTCCTCACGAACCTTCAGCTGCTATATCAAAAACATCAAAAACACATTACTACATTAATAATTTAACACTCCAACAACGCATTGTTCAACATATTCCATAATGTATAACATAATGCATCTATGGTCAAGATTTGAGAGTCTAATTGTAATTAGGCTGAGAGAATTGTGAGTAGGACCAACTGTTTAATTTTGTGAGAACCAACTGTTTAAATTTGCATATGTAAAAGTCTCCTGTAGAAAGTGCTTGTTTCAGACATAGGTTTACTTATTGAAGTAAATCTAAAGTTTTGTGAGTTCTTTTGGAGAATTGTAACTTTAAAGTAAATCTAAAGTTTTGTGAGTTCTTGTTGTGTCAAAGTTTGATAGAAAACTTTAATCATTTCATCAGTCAATGAGTGAATTTTGTGAGGCAGACTTTTTTGAGTGAAGCTACTTTTCATAAAGAAGCTGAGTGTTCATATTTTGGTAAAAGATTTCAGATTTGGTGAAGGTTTTGAGCTATGCTTGACATAGAGGTGTTCTAAACTCAAGTGTAGCTTGTCTTTTGGAGATTAATCCTCCATCATCTACCACTACATACTTAACTCGAATCACATTGGCAAGAGGTATGCAGTTGGTTTCCTAGGACTGGTTGTGGCCTACATGGTGCTTGATATTGCTATTGGTATTGGGATTGATATTGTTGTTGTGGCCTATAGTATGACTCTTGGTATTGGTTCTGATACCTACCCTATTGGTACAATTGCTGATAAGTTTTTCTGATGGCCTGCCTATTGTACAGACAATCTTATTTGTGTATTTCCTCTCAATAGTGTAGTATTGGATGCTAGGGTTTCCTTGGGCCTGAAAGTAGGCAAACATTAGCCATGTGATCTCCTCCACACATATAACATCATTTCACCGAGACCATTCTAGGTGTGTGCTTGCTAGAGAAACCTAACTTCTGAGCTACCTTCTCTACCAATTCCTCAATAGATGTAGATGGTTTGGAGGTGAGGCTAGTAGAGCTATTTGAATCTCTGAATGTTTATAGATTTTTGAAAGATCCAATTCATCACCTAGGTTGTCCTCTATGTCTATGGACATGCACACACACTGCTCTATGGTTCTAAGTTCCTTCAAGTACACATAAGATCTCAATTTGGTACTTAACAAACCATCTAGGAATAAAGCCACTTGTTTGGCTAGTGTGGGTAACTCTGGAACAAGGCATCTTTCTAAGTACTGTGTAAATTGTCTTCCTGTATGTCAAACTATTTCCTGGGGTGTTTGCTTGAAGTTTTGTATCAGTGATGAAGTATTGTTTCTGATGCTACATTTGGAGGATTTAGTCATGAATGCTTCTAGAAATTGTTCTATATTCCCAAATAACCTTGATGAAGTGGTTGAAACCATGTTAAGATAGTGCTCTTGAGAGTTAGACCAAAGGCATTGTATTGAGTGAACAACTCCTTGACTTGTTTGGCTCTAACACTTGTCTAAACTCTGCTACATGATCTTAAGGATATCTAGTGCCATTGAAGCAATTCTTCATGGATTTAACCAGTTGAGTAGGCCTCAAGATTCTAGGGTGTTCTCTAGTCCTTGACAAGGGAAACTCATCCATGCCTCTTTTATGTCTCGAATTTCTATGTCTCTCTTGATGTGTTCTTTTTGCATCTAATCATGACCACTCTCTTCATAAGGGGTTTGCAAAGCTCACTTCAGGTCTCTCTCTAGCTCTTTCCCTCTGGGTTTCATGAGTGTCAGATGATCCTACTCCTTGGAGGCCATGGGAAACATTAGATCTTAGTGGAGGGAAAATCAATTTTCCCTTCCAAGTGTATGCATGCCTTCCATGCTCTATTACCTAGAAGATTCTTTCTGATGTGTTATCCAAATAGACAAATTTGCTTGGTATCTCAAGATCTTTGAACTCTTAGATGGTGACTTCACATATCTTGCTAAGTTGATATGGCTTGAATATCCAAAAAGCTTCCTTTCGTTTCTCTATTGAAGAATAGTTCTATGCTTTTATTGTCTTGTGAAACACACTTTGGGGTAATCACTCTGGTCAAGACCAATTTTATTGGAGGAGTCTTGGGTTCTCGTTCTCCTTACTGTAGGTCTCCTATCTCATTCTCGAGAATGACATCTCCAAACTCATCTATCTTGTTTGGTAAGCTGGTAACCATGTACATGGTTCCTTGCTTATCATAATATATGAACCCTCTTCAAATTTAACTACTGGGTGTTCAAGTCCAAAGGGTTGATCGGGATTTTTGACTTGGACAATGGATCTCCTCATACCATCCTCATAGATGCATGCACCTAATCAACTAGTCCTAATATACTCCAACTACATCTTATAGGGACCTTCTGGTGTCTGTAAATAGGTAGTGCTTGAGCTACTTGTGGGTCTCTCCATGCTAAAAGACATTTCTAAATCACTCGTTTCCAAACTTAGCACGTAGGGATAATCACTAAGTTGTTGTGTCCATGACTTAGCTGTGTGATTGAAATTAGCTTTAGATGATCTGATGCTTTGTCTATCCCCGCCTAGGTGTCTACCTAATCTAAGGTTCATAATCTTTGTCTACTAGTCTCAATTTTCCCAAGTACAATTGTGTTGCAATTTTCTTTTGTATCAATTACTTTTTCTTTTATAGATTTCTCCGGTGTAATCTTGTCTGACAAATATTGTTGTTAATACTTGAGTATTATGACACTTTGAGATGTGATCGATCCACTTGAGTCCTTTTCCTTTAGGGTTTGTTGCAAAAATATCCTAACTTATGCTTGAACTTGAGTAATTAGGATTTCTTGCATTTCTCTCATTCCTAACATGGCCCTAATTAATCAATACCACTAATCATACTTAGCCTGCTTTAGAAATTGACTGAGGGATTGAGAGTTCTTCCAACCTCAAGTCTAGTGCTCCAAAAAACTCTTCAATGTCCAGTAAGCATTGTTGGAGCAAGCAATCTCCAAACTCACCACTCTTAGAACTTCACATTTCTTATAGAAAATCCCATAAAAATTTTCCGTATGAACCTAGTCTTAAGTAGCATTTTTTCGTTAAGAGTTTTTACCGATATGACCCATAGTGTATAAATAACAGGGGAACAGTAAATCCTCCACGAAATAGGCCAACTCATGAGATATATCCATAAATCAAGGTATATTACTATAGAGAAATGGCTTTGCGATGTCTTCCTTGAATCAAGGAAATCAAACTCATCTCTTTTTTGGAAAAGAATCATGTAAGCAGCAAACTCTACCGCTTGATATCACATGTATATAAGCGCCATTAAGCAATAGAACTAGTGGGCGACATTATGTATCCATGACATATCTATTGTTAGTCTGCCCTAGCAAACTCTACCGCTTGATATCACATGTATATAAGCGCCATTAAGCAATAGAACTAGTGGGCGACATTATGTATCCATGACATATCTACTGTTAGTCTGCCCTGCTGCTTCTCCTACTCTCTTTATCTTCAATGCACATGTTGCGTCTATGTTTACACTTCACTATTCTATAGTGTCGTGTTTATACACACAGTACTACACTCTCATTCATAATGAGTAGATCATTGTTTATATGTATGTTATGCAATGGTATGTAATCAAGCACTCATCATAAACGTTTTTGGAAAGTCACATGTTTCTGAGTATTGGAATCATAAAAGCAACAAGAATTCTCACGTTTCGAAGCATCACGATTTGGATGAAACATGTACCTGTATGACATGTAATGCCATCATCACGTGCGCATATAAATTTTTGATCATTGCATTATTGTTATATCGAATGCATCTTTCTGTACGATTGTCTCTAATTCATAGTAACTTCTGTGTTGCAATGTTTACATGTGCACCTTCATCCATGCATCACACGATATGCATTATATCTTTATGTGCATTCGATATAACATGGTATATCATGATGTTGCTATGGACACAACATGTCATATGTATACAGTCAAATTATAACTATCTTAATTTGCTGGAGATTGTTATAAAAGGAAGGCATATATATTCTATACAGAGGCAAAACATACTTTATTTAATACATTGTTAAAAGGGACTGTCAGTACATCCGCTTTTAATCTCTTTTCGGGTTCTCGGGGATGGTAGGGGTCTGACAATGTAGAGGCCATTTTTTTTATTTTCCCAATTAACTAATACCCAAACAATAATTATACGCTCAGGCATTACTTCTGTTACACAGTTATAATCTTCCAATTACGGTATCATCACACATTAACTTATCGCAAGTCATTCAATCACATAATCGAACAGATCTATTCATGTTACGACAGTAATACTGTGTAGTAATAGTTTAAGAACAGACTTAACCGTACTCAAATATATGCAAACTCTGCAATACGCTCCGCAAGGTCGCAAATCGCCCAGACAAATAGTCTGGCGATCCCGTCTCCTCCCGCATCGGAGAACCAGGTAATGTCTCTTCATTAATGAATAAAAGGGTTACATCACTTCGCTACGCCCTTTCAATGCGTGCGGTATATGAAAATATATAAGTTACATTGTGCCAATCCGGGGACCTAACACTGGCACGCACGGTGGACTTGAACCCGCAAAGAAAGCAAAATTAAGGCTCATCTACGATGCCTTGGATATACATGGTTCTTGCTAATTTGAAGGTTCTGGTGATTTTCTGTTTTAATGAATCCAACATCAATTTTAATGTTTCCGGCTCCACCAGCTGTGCATTAGTGCGTACTGAACTCGCCGAAATAACCTGACTGAACAGAGCATCAGTCTGGGTCTGCAGAAATGCTTCTTGTGAATAGAAATCATTAGCTAATGCAGCATCTCGTTGTTGCTTCACATCCGCAATTTGCGCATCAATTCTTGAGCTCCCAGTTGCTTCTCTCTGCGTTCCAATTCCTGAGCTTGATATTGAATTGTCCTATAATATGCATCCCTTTCTTTCATAATCCCTGCTAATTCCTTCTTAAGTTGAATGGTCAGGCTCGTCTGTGCTTTAAGAGCAGTATTCGCCTGGAAAAGATTGGCAGAGGCTGTTTGTAATTTGGCAGTAGTCTGCTTAGCCAAATTAGCCATTTCTTGTCCTCTCTTCACGACTTCATCAAGCTCAACGTGAGTTTCTTCTAAAAGTTTGTCGAGAGCAATCCGAGCATCCTCCTTATCCTGTACCAACTGATTTAATTGCTTGATTTCTTCATCACGAGCAGTTAACAAAACATCCTTGGCTTTTAACTCAGCCAATGCTGCATCTCTTTGAGCAATAAGATTATCCTACTCTATAAGTCGAGCTTGAAGTTGCTGGAGTTGAACCTGCAAAGCATGGTTTTCGGTCGTAACTACATTTGCTTCTTCTTGTAATGGGGCAATATCTGCTTCTAAAATATCCACTTTGTGCTGTAATTCATGTCTAATATTATCGGTTGCCTGCTTCATTTGCATAGGTAACTGCTGAGAAAATTGGATTAAGAGTCGACCCATCGATTCTAATTCATTAAAAATTGGAGCCGGAAGAGTAAGAGGAGGAAGTGGCTGGGATGAAGAGGCTGATAATAGGTGAGGGGAAGGTGGTAGAGAGTAATTGGGAGAAGACGAGGAAGTAGTGGGTTCGTTGGGAAAAACAGGCTCCACTGGGACAATGGGCTCTACAATGTTCATGGGTGGAGGAGGTGGAATAATTGGTGTCAAAATGAGGCCGGTGGTATTTTGTTTTGATGCCTCAACCTTGTCGATGACGGCGTCAATCATAGCAATCACATTGTTAAGAATGTCAGCAGCAATATCCTTCACCGAATCTTGATTCTGCAGATGAGAATCCTCCTGAGAAGAAACTTCATCAGAGTCTTCGGCGTGGGCATCTTGTTCCTGCTGCTTATTTGGAGAAGAATGATCGGAAGATTCGACATGAATGGATGTAGCGGTGTCATGGAAGACTTCTTCTTCATTACCAGCCTTTGATCCCTGCACCTGGCTCTCAGAAGGACTTATACGTCTGCGTTTCCGGTGAAGAAGTTGAAAGAGATCCTCATCGTCATCCTCTACATCCCTTCCTGACATCGGACCACTCTAAACCTACACATCGTCTCAATGGGCCAACATACAAATTTAGCAAAAAAACACCTGTTTCTTTTGATTTTTAAAAAATACAATTTTTTTTTAAATAAACATGATATTTTATGCAAATGTAGGTTCTAGCAAAAACGTAAACCTTAAGCTACTTAAGTTATGATTAATAGCTTCTTTGGTCAGTATACAATTGTAAAAAATAATGAAGAAGGCACTTACAAGAATCATTAAAACGTTCCACAAACAATCCTTTCTATCTACTCCTTTCAAATCTCGTTATTTCATATAAATGTTCTCATGCTTTGTTCTTACACACCTATCAAGAAATATTACTAATTCCCCTATTGCATCGATTCACCTTCTCTAACATGCATATAACTTCTTAAGAGTGGTTTAGAGACCACAACTAAGTAATGAGTAATGTTTTTTATCTTTTTCTCTTTTCTTCATGTCTATCTTAATGTTCACAGCAACCATTATTGTATTGCTTCTTTCTTTACTTCATCATTCTTTAGTTGAGAATCTAGAGACATGCACTAGTACGAACTATGATCTCACTAAGTGTTTTAGATACTATACACAACCTATATATATATATATATATATATATATATATATATATATATATATATATATATATATATATATATATATATTATAATTCCTTTCTCTCATAAGAGCTTCAAGTTAGACTGCCCTTTCTAGGTCTTTATGATGGCTATAAGGTATCTAACCTATTCTCTCAAGCATAAACATCTATCTACTAGTGTTCATAATCATAGTTTCTCATAATTTAGAGTTTCCTTTTTATGCCATAATTTTCGTGAAATGCATGAAATAGAAACAAAACAAGAAAAAAAAACAAGAACAAAATTGAAACAAAATACATTCACCTGGTCATTCATTAACTTCGTCCTCAATATCCTCATCAATAAGCAGCTCTGTATTCATTATTCTCATGAAAAACTTTATTTGCTTTCCTACAATTGAAGATCTAATAGGAGTGCCATCAAAATCTAAGTGCATATGTAACATTTTTTTAAAATAGACACAACTACATAAGGCCCAAACTCTTTCATTAATTTCCTTCTTGCATCATATTGAGTATCGAAGTGTTGGAGTTTGAGGTCAGCACAAGCACACAAACAACACAAGGAAGAAGAAGAAGCTTGGAACACAACACACAATACTAAATGTATTACCACTAGAATGTACAAAGATAAGTAGCCCATTAGAGTAATAGGTGTATATACAAGCCGAGGGAAAAAAACCTCCTAAAGAGGGAAAAAAACCTCCTAAAGAGGGAAAAAATGCCTCGATAGTCCTAGTGTGTTCACACACATCACTACCTAAATATATCAACAAATCCCCGTTGGGAGTGATTGTTAGAGTATGATCAATGTCTACCCCTCATGATTGTATGCACATTTTGTAAGGCCCCCTTTATGAGGAGAAGCCAAGCGTGCATTACCCAATTGATGGGAATCCCAACTTGAATGTTGGATGAAGGTCATATTGGACCATGTAAGATATTATAAGGAAAGGGAGTTACCAGGGTCCCCAATTGTGGGGTCCGGGGCAGCGGTGAGCAGCCCCGGCTGGGGGGTCCAAGGGGGCCAGCGGGCCCCCTGGCTGGGGGGTCCCAGGGGGCCAGCGGGCCCCCTGGTGGGGGTCCGGGGGCAGCGCCCCCGGCGCGACGGTAAAGGGAATATTCCATGGAATATTCCCTGTCGGAGTCAGAAATCATTTATATTTGTTAGGTCGGTTCAACCAGTCTAAGCCGTGTATGGCAATTACGCGGGCGGTGGCCGCCCACGCTCTACCGCCCATGTATAGCCGTCCATGGCAGGCCACCCATGATCCTATATATACATGACTTCTGCACTACCTAAGACATTGAGTTGAGCCAGCATACCTCTACCTTGTATCTCCCTATCTAGAGTTGTCTAGATCACCATTTAAGCTCTACCTTGAGAGCGCACGGGTGGACAACGCCATCATCTTTGTACTTGCTGCTAGTAGAAAATTGTTGAGATTCTCCTATATCTGTTATCTTCTCTGCTATTGCTCCTGTGTTATATTGCGTAACTATTGTCTTACATGGTATCAGAGCTGTAAGGTTCGAATAGCTTGAGAAGTATCATTATTTTAGCCTACTAGCAGACTAGAATATCAGTAGATTATTCTAGTGATTACATGATGGCTTCATCGTCGAACACTAGTCTTGGTGCTTCACCTAATGTTAATGCTGCACCTATTCGAATTCGTCCACCTGCATTCACTGAAGGGAAGCTGGATGGAACCAACTATACACTCTGGAAGTTCAAAATTTCTGCAATTTTGGACTCCTATGAATTACTTGACACTGTCATGGGACCGATGGGATTGGATCCAGAGCCTATACCAGTTGAAGATCCAGCAAATTCAAGATTGATGATTCAGCCAGATCCAGATCTTCTACGAGCTTGGAAGAGGCGGAATGCTGATGCATTATGTGCGATTGTCACTAGTGTAAGTGATTCTGTGCTTACTTTAGTTCAACATACTACTAAAGCACATGAGGCTTGGGGCATATTGGCTCGACAATATGAGACCAAGAACCACACTAGGATACAGAATTTAGAAAATCAGTTGGCAAATGAAAAGCATTCTGATTCTGAAAAGGCTGAAGATTTTATCAAACGGATAAAGCATCTTCAAGATCAATTGGCTGCAGTTGGTGTTGTTATAACACCAGAAGAGCTAGCTCGAAGATCTGTACGTGTTCTTCCAGCAAAGTATGATGGATTAGTAACAGCCCTTAACACTCAGGTAAGGCCAACTCCTCTTACATTTGAAGAGTTTTGTGCCATGCTTTTAGAAGAAGAGATGCGGCTGAAGAATCGGCAAAGTACAACTGATGCTGCATTCTCAGCAAATGCAAAAGGTAAAGGCTCTTCAGAGGGATCAAAGAAGAAGCCAAAGAAGAAAAAGTTCACAGGAAGTTGCTTCTATTGTGAAAAGAAAGGCCATGCCATCAAGGATTGCAGAAAGAAGCAAGCTGATGAACGGAATGGGACTGTAAAATCATCATGGAAGAACAAAGAGTCTGCAAACAACACAGAGCTGGAACTTTGGGTAGCTATTGAAGAGGTATGTTCATCTGCTCAAGCTCGTGTTGATGAGCCATGGATTTTAGATAGTGGAGCTTCTCGCCATATGACTAGTAAAAAGGATTGGTATAGTTCCCTAGTGCCTCTGCGGGAATCCATCAATGTAGTGGTGGGAAACGACTCCAAGTGTCCAGCTGAAGGAACTGGAACCATCTCTTTTATCACTTCTCCAGGTGTTGAGAAAAAGTTATCCGATGTTCTCTATGTACCTACACTCAAAAGAAATTTGTTGTCAGTTTCTGCAATAACAGATCGTGGACTCGAAGTTCACTTCAATAAGAGTGGTGCGGAAATCATGGATTCATCAGGTAATGTTGTAGGTAAAGGCACACGACGGGATAACTTGTATGAGTTAAGTGCTTTAACTGCTACAGAAGATAAAGATGTAAGCAGGTTATGGCACCAACGATTTGGGCATCTCGGATTTGCAGTTTTGAAGGAGATGCAACGAACAGGGATGGTTGCTCATTTGCCTACATTTTCAGAGTTGCAGGAACCTTGTGAAGCTTGTATGATGGGCAAGCAACAACGAAAGGCATTTCCAAGAGAGACCAGCAATCGATCTCAAGCTCCTCTAGAGTTGGTACAAGCTGATCTCTGCGGTAAAATGTCTACACCTGCTTTAGGAGGATCTTTCTACTTCTTGCTGTTAGTCGACGATTATAGTAGAAAGATGTGGGTTTATTTCATTCGAGAGAAGGCTGATGCTTTTGAAAAATTTAAAGCGTGGCATAAGTATGTAGAAAGTGAATCAGGAAGGAAACTGAAGAAATTTAGAACAGATAGAGGAGGTGAATTCTTGTCAATAGAATTCAACAATTACTGTAAGGAGCATGGTGTGAAAAGGCAACTTACCACAGCTCATACACCTCAACAAAATGGCGTTGTTGAGCGCAAGAACAGGACAGTAGTTGAAATGGCTCGTTGTATGTTAAAGGCTCAAGACATGCCTGATTCATTCTGCGCAGAAGCAGTCAATACAGCAGTCTACATCCTCAATCGAAGCTACACAAAAGCTCTGAAGGGGATGACTCCTCAAGAAGCATATTCTGGTAAAAAGCCTTCAGTTTTGCATTTCAGAATTTTTGGTTGTTTCTGTTATGCACATATTCCTGATTCAACAAGATCAAAGTTGGATTCAAAAAGCAAAAAGTGTGTCTTCCTAGGATATAGTGAAGAGTCTAAAGCATACAGGTTATGGGATCCTGAGGCAAGGAAGATTTTTGTCAGCCGAGATGTGGTGTTTGATGAACGACCACACTTAGTAGAAGATAAAGGTAAATCTACTATCTCATCAAACGGAGAAATATCTCACCTTGTGCCTATCAAAAGACAGGTTAAAGTTGAGGAGGAGGAAACATCTGATGGAGAAATTTCCTCAATAAAAAGCCAACCAATTGTAGCTGCACAGCGTAAGCCACTACCGAAGTGGGCACAACAGCTCTTTGATGATCACAATCCACATGTAGATGCACCAGAATCATCATCGGATGGATTACGAAGATCAAAGAGAATAGAGGAGCAAAGAAGAGCCTCAGAACACATTGTTAACATGGCTCTAATGGCAGATATCATGGGTTCGATAAAGGAACCTACCACCATTGAAGAAGCCATTGATGATCCAGATTGGAGAGCGGCAATGCAGTCTGAGTATGATAGTATACTCAAAAATGATACATGGGATCTAGTCGACTTGCCGCCAAAGAAGAAGGTAATAGGTACTAAATGGATTTGGAAAGCTAAGTATAAAGCTGATGGAACATTAGAAAAGTATAAGGCACGATTAGTTGCACAGGGTTTTTCACAGATTGAAGGATTTGATGTTCAAGAAACTTTTGCACCAACAGCACGCATGACAACTATTCGGACGGTACTTGCAGTAGCTGCACAAAAGTCTTGGCCTATTTTCCAGATGGATGTCAAATCTGCATTTTTGAATGGTCACCTCAAGGAGGAGGTATATGTATCTCAACCACCAGGTTTTGAGGTGCCCAATTCAGAAAATAAAGTTTGCAGGTTGAAGAAAGCTTTGTATGGACTTAAGCAAGCTCCACGGGCTTGGTACCAACGAATTGATCATTTTTTCAAAAATATGGGTTTTGAAAGAAGTACTTCTGATGCTAACTTGTATGTAACGAAAAGGGATAGCAAACTAGTTGTTGTCATTGTATATGTAGATGATTTGATCATTACAGGAGATCATCAGGAACTCATCAATCAAACTCGGATCAGCTTGGGAACTGAGTTTGAAATGACAGACTTAGGTCTACTCCATTTTTGTCTGGGAATTGAAGTATGGCAAAGGAAGGATGGCATTTTCATCTCACAACAAAAATATTCCAAAGAAATTCTCAAGGCATTTGGAATGATGGACTGCAAACCAACTAGCACACCTATGGAGGTAAATCATAAGCTATCTATGGATGATAACATGCCTGATGTAGATGCTAAGAAGTATAGGAAGCTCGTTGGAAGTCTTATTTTTCTGTGCAACACTAGACCAGACATTTGCTATGCTGTTGGAGTGTTAAGCAGGTTTTCCAACAAACCTAAGGAGAGTCACTGGAATGCTGGAATGCGAATTCTAAGGTACATTGCAGGAACCTTGGATTTTGGTATTTTGTATACCACAGGTGATACACTTCAAGGATATTGTGATTCAGATTGGGCTGGAGATTGTGATTCTAGAAAATCAGTTTCTGGATATTGTTTCTCACTTGGTTCAGGAATATTTTCTTGGGTAAGTAGGAAGCAACCAACTCTCGCACTCTCCTCCACTGAAGCAGAGTACAAAGCAGCTTGTTTTGCTTCTTGTGAGGCAGTCTGGTTAAGGAGAATTCTTGCAGATATAGGCTTTCCATCAAATATGCCAATTGTACTCAAGTGTGATAATCAAAGTTGTATGGCTATTGCAAAGAACCCAGTATTTCATGCTCGCACCAAGCACATAGAAGTACAGTACCATTACATTCGTGAGCTAATTGAAGATGAAATTGTGGAGCTAGAATATTGCCCAACAGAGGCAAATTGTGCTGACATATTCACTAAAGCACTTGGAAGAGAGCAGCTCAACAAGCATCTTCAACAGATGGGCATAGGACCGAGACCTACTTGATTTATCATCGGTAAACATTGAGGGGGGGTGTTAGAGTATGATCAATGTCTACCCCTCATGATTGTATGCACATTTTGTAAGGCCCCCTTTATGAGGAGAAGCCAAGCGTGCATTACCCAATTGATGGGAATCCCAACTTGAATGTTGGATGAAGGTCATATTGGACCATGTAAGATATTATAAGGAAAGGGAGTTACCAGGGTCCCCAATTGTGGGGTCCGGGGCAGCGGTGAGCAGCCCCGGCTGGGGGGTCCAAGGGGGCCAGCGGGCCCCCTGGCTGGGGGGTCCCAGGGGGCCAGCGGGCCCCCTGGTGGGGGTCCGGGGGCAGCGCCCCCGGCGCGACGGTAAAGGGAATATTCCATGGAATATTCCCTGTCGGAGTCAGAAATCATTTATATTTGTTAGGTCGGTTCAACCAGTCTAAGCCGTGTATGGCAATTACGCGGGCGGTGGCCGCCCACGCTCTACCGCCCATGTATAGCCGTCCATGGCAGGCCACCCATGATCCTATATATACATGACTTCTGCACTACCTAAGACATTGAGTTGAGCCAGCATACCTCTACCTTGTATCTCCCTATCTAGAGTTGTCTAGATCACCATTTAAGCTCTACCTTGAGAGCGCACGGGTGGACAACGCCATCATCTTTGTACTTGCTGCTAGTAGAAAATTGTTGAGATTCTCCTATATCTGTTATCTTCTCTGCTATTGCTCCTGTGTTATATTGCGTAACTATTGTCTTACAGTGATGCGGTGAAAAAGGAGCTGGCAATCATGTATAAGGAATTGCCAAGCTATGTGGAATCAATCCACAAAAGGAAGTAAGCCTAAAGCTTTGTGGAAAGCTTCAAACTTCTCCCTAGGCAGAGCCTTCATGAAAAGGTCTACAATGTTCTCCTGCGTGGGTACATATGCCAAGCTGATCTCTCTAGTAGAGAACCTCTCCTTGACATAATGATAATGCACCTCAATGTGCTTAATGCGAGCATCGAACACATGCTTCCTCGTAACAGCTAATGTGCTCTGACTTTCAGTGAAGATGGTGGTGGTAGAAGATTGACCAACACCCAAATCAGTCATAATGCATCTGAGCCACAGACACTCAACAGTCGCTGTGAAAGCTTCCCTATACTCAGCCCCACAACTAGAAGTGGCCATAGTAGGCTACTTCTTGCTCAACCAAGATATACATGAGCTACCAAGCACGAAGCAAAAGCCACTAGTGACACACAAGTGTCATAGCAACCGGCCCAATTAGAGTCAAAAAAAGCATGTAAATCTAGCGATAGTGAATCCCCCTTGGGATAAAACAATCCAAGTAGCCGGGTACCACTCAAGTAGTGAAAGATGCACTTAATCGCTTGCCAATGCTTGACACCTAGGGCAATGCATAAACCTGCTCATCTTTGAGACAACAAACTGAATATCTGGCCGAGTAATGCATCCAATAGCCCACTGATAGAGAACAACATCAAATGCATCTCTAGCATCATAAAGACTCAACCATAAACCTTTCTCCATGGGAGTGGTAATAGGTTTTTAGTTTCAAGGCCAATGCTACAATAATGTGTCAATATATTTTGTTTGACACAAAGCTATTCTGCCATCAACTTGCATAAATTGAATGCCCAAATAATGATGCAAATGCCCCAAATCAAACACCTCAAAGGAGGCATGTAGATCAGCCTTAAAATCAGCAATATGCTTGTCATTAGGACTAGTGAGCAGCATGTCATCAACATACACAACAATCATCAACACATCATTTTCATGCTTAACATATAAGGTGCTCTCAGTTGGACTGTTCTCAAAACCATGTGCAATCAGATAGGCATGTATCCTTTCATAGCATGTGGTGCTTACTTCAAATCATGTAATGCCTTTTTCAACCTGCCTACTTGGTTTTCATGCCCTTTCTGCACAAGGCCACAGGGCTCAAAAACATACATTTCTTCATGCAAGTCACCATTCAAAAATGCAGTTTTAATGCTCAACTGATGTACATTCCAACCATGATGAGTTGCAAGTGTACATATGCTACAAACAATATTCATTTGGCAAGTAGGAGCAAAGGTCTCATCAAAATCAATGCCTCTTTCGTGAGCATAACCCTTTGCAACAAGCCTAACCTTATACCTGTCAATTGCACCATCAGGATTACACTTCAACTTGTATACCCACATAGTGTCAATGGCCTTCTTGCCAAGATTCAAGTCACATAAAGATCAAGTATTATTATTCCTTATAACATCATATTAAGATTGCATAACAACCATCCAATTTTTTGAATTTTGTGCTTCATCAAATGAAACAGGCTCATTCTTATTATAGAGACTAGAGGTAGCCATAGCATAGCAATCTGATGCAAAAGAAGCACTATGAGAGCTAGAACGAGTACAATATGATAGAGATGCATCTAAATTGCTATCACGCAAAGTTTGCACCAGCCATTTTGGCATAGTTTTTGCCTCATCAATATCAACTCTCTCATCAACAAGTGCATCATGTAAATCTACATCATAAATGGAATGATCTACATCATCACATGAAACTTGTAAAGGCTGAGAAGTTGCTTCAATTAGGACCAACACTAGATTGTCCACATGTAAAAAGAGGCATCAAAGTGTCATACATGACTTTGGAGCTAATTGATGTATCCTTAGTACATGAAAGTAATGGTTGAATAGCATCTTCCACAAAAAGAACATCATGACTAACCAAAATTTGTTTAGTATGTGGATGATGATATAGACGATAGCCTTTGCTTTCAGAATTCTACCGAAAGAAAATGCATTTCACTACTTTATCATCTAATTTCATGCATTGTTGTTTAGGCACTAATGCATATGTGAGACAACCAAAAACACATAGGTGAGCAACAAATGGCTTATGACCATGCCAAGCCTCATATGGAGTGATAGACTGCAATGTTTTAGTGGGACACATGTTAAGTACATATGTTGCACACATGACAGCCTCGAGCCAGAGACTATGTGGTAATGCATGACTCTTGACCATACACCTCACCATCACCATGAGTGACTTCTTCTTTCATTCAGCAACTCCATTCTATTGAGGTGTATATGACATTGTACATTGATGTTTTATCCCACGTTCAACTAGAAATCCATTAAAGTTAGAAGACATATATTCCTCCCCTTGATCAGAATGAAGGATTCCCAGTTTACATGCTGACAAATTTTCAGCCAAAACAAAAACTATTTGAAGCACATAAACACTTTGGACTTTGCTTTCAATGGATATACCCATGCATGGCTAGAAAAATCATCAATGAAAGTCACAAAGTAAAGATAATTTCCAAAAGAGGGTGTCTGCATAGGACCATAGACATCATTGTGAACAAGCTGCAATATCTAAGTAGCTCAAACTGAACCATCTTTTGGGAATGAGGAACACTTCATTTTGCTGTAAATAGAGCCTTCACAAACATGCTTACCAGGTGCCTCAAGTTTGGGTAGAGAGATCATCATTTCAAATTTTTGTAGGCATAACAAACTAGCGAAATTCAGATGACCAAAGCATGCATGCCAAAGCTTTGCATCTGACATAGCCTGAGAATCATGTACTGCACATGCTGAATCATTCATAGATTTTTCATAGTCTATGAGCTTATACAGTCCAAGACATAAAATGCCAGAAGCAATAATTACATTGCCATTTGACAGATCATGAACTGTACATCTATCATCAACAAATTTCACAACCAATCCAATATTGGCTAAAGCTAAAACTAATAATAGATTCTTCTTGATCCCTGGCATAAATAAACCATCTAACAATGTAAAAGAACTACTAGCAGCAGTAGTCAAAATGATCTTACCAACTCCCATGATAAGATAAGAGGAGTTGTTGGCACATGTGATAATATTCCATGTAGAGGTAGGCTCGAGTGAAGTGAAGAAACTATGCTGCGAGGTAATATGTTTGGTTGCCCCATTATCAAAGTACCAAACATCTTAGTCTACTATATACATACATTGTTCATGAGAAGATGGGGCATAATTGCAAAAAGTGGTAAATGCCCATTCTTCATTCTGCACAAGATTAGCAAACTCTGTTTTGGGTGTAGAGGCCTCTCCAACAACCATTCTAGCCTCTTTCTTCCTTGCCTCTTTAGCAGCTAGTTTTGGACAAATCTTTATGACATGATCATTTCCTTTATAGTATTTGCAAAATAATTTTTGCTTTTTTGTTTTCTTGTATCTCTATCGTCCTTCTTTGATTGTGTAGAATTAGCATATTTTTGCTTACTAGTAGAAGAGCTCCATTTTCCTTTACCCTTTTGACTAGCCAGGAAAGCTTGATCTGCAACATACATAATGGACTTGTTTTGCCTAGACTAATCTTCTTGCAATAGAACATATACTAACTCCTCAAATGTTAAGGAATTTGGATTACCTTTCATCATAAAACAAAGAGTAGAAGCAAAACTCTCATATGAATTGGGAAGACCATTCATAACAATCTGCAGAAGTGAATTGTTAGGCAAGATATCATCAATGGAAATCAAATGTTCCTTCAAATCTTTGATCTTTGTCAAAAAAGTATCTATAGAATCTCCTTCATTCATGTGCTCACTCTCCAATTGTTTTCTGAGGTAAGCAACACGAGCCTCATTCCTTGCCTGTATAAAGGGATAAGTGTATCCCAAGCATCCTTAGCTACTCTGAAAGAGTGAATGTGAGGAATAATGGCACGTTTGACAGACAAGGCTATCAATGCATATGCTTGAGCATCTCTATCATCCTAAAAAATTTTCTCTATAGTAGGTGCAACAGGAACCGTAACACAAACAAGAACATGAAGAATATCATCATCTTCAATGTCTTTTGCATCACCTTGAGCAACTATGTTTGCAGGTGTAATAGGACGTTTTTCAACACCATGCACAATATTCCATAGTCATTTTGCAACCAATACATGACACATCATGTAAGCCCATAATGGGTAATTGGTACCCTCCAAATTATTCTCAATAGCCAACATATGGAATACATCACTGCTTTCAGTCATGGCCATTGGCTAAAATACCCTGATGCAAAAAAAAGACTATATCTCAAAAAGTTAAATAGAACTACCTCGTTGAGTTTTGCTAAACCTGTAGTAGAATTCGCGACACTTATACTGGTGAACCGGAACCTGTATATACATTTGGCACAAAAAGATGAAATTGCTTGCACAAGCACTTCTATAGTGTGTTCAGAGGCCAAAGTGAGCTTAGATTGTGATTTCAACACCACATAGTGAAGCTGTTTTGATCTCCTAATCACCTTGAGTATGCATACCAAATTTTGTGCAATTCTCAGACTATGACCGGAGAGGTGTCGATGATGCCCTAGATAAAGCGGTGACTTGCTCTGATACCAATTGTTGGAGTTTGAGGTTTGCACAAGCATGCAAACGACATAAGGAAGAAGATGAATCTTGGAGCACAACACACAATACTGAATGTATTACCACTAGAACATACAAAGATAAGTAGCCCATTAGGGTAATAGGCATATATACAAGCCGGGGAAAAAAACCTCCTAAAGAGGGAAAAAAGTACCTCGACACTCCTAGTGTGTTCACACACATCACTACCTAAATATATTGTTGCAGAGCTAAAGCGCACAGAAAGCAGAGAAAAAAGACGGGCCCCAAAATTTTTCCGATTTGGACACACAACTTTTGTATCATAACCATTCTTGTATATATTTTCCGTTGTAAATGCACTAGAGGAGTCCTCTAGATGCATCCCCACAGAAGATTAGTGATTTACCCATGTACAATAGTAGGAAATTAGTCTTTTAGGGAATAAAGTGCCGGTCTCTTGTGTGAAAGGACCAAACTTAGGGCACTAGTATATAAGTCAAAAGTGACTCATTGTAAAGGACTTCTTGTCATTGTGAAGAAGGAGCACTTCTGAATTTTCGAGTTTGCCTCTTTCTTGCTGATTTTGATCTTCATTTTGCTCATGTATGTGTGTGTAATGCTTGAAACGCAAGTGTAGGACTGTTGTCTACCCCTTCCCCCTTGTTTTGAGCGGCTGTAGTGCGTGCGTAAGCTAGGAGAAGCAAAAACGCGAGTGTCAGTGACTCCCGTAATTCACTGTTTCTGCCATAACTTGAAGCAGAGTAATCAGAATTGAGTGAAACCACCACCGTTGGATTCGTCTCGTCGAGAGCTTCGAAACGAGTACCCTATTGCCTATGTTCGGAGTTCTGGGCTGGGAGAAAACCTCAAAAAACCAAAACTGCTGAAAAGAGGCTTGCGGCAACACTTCCAGTATTTCAGTTGGAGTGGGTAGTATAAGTCTTTTCTCATGCCTGAATAGCTAACTCACTTCATTTTCTATCACGTGTGCACATGTCTTCATACACTTGGTAAGTCACTCCTTAGGATTGATAATTAAATGTGTGAAAAGAACTCCACTATATGCACTTGTATGGCAATTGAGGTATAGTCTCATTGGTACAAGTCCTTGAGTCATCGCTGCTCAAGTACACACGTTTTTGACGCCGTTGCCGGGGAGTCACTCCACCAAGGTGCCTTCGTGATAGTTAGAGAGCAAGTGTGATCGAATCGTACTTGTAGACGCGAATTTGTCCATTGACGAGTAGTATTCCATTTCAGCACTTGTCACTTCTCATCCTTGAGGTGTGTGTGATAAGTTTTAGGTTTAAGTGTAGGAGGAGGGAAGAGAAGAAAGAGTTAGGGTTAGGTTAGAAGGAGAGGAAAAGTGAGGAGAAGAGGAGTAGGAGTAGGCCAAAATTCTCAGAAAATCACCAAAAATCCCAAAAATTTTAGGTTCAGTCAAAAAAAGTATAAAAACCAGAAAATTGGCTCATTTGATACTTCACTGTATTCTGGTATCGTTTGCGAGCAGCGACCAGTATCGTGGGTTTGGTATCGTGGCTTTCAGGCTTTTACAGCTAGGTTTTGAGCTCACAGTGCAAGCAAGACAGTACCAAGGTAAACATTCTCACAATTTATCTGACAAAAACATTTTAAAAATGATCAAACAAGTGATTAAAAATCTGCGCAGTATCGCGGGGGGGAAAAACTGATATCATAGTTATCTTTTTGTGTGATACAGAGGTATAGGAGGGAAGAGGAGAGTGAGGAGAGCAAGGGGGTGAAAAAATTTTTGGAAAAATCTTGCTTTTAGGCTTGAGTATCGCGATCGGTTGAGTTTTGGTATCGCGATACCAAAATTCCCTTGTATCGCGACACTCGCCTGAAGTATCGTATCGCTGGATACCTACTTTGGTATCGCGACATCATTTCGGTATCGCGACACTGAGTCGGTATCGCGATCGCACTCGATCTCTGGTATCGTATCGTCCGATACTAATACTTGGTATCGCGACACCGTTGTGGTGTCGTATCGCCTAAGTTTCTAGTATCGCGACCTCACTTTACCGAGTGGTATCGTATTGTCTGATACAGTGGTATCGCGACACTATTTTGGTATCGCGACACTACTTCAGTATCGCGATCGTGCCCTCCCAAGTGTCGTATCGTCGGTTGCTTATCTTGGTATCGCGACACCATAGCGGTATCGTGTCGCCAAGGTTGGTATCGCGATCGCACTTACTGCGGTGGTATCGTATCGTCTCCTGTCAAGGATCGTATCGCGACACCACATTGAGATCGTATCGCCTTGAATCTCCAGTATCGTAACGTCTACTGTGCCGGTATCGTATCGTGGTGTTCCACAGGGAAGTATCACGACACTATATCTGGTATCGTATCGTTGTTCATCAGGACAGTATCGCGACACCAGATTGATATCGTATCGTCTGGGTGTCTGGTATCGTATCGTTAGGAGCTCTGGTATCGTATCGCTAGGAGCTCTGGTATCGTATCGCGGTCAGCGAAGTATCGCCGAGTGTGGTATCGCCCAGAAGCAAACCCTTCTTTTGGCAAACAAACTGAATCACTGGTAGAGCTGTCCAAAGGGAATCTAAGAAGCTTAAAGAGAGGCTTCAGAGAGTGAATGAACTTGAGGTCAGGAAGAGTTCTAGGTAGTAGAAGGAGTATCATATCCTCAGTAGGAAGTACAGCCCAGGCTAGTCATCACTCAGTCTACTTAGAAACTTCCAGTGACTCGGAAGAGGAGTTACTTATGGCTTCAGAAGATATGCAAGGACCTGCACCAACAGGAAGCTTCATGACTACTGTTGAAGGAGAGTACCGTACCTCCTTACAATATGTGTCCACCAATGCCCAGGAGATTCCAATCTACCTGGATGGCTTAAACAGATCCGTCGCCAGGATGGTAACTGCCCAAAATGTCACCATCATACCCCAACCAGCTGTCAAATACGAGGGAGGCGCATACATTGACAAAATGGGTCACATCTACATGGTAACTGAATTTCCTGAGAGGATCAATGAAAGAGGAGAGTTTAGGGATCCCGACAACTCAGAAGAGTTAGTGACCACCCCTAGAGGCAGGTCACAAGTATCACGGGTCTTGAGAGGAGATTTGATACCTCAAGACGACTGCCTGTTGGAAGTCTACATGATTTACGGAGCAGACTTATTGCTTCAAACTGACGTACCTGTTCCAGGAATAGGAGAGAGCCCCATGACATTCTATGAGTTGAAAGACCCAGATGACGAAACTAGACTCACTTACCTAGATAAGAATCAAAGAAGATATTGGCCTGTAGGTGTCCTAGACAGGGCTCGGCTGAGATATATGGGTGCACCTGTATTTCCTCAGAGAGAGCAGGCAACTACCTCGCAAAATCCTTTTGGAAATCAACAAGAGACGGAACATACCACATCAGGACAGACCAGTCAAGGAAGTGTGCCCAACCGTACTCATGTACAGTTTGCAACTCCAGGAGTGCACACACACAATCAGACCCACACAGGGATGGGGAACCATTTCCGACCACCGGTCAGACCACGACCACCTGTGGGAGGACAGCCAGGAATGCCTCCATTACGACCAGCTGCCCCGGTCTTCCCTGTAATGCCCAGACCGCCTGAACCAATGAGGAGATTGAGACCAATCCAAGTAGCTAAGTGCGTGAGAAACCATTATGATGGATTAGGGGAGCCATATGATCATATTGCCGAATTTAAACAAGTTCTAAGAGCGGAGCAAGTAGAGGACTTCTTTGTGCAGTATGAGTCTTTTGGACTCACCCTCACAGGAACAGCTCTAACTTGGTTCCAACCTTTAGATCCCAATCAATTTGGAAACATGGAACAATTCTTTCAAGAATTCATTGGAGAATTTACAAAGAGAGGGATTAAACACAATTCTGCATCTTTAATCCATAGCTTTAAGCAAAACCCTAGCGAAACTGTGAAGACTGCTGCCCGAAGATTCAATCAATATGTGGATAGATGCCCAGTGGCGGAGAGACCGACTCAACAAAAGATGATTTCATTATTTTTAGATGGACTCTCTAACGGGACCCTAAGAACCCTAGTGTATGTGAAAAGGCTACAAACCTTGAGTGAGTGTCTTCAAGAGTGCATCGATCTGGAAGATAATCTTGCTGAGGACCTTAAAGGTACTACCGACCTCACTAAATCGGAAGACTCGAGAAGCACTGTTACGACCAATTCTAGTAATGTGGAAGAACTAGCCGAACTATTAGCAAAGAAACTAGGAGTCCAAGGGCAGAGAGCTTACCAACATCCAGCTCAAAGAGTGCCTATGTTAAGAAGGTGTAACTTATGTGGAGGAGAACATCCCACACACTTGTGTGCCAGAGGAGGAGCCGGTGTACAACCTACGTATCCATACAACAGACAACAACAACCAGGGACTTCTTCATACTGCTACATTGAGCAAAAATATACCAATCACACAACTGAGAACTGTCCCTTTAATAGGCAAACACGACCTGTCAATCCACCCCAATACCGACCTTATGGGTACCCACCTAGAGAGCTTGGTAGGGAGATGCCAAGATACAACCCGTATCCGGTAGGAGCACCAAGACAATATGAGCAAGCATCGTATCCACCACCACAACCAGTATTGGGACCACAATTGTCACAACCTCAACAAGTTGTACCTGTGAAGTATACTCAACCGGAAGAAAACTTGGAAAGAGCCATAATACCAGCTTCAATAGTGACCAATGTAGAATCAACCAACCAAGGGTATGAACCTCCACTCGGAGAATACTATGCATATGAAGCCAACATGATGGAATATGAACCAACATATGACGCGGCCTATTATGGATATGAAGGATTTGATCAAACTTATGGGGCAGAAACTGCAACTTTAATGTATACAGTGCCCAAGGCACAACAACCAGTGAGACCTCCCATTAGACCACCAGTGCAGAGAGGACCATGTTATAGATGCGGAGGGGATCACTTCATTCGGGAGTGTCCTCGACCTTACAACCCTCCACCACCCAGGATTTGGGAAGGATATTGTAGTGATTGTGGGAAAGAACATCTTTTTAGAGATTGCCCTAAGAACCCTACAAAAACTCAAGGCACTGCACCAATTAATGTAATTGAGGTCTTAGAAGAATCTGGAAGTGATAAGGAATACACGGTGCCACTAAAAGCCATCACTAGAGCCCAGACAAAACAACAAAAAGAACAGCAACCAGAAGAGGAACAAAAAAACAACACGAAAATAAACCCTTCAACTCAGATAGTGGAAGATTCAGAGAACCCATGTGAGAAATCCCAAAACACAAAAGTACAAAAATGGAAAGAAAGACGAGAAAAGCTCAAAGAAAAATGGGCAAGAAATAAGAGCCAAGATGGCAAAAAACAAGCGAAGGGTTCTAGAAAGCATAATGAACAAAAAACGCATAAGGAGATCCCTGAAACACCACCAATTAGCTCAGAGGAAGAGAAGCCCGGATCAATTCTAGCAGACCCAAAGCCAGATGACTTGGATATGTGGCTAAAAGCGTACCAAGCTAGAATCAAAATGGGACCGAACATAGAGCAACATGAAAAAATCTACCCTAGAGGGGAATTAGAAAAGCAAAGACTAGCCCTATGCAGAAAACTCATAGAAGTAGCACAAACAACCCTAGAAAAGACTATCCCAACTCTACCAGAGACAAGGATTGCACAGGAACCTTATGACGAATGCATCAATCCAAAGGAGAAAGAACTTAGGGAAGAAGATCCCCAAGGTGAACCAGAGGCAACACAAGATGGCCCTGCATCAGCCATACCAGACTTAGAAGCAGAATGGCCCAAGGACTTGTGGGATAGAATCAGAGAAGAACAATGGAAGAAGAATGGTGTCGATCTACCACCATTTGATGAAATAGATGTGGAAGACTGTCAACCCCATCCTAACCTCGAGGAGGCCTATGAGGAGATTTCAAGACTTGATAGAGGTAGAGAGGAGACCATAAGCATTTCAACATTGCCTAACTATATGGGGGAGTACGAAGGAGAGTCAGTGGTAATACGAGCACCCACGGTGCATGGAAAAGGAAAAGGAGAAGGAAAGGAGAGTTCTCATAACTTAACAGAGTTAAAGAAAACAAAAGTTCAATGCCAATTAACAGTGGAAGAGTTGCTTAGACTTAAACCCCAGTTGTGGAAGCAAATGGCAGATCAATTGAAATCACTGCCAAAGAATGAAGGATCAAAAGAAAAGGAACTGGAAAATGAGTCCACAAAACAGGTTCCAGTCGACAAAGTAGGAGAGTTCAGTGAAGGGGATGAAGGGAATACTTGTTTACCTGTCATCTACAATGGGTACATGACCAAAGCTATCTTAGACACAGGAGCTGGAGTAGGAATCGCAACGAAGGAAATTTGGGAAAAGTGGGGAAAACCAGCCTTACGACCCACTCGCATGAAACTCCAGTTAGCAGACGGTCATGTGGAGAGACCCCTAGGAATATTGGAAGGAATTAAGTTAACCACGTGTGGAGTGGAATTTGAACACACACTGGCCATATGTAAGTTCGAAAAAGCAAACAATTATGAAATGATATTAGGACGACCATTCATGCGACAAATGCGAGTAGTACAAGATTGGGGCAGAGATTCATTATATCTCCAACATCAATGGAACACTACCAAGATAAACTTGCACACGTTCGCTTATCGGGATGTCCCTCCATTACAATGGAATCCAGTCCACAAAGATGACGATGACCTATCCATTCACAGTGCTGGATCAAGTGACCAATCTTGGATGCATGAGGATGCCCAGTTGTGGATGTGCAAAGAAGCAAAGAAGGAGGAGTGTAAAAAACAATTGTGGCCAATAGGGCACCCTAACTATCGATCGATAGAAGACCCCGATTATATGCCTCAAATTTTCTCAGATGAACTCTTCGAACCACAGGGCTGGATGGAAATCCTAGCCACATTAGACGTGTGTGTGAATGAGGAAGTATTGACGATGAACGACTGTATAGACGAGGAAGGATATGATGTGAACCTCTACATGGTTGTCCTCCAAGAAGTAGAAGCAGGGGAAATTGTAGAGGAAGAGTGGAAAGAAGAATACGAAAGCATAGAAATGGAACCAGAGTTTGACTCTGAGGAACAATACTTAGAAACCATGCAAAAGGAATCAAAAGAAAGACCAACAAAAGTCTTAGCAATCGAAACCATCCCTAGAGAGGACACGAGTAAAGTGGAACCGGAACCAGACCATTTCGAAGTTCCAGAACATTTTAAAAGATACGAAGTGGAAGAAAGGAAAATAGCAACTCAAATGCCTAAACGAGAGGCCCGGGATGGAGAAGCCTATGACAACAAGGAACAAACCAAGAAAGTTGTTGTAACGATAGAAGACGGAGAAGAGAGGTACACGTATATTGGAAAAGATGTATCGGAAGAAGAAGAAGAGGATCTCATACGACTCATCCGAGAGTATCGAGACGTGTTTGCTTGGACGTACAAAGACCTCAAGGGTGTAGAACCCAGCATATGCGCTCATCGAATTCCTATGACATCAGATGCAAAACCTTCTAAACAACGCCCTTATACGTATAATGAAGTTTACGTGGCAAAAATAAAGGAAGAAATTGACAAATTACTAGCGGCAGGATTCATTTATGAGATTGAACACACGGAATGGGTATCGCCACTAGTAGTAGTGCCCAAGAAAAACGGAAAATTAAGGGTGTGTATCAACTTGAAAAAAGTAAATGCAGCAACTATACGCGATAGTTTCCCTTTACCCATCACAGACCATCTTTTGGAAAGAGTTGCCGGCAAGGAAGTCTATAGCTTCTTGGATGGATTCTCGGGTTACAACCAAGTAGCTATTGCAACTGAGGACCAGCATAAAACCGCATTCGCGACTGAATGGGGAATCTATGCATTTAGGGTGATGCCTTTCGGGCTCACTAATGCGCCAGCCACCTTCCAACGACTGATGTGTCATGTATTCAAAGAATTTCTGAGAAAAAGTATGGAAGTATACGTAGATGATCTGTGTACATACTCAAATCAACGACCAGACCATATACCGGAACTGAGAAAAATATTCAATAAATGTAGGCAGTATAGAGTTTGTTTGAACCCTGAGAAATGTGTCTTCATGGTGCGACAAGGAAAAATCCTAGGACACATTGTTTCAAAGAATGGAATATCCACGGACAAAGAAAAGATTAAAGTTATCCTAGAGCTACCCAGACCCAAGAATGCAAAGGAAGTGCAAGCCTTTATGGGACACTGTGGATATTACCGTAGGTTTATTCACATGTATGCCATAATAGCTAAGCCCTTATATGGTCTATTGACTCAGTTCACTTGGACAGACGAGTGTGAGAAGGCCTTCAACAAGCTTAAGAAGCGGCTGAGTACAGCCCCAATTCTAAAATCACCCAACTGGAGCAAGCCTTTTCATATTCATGTTGATGCTTCGAACTATGCCATTGGATGTATCCTAGCTCAACCGGCTGATGAAGGGAAGCTTGACCATCCAATCGCTTATGCGAGTAGACAATTAAATCAAGCAGAGAGAAATTACACGACTACTGAGAGAGAAGGCCTAGGAATGGTTTATGCAGTGAAGAAGTTTAGACATTACCTCTTAGCCAACAAATTCAAATTCTTCATATACCATCAAGCTTTGTTGTATTTAGTCAATAAGCCTTGCAACACAGGGAGATTGGTACGATGGTTCTTATTGTTAATGGAGTTCGACTTTGAGGTAATAGTCAAAAAAGGAAATACACATGTAAGAGCGGATCACCTTTCAAGGCTAACGCATGGAGAACCACCTAGCGGAGTACCGGATGATTTACCAGATACATATTTGTTCAATCTTGAAGTATGTCCTAAGTGGGCGGAACGATTAATTCCCATACTCACTCATGGACCTCAACACCCAATCAACAGAAATAGCAAAAAAGAAATTCTTCAATCAAGGAACTTACACATCGTTGCAGGAAGTGTGTATTACAAGGAACCAAATGGAGTGTTACTCAGATGTGTAGAGGAGGATGAACAAAAACAACTGATCAACCAAGCACATGTGAACAAGTGGAAAACCCATCAAGGGATGCACGGAACAATTAGAGAATTAAAAAGATTAGGCGTATATTGGCCCGACATGTCCAAAGACGTTCACGATTATGTAAGTAATTGTGTGGAGTGCAAAGAAACTAGCCCAGAGGATCATGTGTCTTTACCTTTTTCAACCATAGCGCCTAATTGGAGTAAATCATTAGTGCAATTCCTCAAAACGAAAGAGCACGAAATAGGAGCTAGTCTAGCAAGAAAGCGATCCTTAGAAGAAATGAGCAAGGATTATGTGATAATGGGAAGACAATTGTTTAGAAGAGGAAAAGACAATCAAAAAGAAATGGCACACGCAGGAGCTGCGGGAGGACATTTTTCAGCAGATAGAACGGTCAAGATGATTCTCTTTGCAGGCTTGTGGTGGCCAACTCTACATATGGATGCGGAGATATATGTGAGAAGCTGTGAAACATGCCAGAGAGCGAAATATCCCATTAGAAGAGATGACATGCCTTTAAGACCCATGGTTTGTGCGAGAGCATTTACCAAGTGGGGAATTGACTTCATAGGACCTATCAACCCACCTGCAAAAGGATCTCATGCGGAATACATCATAGTAGCCACCGACTACTTGACAAAGTGGGTAGAAGCAAAAGCCACTCGTAAAAATGATGCTCAAACCACAGCAAAATTTCTCTTTGAGCACATTTTCACACGCTTTGGACTACCGATTGAGATAGTGAGTGATCGAGGAACGCATTTCTTGAACGAGGTCATTGAATCGCTAATGAATGACTTTTTAGTGATTCATAAAAAATCAGCCCCATACCATCCTCAGGCTAACGGACAGGCTGAAAGTTCCAACAAGGTACTATGCACTGTATTGACAAAGATTGTCAATAATGGAAGGTCAGATTGGGACAAACAATTGCATCACGCAATTTGGGCCTTCCGGGTGGCATATAAAACGGCCATTGGAACCACACCTTTCAACCTAGTGTATGGGCAGAATGCAATTTTGCCAATTGACTTCTTAGTACCTACATTAAAAGTAGCCCAGCAATATGAGTGGAACGGTCATGAATTGTCTCAGCAATTAGATCAGATTGAAAAACTGCACGAGACTAGATTGCAAGCGGTAGCAGGCATCTATGCCGCTAAACGGAGACAAAAGGCATACTATGACTCACATATTAAAGATAAGGGACTAAAAGAAGGCGACTTAGTCCTGGTATACACTCTAAAACAGCATGCAAAGAAACTACAGAAACGCGGATATGGACCCCTGATTATAAATCGAATCTCCACCAGTGGTGCAGTCAATCTCGCCACTCTAGACGGAGATATTCTTCCCAATTACATCAGTGGATGCCGAGTGAAACGATTCATGGAGCCTTTGACTGATCAAATGCTAACGCGACTGTTAGGAGCTCAGAATAGGAAAAAGGAAGAAGAACATTTCGAGAGGAAGCCCGACAAGAAGCACTAGAACGCATTAGAAAATGCAAGGAGTGGATCAGGCAACGAGATGAACGCTACCTCCAAGGAAAAGAGCCCATCCCTATGGCAAACTACCAGGTCAAAAATGGTGACACAACGGGTATATGTAAAACACAACCTTACCTAAACCTAGGGATTGGTAAGACGGAGTATAAATTGATAGATGCATTGATAGACTCAGGAGCAGGCCTTAGCTGCATGCGAAGGAGAATAGCAGACGAGCTGCAATTAGAATTGAATCCCACAAAAGCCCAATTAATAGGAATTGGAGGTCACACCCTAGACTGCATTGGTACAACGAATGTATCCATCCACGTAGGAAATTCCTCCATGGAACAAAGAGTCCTAGTATGTGAGGATGACGATCTAATAGAAGACTTCATTCTAGGACAAGACTGGATCATTGAAACAGAAGCATGTATCCATCTGGCTCAAGGATATATTTCGGCCACGATAGGGCATAAGGAGATTTTCAGCGTGCTGGAAGAAAAACCATGTAATCAAATCATGTCATTACCAAGATCAAAGGAAATTCAAGAAGCGACGAAGGATAGTAGCAACTGTGCTCAACACCCCGAAAGCAAGTGCATAGAAACTGAAACTTTAATCATTGCTACATCACCTATAGCGTCGAAGCTACCCGATGTGAATGAGGATCAGCCAACCATCGAGGAGACGCTCTCTCCTAAACAGGCTCAAAGCATCCAAAGATCGCACTATTGGAAACCAACAAGCAGATACTCGAACAGACAACCATCCAAATATATGTGGGTACGAAAGGATCAAGTACCGAGTCAAGAAATGTCCACAAGCGCTTTGAAGAAGGAAACGGACATCACCAAATCTGCTACAAAGAATTACAAACGAACAGAACCAGTACGAGTATGGATTGCCAAGCCTCTGCTTGAAGCTCAAAGATCTCGACATCAGATATGGATTCCCAAAAAGGTCATACAAGCAGCTAAACCGAATGTAAGGACAAAAGAGGAAACACCACAGCAGACACGGCGAAAGTCAACAACACAAATGAATCATCAGAGAAGATCGCAAAGAAAGGTCAAATCCAATCGGGCTGTGGATAAGGCAAATGGAACACGAGCAGCTATACGAATCGAGAAAACCCGACGACCTCTCTCAGTGTTCTCAAAATGGGCGTGGAAACCAAAGCCACCACAAGGAGCAAATGATCGAGGAGAAAAAGCACCCAATTGCACTCATGTTGTGTCTGATGCACCTAAAGTAAGCATGATAGGGCCGCAATACAAGGCCAAGCATTCGGCACAGGATGTACATTATCAAACTAGTGGTGCACGATCTCCAAGTGAGACTAGATCTTAGCTTCAAACTAATAGGAATGGACGCACTATGTACATAAACTACGCTTCGGCTATGCTAACGATTGTTCTATTTCAGAAAAAATATATAAAAAGAGGTGGTAAGAAATTCCACTTTTGCAATAATGGGGAACGGAGTGACGCGATACCATAAGCAAAACAACACATTGTATGGTCGCATGAAAGCTTTCCAAGCTAATGCACTTTTCCTTGTAAGTGCAGATGGCTTCTGAAGATTCTGAAGCTACAATCCAAGAGGAAGTCCAAGAATTTCCTCCCCAATGTCTTACGAAAGCTAAAGGCCACTGGTTCAGAGATGAGCAGCCAGTGGAAGAGTATCTTTTCTTGGCCAATATAAAGATCATGGACACGGATCACCACTTTCCGATCATGTCCCAGGACTTCAAGGTTTTACATGGAATGCCATCTACCATCGATGTCATGAAGAAAGCAGGAATTCACAAGTATTTTGAGCTACCTATCTACAAGCCGGATTTCCAACGCTGTGCCCAAGTCATGAACACTCTGAGACCAGCACTACATGATCCATTGGTGCCAGAAGCCAATGTGATGGATAAAAATGGCGAATGGGTCGTCATTCAGTTCTCCCACGACTTAATCAAAGAAGCATTTGAATGGGAAAAAGATGGTGTCAACACGGTCAAAGAAGAAATTCGTGGAGCAAATACTAGAACTTTTGTCGACATTAATAGAGTGGATATCGAAGAAGAAGTCAGGTTGATTCATCAACATTTCTGTTTCCCGAGTATGAACAGATACACGGCCCCTCAAAAAATCATTGTACAATTATTGTCTCATGCCATAAAACAAATTGGAAATCAGGTAAATCTTACCCCCTATGTACAAGAAAGATTGTTCGAGGCAAAGAAGAAATGGGAAAATAAGAAATTCCTCAATGGAACCACTGCCCTCACGATCATGATTTACCATGCATTGGGCATGCGCGAGTATTTGAAGGAGATGCCATCTTCAATGGAGTTGGCTCAATATGTCAAGAATGCTACTGTACCGAAACAAAAGAAAGGGAGCAAGCAGGTAGATGAAACAGAAACAAGTTCGCAACCTCGGATGAGAGGCACGATGAGAGGTACAAAACGGCCTAGAGAAATTCCACAAAAAGATGAAGAAGCACCACAAACAAAGAGAGTACATGTGTTGCCTACCACCACCACTCAAGGACCCAGAAAGATTACGGAAGAAGAATTAACTCAAGCACTGGAGGAGACTCATAAGTATACAGAAGGACAAATCAATCTACCAGTGCAGGGTCATCACTATCAACAGTCTGCAACAATTCAAAAACCAAAAAGAAAACTCACTAAAGTACACAGATATAGGGAGATTGGGCTAGACAATTCAAGTTCAGGATCCGACGCCCAAGAAAAGCAAACTACATCATTATTGGATGTAGATATTAAAAGTGAATCGAAAGATGATGGCCAGTGGGCCGAATTAAATGAAGTCAATTATGACGAAGCCCAAGCTGACAACAAAGAAAAAGGTCAATCATCGCTGGCAGACCAGATTACAACCACAGAGAAGGCAGAAGAAGAAGGGCAAAACACTATGCAAGCGAAGGATGCCTCCATCACCCACATAAAGGAGGACAAAACTGATAATGAGGTGCATGCAATGATATCAGAGGATAAGCCTCAGGAAGAAGAAAAAGAAGACGAAGAACCCTTCACCCCACTAAGGGTTGTGGCAGAACCATCCCCTCTGGATGTAACATTTCAAGGGAGTGCCACGAAGGTTCGTAAAGTGGTCAAAGATGAAGCCGAAATGAAAGTACAACTACAAGTTCGACAACCACATCACGAACTGATCCACGTAGCACAGGGACAAGATGTACAAACAGGAGAAACCCCAGACATACCAAAAACATGGCTCAACGTGGACATAGCTCAGCTCAAGCCTGTGGTGCAGGATATGATCCGCACGGCACTAGACACTCAACAGCTGATGCTTGACGCTGATGAAGATTACGACCAGGCCATGCTCGACAAACAGGAGCTTCAGAAGGAAGGTATGAATCTGGCAAAGAAATTATCTAAAGTAGAAGCTCAGATGTTGAAGAAACAGGAAGAGATAAAAACAACCAAAACACAATGCAAAACATTAGAAATGGAGAATGCCCAACTAAAAGAGCAAGTTTTGGAGCTCACAAAGAAACTAGAGGTGACTGAAAAAGAGAAAACAAGAATCCAGACTCGTAGCAAAGTACTCGAATCACAGCTCAAAGTGAGCATGGAAGAAGCAGACCAACTAAGGGACAGGAACAAGGAGCTAATGACAGCTCTCCTCAGTGATCAACCATCGACAGATCTTGACAAAACAAATGAGGATATAAAAGACATGGAAGCAAAGTTGACCAAGATGGCAGATCAGCTCAAACAGGAGCAAGAGACAATTACAGAATGGGAACAGAAATATATGAATGATACTGCAGCTCTACGAAAGAAATGGAAAAAAGCCGAGAAAGATTATTTCCGACAGTGCAAAGAAGACACAGATCACATGCATATCGTGGCACAGGAATTAATCAAACATCAAGAAAAACTTACCAAGGCTGAAGAGGAGCTCAAGAATAAAGATGATATCATCAAACGACTGCAGGAACAGATTGAGCTAACAGCAAAACAGGGGACACCAGTAGTTCCTCCGGAAACAACGGCTACTGTGGAGGAAGAGGTACGTCCTCTCTCTCCCCCCTTGTATCATTCACCACTAAGGGCGGAAAAGGAGGTTCCACTAGAACCTAACACACGAGACATTGCAGAACTGAGCAGACCAGAAAGGGCACTACTGGTGTCCCAGCTCACGGCTGATTTTGAAGATCAAATAATACAAATAATGAAAGAAGCTCGAATAGACAATAAACAGCTAGATCAAATTTTGAAGCCCTTCAATGTACCATATGGTCTACTTAAAGAACAGACGCGCATGTATATAAAGACTACCACGAATAAAGATCCGGACCACAACCTTCAATTCCAGCATGACACTTTCCAGTATACTCAAGAGGAATTTGAGAAGGCGGATCCCATATGGCGAAGAAAAATTTTGGAGAAGAATCCGACTTTGCGGGTACAGTGGGAAGCATCACCATATGCGCTTCAGGTAAACCCATCATTTTGTCCTGTACCCCGCAGACGCTCTTGGACGCAATTTTGGGAAGCACAGCGTCAAGGCTCTATCAATAATCAGTGGCTAAATTATCCGTTACTACCTAGTCCGCCACATAATTACCTACCTACCGAAGAATATATGGTAAAGACAATGGAATTCTGGATTGCCAAATATGCTACAGTGCCGGACTTAGCAGTCAAGATGACAAATAAAATATTTAGCATGCTCATTACAGTGTTGAAGGTCTTCCAGCATGCGAAGTATACATTTTTGAATTTCATTGGCATTACATAAGGGTCGGAAGCCCTCATTTTTGATCTATCAACCATTCCGAGCCGACTCACCATTATGGCATACTATTCCCGCCTTATGTTTTTGCCATCAACATATATGCAGACTTTCGAAGAAGCATTCTTTACAGGCTTCTTTGAAATAGATTCGGAGATTTTTGTGAAAATGACTTCAAATTTAAATGCGAGGCTGGTGGCCTATGAAACAAGCTTCTTTGCTGATCATAGACAGGCGCCAGAAGACGGAGTGAAGTCAAAACAATGGAAGGAATTCATGATATGTCATGCAAATCTGCTGAACCAACGAGAGCAAACCGCCATTCAAACATACACGCGTCGCCTCAGAAAGCCTGTCGAGGACGACAGAGTTCAGGAGGAGGGACGTGTAGAGGGACAATCAAGCAAGAAGAAAAGAAGAAGAAAATCAAAGTCCAAAACAATTCATTAAGAAGAGAAAAAGAATATATCTCTGCAGGAAGCCCCGCAGGGGCGCAACACCCATCTCTGCACAGAGCCCCGCAGGGGCACGCACCAGGCTACAACGCTAAACCCCGGGGTCCCGAGTCATGGACTTTTCAAACATCAGAGTAGGACCAAAAGTAAGAAAGGGGTAGAGGCTGAAAAGTTGAAGAGGGTGACTAAGAACAGCACATTCCTAGTCACTGGTGGCGTGCGTGGCAACCCAAGTCAACAGGCAAGACAACTACATCAGGCTCTCGAGTTGTAGAGCTTGAATCAAGAAGGCCATCGAATCTGCATGTCTGTTTAACTGCAGACAATACTGACCAAGGGGAGCGTGCGGAGAAAAGCAAGATCAAGAATCAGGCAACACAGCCCAAGGGACGCGTTCGCGAAGCAAAGTCTGTCAAGGGACGACACAGACGAAGAGGGGGAGAGTGTTGCAGAGCTAAAGCGCACAGAAAGCAGAGAAAAAGGACGGGCCCCAAAATTTTTCCGATTTGGACACACAACTTTTGTATCATAACCATTCTTGTATATATTTTCCGTTGTAGATGCACTAGAGGAGTCCTCTAGATGCATCCCCACAGAAGATTAGTGATTTACCCATGTACAATAGTAGGAAATTAGTCTTTTAGCGAATAAAGTGCCGGTCTCTTGTGTGAAAGGACCAAACTTAGGGCACTAGTATATAAGTCAAAAGTGAATCATTGTAAAGGACTTCTTGTCATTGTGAAGAAGGAGCACTTCTAAATTTTCGAGTTTGCCTCTTTCTTGCTGATTTTGATCTTCATTTTGCTCATCTATGTGTGTGTAATGCTTGAAACGCAAGTGTAGGACTGTTGTCTACCCCTTCCCCCTTGTTTTGAGCGGCTGTAGTGCGTGCGTAAGCTAGGAGAAGCAAAAACGCGGGTGTTAGTGACTCCCGTAATTCACTGTTTCTGCCATAACTTGCAGCAGAGTGGTCAGAATTTAGTGAAACCACCACCGTTGGATTCGTCTCGTCGAGAGCTTCGAAACGAGTACCCTATTGCCTATGTTCGGAGTTCTGGGCTGGGAGAAAACCTCAAAAAACCAAAACTGCTGAAAAGAGGCTTGCGGCAACACTTCCAGTATTTCAGTTGGAGTGGGTAGTATAAGTCTTTTCTCATGCCTGAATAGCTAACTCACTTCATTTTCTATCACGTGTGCACATGTCTTCATACACTTGGTAAGTCACTCCTTAGGATTGATAATTAAATGTGTGAAAAGAACTCCACTATATGCACTTGTATGGCAATTGAGGTATAGTCTCATTGGTACAAGTCCTTGAGTCATCGCTGCTCAAGTACACATATATCAATAGGAAGGTACTATCATATACCAATAGCCGATCTCCAATTTCAATCTGATGAGGCCTAAGTTGATATGTTTTATCAAAATATATTTTATTCTTTAGGCGTGACTCCTTCACTTTTTGAACAACTTCATTTAGATTCTCTTTACCTTGTTCCAATTGTTTAACTCTCAAAGTTAACAATTCATCTCTTGTACAATTATCATTCCATGAAAGTGTCATCTAGGTTGGTGTCTAACTATTGATGCTTACTAGCAAAAGAGCTCCATTTTCCTTTGCCCTTTTGACTAGCCAAGAAAGCTTGATCTGCAACACACATAATAGACTTGTTCTGCCTAGACTGATCTTCCTGCAACAGAATAGAAACTAACTCTTCAAATGTTAAGGCATTTGGATTGCCTTTTGTCATCAAATGAAGAGTAGAAGAAAAACTCTGATATGAGTCAAGAAGACCATTCAGAATAGTTTGCACAAGTGAAATGTCAGGAAGGACTTCATCAGCAGAAATCAATTATTCCTTCAAATCCTTTATCTTTGTTAGAAAACTGTCCATAGAATCACCTTCATTCATGTGCTCACTCTCAAATTGTTTTCGGAGGTAAGCAATACGAGCCTCATTCCTAGTCTGGTACAATGTGGTAAGTGTATCCCAAGCATCCTTAGCTGTTCTTCAAGAGTGAATGTGAGGAATAATGGCACGTTTGATAGACAAAGCTATCAATGCATGTGCCTGAGCATCTCTGTCATCCCAAAAAATTTGCTCTGTAGTAAGTGCAACAGAAACAATAGCACAAATAGGAATCTGCAAAATATCACCATCTTGTACACCATCTGCATCAGCTTCAATACCTATGTTTGTAGTGCCTATATTTGCAGGTGTAATAGGACATCTTTCAATACCCTGCGCAATATTCCACAATCCTTTTGTGATCGATACATGATGCATCATATAAGCCCACAATGGGTAATTCATACCACCCAACTTATCCTCAATAGCCAATATATGAAGTACATCATTGGTTTCAACCATGGCCATTAACTAAAATACCTTGATGCAAAAAAATGATTGTATCTGAAAAAGTTGAACAAAACTACCCAAACAAGTTCTGCTAAACTTGTAGCAGACTTCGAGACTCTTATACTAGCAAACCAAAACTGGTATATATCTTTGGCACAAAAAGGCAAAATAGCTTGCATAAGCATTGTGATAGTGCATTTGGAGGCCAAAACAAGCTCAAATCATGATTTTGGCACGACAGAGCGAAGCAATTTTGATCTCCTAATCACCTTGAGTATGCGTATGCATACCAAATTTTGTGCGATTCTGAGACTGTGATCAGAGGAGTGTTGAGGATGCCCTAGATGAAGCGGCAATCTACTCTAATACCAATTGTTGGAGTTGGACATCTACGGAAGCATGCGAACAACACAAGGAAGAAGAAGAAGCTTTGAGCACAAAACACAATACTGAATGTATTACCACTAGAATGTACAAAGATAAGTAGCCCATTAGGGCAATATGCGTATATACAAGCTGGGAAAAAACCTCCTAAAGAGGGAAAAAAGTGACCCAGTGGTCCTAGAGTGTTCACACCTATCACTACCTAAATATATCATCACAAATGATCATCTTCTTTACCTTCTTTGTGGCTTAAATTCATAAGAAGCAATGAGTCTTCATGTGCTTGATCTTATGAATATTGTTGTAGTCCCTTCTATTATGGTCTCTATTGTTATTGTTGAAGTTGTGTCCACCTCCACCTCTATTGCTGCCATATCCACCTCTTCCACTTCCTTTCTGGGTCTTCCCATTGAACCAATAATTCTAAGTGGTGTGGTTGGTCTTATTGCAGATGGCACAAGGTTGAACATTTTGACCTTTGTCTTTATCATGCTTTGGTCCTTTCTTCTTCCCTTTCCACTTGCTCTTGCTTGTGAAGTTGGCTTGGAAGGTCTCTTCTTCATCTTCTTCCTTCTTCTTACCTTTCAACTTCTTATCCTTCTTATCTGCATATGGAGCACTAGCTAAATTACCATTATAGGAGTTACCTTCCTTTATGCTATTGTTGGCCTTTTGATTGAAGATTTGTCCAAGAAAGATATTGAATTCTGGAGTTTACACATCCATGATGAGATCATAAGCTATGGTGAAGGATTACCATTGCTTATCACTTTGAATCCCATTGAGAATTTGCCTCATGATAGCCTCTTCTTTGATCAGCTCTCCAATAGATGCCAATTGATCTAGAACCTCCTTGACCTTGGTAACGAACTCTGTGATAGTTTGTTTACATGTCTTCTTCATTTGGTTGAGCTCATTCCAAAGATGATTCTTTCTTGCTTTGGTACTAGTAGAAAAGAAGGTCTCTAGGGCATCCCAAGTCTCTTGAGATGTCTTACATCCTCTAATATAAGGTAAAAGAAAGTCAGAGATAAAGTTTATTATGTACAACCTTGCTTGAGCATCCCTTACGCACTAAAGTGTGAGCTTATATGACTCCTCTTTTGTAAGCCCTTCTTTGGATCTTGGAATAGGCATAGCTTCATCACTTGTTGCAATTCCATAAAGATTTCTACCTTGCAAATAGGCCTCCATTCTGATTTTTCAAGCCACATAGTTGTGTCAAAGCGATGAAGTTTGGTCCAACCAAGACCAGCCCTTGAGCTTATGTAGACTCAAATAGACCTTATAGGCATGCAATAAGTGCAATAAAATGCATTATTTGGAGCATCAAGGAGAAAGAGTCGATACAAAACAAATAGGTTTGCACATGGACTAGCTCAAAAAACTTACTATCTTTGGATGAGACAATGAACTTCAAATGCTCATAACGACCAAAATGATTACAATTAGAAAAAATCCTTTTATGGGAGTGATACACATAAATTTGAGTGTATAGAATGCACAAGAGGATAATGAATAAGAAAAATATGCTTTTGGAATGAACCAGACACCCAATAGACGTACCTCCTATTTTTTAGGAATATGCAAAGATTGACCAGAGATAGAAAAACTAAGATTTCTCCAAATATACTAAACTAATTGCTTTGAAAATTTAGAGGCATACACTAGCTCATCCAATTTGGAGCTATGTAGAGACAGCAGAAGCTTCTACAAGCTTACTATTGTTGAAGAAGATGATGCAGAAAATTGAAGGAGCAAGATAATGATGGTCACATGTATGTATATTGCTTCCATGTAATGTACAAGTCATTTGAAGGCTTTATACAGACTTTTTCAAGTGCTTCATGACTTCCAAAAGCATATTTTGAATTCAAATGAAGGTGGTAAATGTTGTTGGAGGGAATCAATTCACTTTCCTACAATCTAGGAAAAGTGAAGATCTAGTTTGATCTACTTTTAGGTGATTGATTGATTGAGTGCAACTCAACCACCACAAATTCATGGAATTTAGGATCTCTCTTTATCCTTTTAAATGTGTAAAGCTTTAGACTTTTACAATGGTAAAAGATCCATAAAAATCTAAGAAAAAAAACAATAAATGAGCATAAGTAAAAGAACTCTCCAATGGATATTCTTTCGACATAATCCAAGCGATAATTTTTAATGTAGATCAAACCCACCTCAAGGATAGTGTAAGCTTGATGTTCCAACAAAATGGAACTCCCTTAATATTCCCATAAATCACTCAACCCAAAACATCCATTGAGTGCTTACAACACCTGCAATCTCTATTTCATCCACAAGATGGACTAATAATTGAACCTGAATATCAAAAAATGATGTTGGAAGCTCTTTCTCCATCAAACATAGTAGCTCCCTGCATTCACGTTTCAATACTTTTATGATTAAATCCCCATGTCAAAAGCTTTGATAATTCAGGGATTTGAAACATATCTTCAATTCGTGGAGCCAATGGAAAATTTCTCAATATCTGTTTTGGGATTTTACCCTCTTCATCTTTATATTGAGGCGATTGACATTTTTGACATGTCAAAGAGTCAGCATATTCACCTCTATATAAAAGATAATCATTAGGACATGCATGTATACACTAGATTGTTGACTATGTGCTTCATTTCATCATGTGATATAGGAAGAACATTCTTGCTTGGTAAAAACTTTAAAAAAAGTAACATGTAAGTTCATGAAAAAATACAATATGAATTAAAAGAAATAAATAAATAAATAGATAGAAAATTAAAAATTAAACCTTAATAGTGCCGAAACAAATATGTTACTCCATCCAAAATGATTTTGAAGATTGAGAATAAGTAAGCTTGCACTTAGTTATGTCAAACGACTTCCTTCATATATATATGCTTTAGACATTCTTCTCAAAGATATTTCTCATTTCTAGAAATATCAATGCTTTTGCTGTCATTTTGCTACCAATCCTCAATAAAATTTGCCATGCCATTCATCATTATCACAAAAAATATTGTACTTTATCTCCTTTTGAATATAGGTCTTTCAATCTTGCATATTCAATAGGATCACTTTTGCGTAGCCTTCTCTTGGAAGCTTCTGATAAATGAGGTCTTACTAGCAACTCTGAATGGTGTGGTGGAAGATCATCAATGTCATTCATAGGAATCTACACACATGAATAAAAATCATTAGTATTCCATAAATGAATGAAAAGTAAACTTTAAATGTAAGTTAATTTAAAAAGAGTTTCAATCAATTAGAGTTTTCAATGCAACACAAGATAGGAGGATAGAAAGTTTTCATTGCTCTCTAGCTAAAAGGTGCTCTTGCATGTATGTGTGTGTATGTATGTATATGTAAGTGTATGTATGTATGTGTAAGTTTATGTGTATGCATGTATATGTGTGTGTATGTATGTGTGTGGGTATGTATTTACTATGTATGTGTATGTATGTATGTATATGTGTATGTGTATGCATGTATATGTGTATATGTGGGTATGTAAGTATGTGTAAGTGTATGCATATGTGTATGTGTATGCATGTATGTGTGTGTATGTATGTTGAGGGGGAGTTGTTGGTGCAAATATACAAGACATCACATTTGGCTTAAGATGGAAGACTTTATGTGAAAGCATTTGATGACTCATCTGAACCATGGCTTGTAATACTTGATCATTTACCATTTGTAAAAGATTAAATCATTGAGAGAATCTTTCAAGAGCCTAAATCTCGTGGAGTTAGGAAGAACAAATAGATATGAGTTTCACTGAGAGAATAACTCCTAGATCAAGGGAATCACTTTTCGTTGGATCCAAGTTTGAAATTCAAATTCAAACTTGAAAAAAAACAAATATCGCAGCCTTGTGGCCTCATCTTGTAGCTCATTTCTTGAACATCTATAGAATACATATAGTTCATTGATCATCTCTGTTTACTTCTCTTCTATGACTACTCAGAATAGTGAACTTTCTTTTGTCATATCTCAATGAATTCTCAACCATTATTCATGATCTATAGCTTCTTGGAACCATCTTCAAGTCTACTTTATTCTATCAAAGATTTGGAGCATTTGGTGCATCCATTTGGGAGAAATTGTCATCGAAGTGCACGCTGCTCATCTACTAGTTAGTCCCTAAAAGGTTGGGGGTAAGCTTTGGATTGCTAAATTTATTTCAAATAGCATAGTCTATCATTTTTTATGATTCCACTTGTAATCATTAGCTATCTAAGCTAATTAAATTCCTTCAAAAGGAATTTTATCAATTGTTAATGTACTGTGAGCTCTGAGCAAAAGAAGCAGCAGGTGTATAGACTAAAATAGCAAGTTTTGTGACACTAGCTATTCATGAAGTAGTCTGTTTTGATTCAATTGTTTCAAGCCTCAACTCCAAAGTACATAGGTACTTTCTTGGTGTCATTTGCAAGCTAAAATGGCCTACTATACAACTCTAAAGTGTATTAGGGCAGGTGCAAAGAAGGTTTTAGCAGTACGATCTCACTTCCTTGAGGTATCCATCCATCTCTCTCAACATAAAATTCTCCCAAAAGCTTTATTGTGCAAGGGATACTCAAGAAAGTTCATACATACTAGACTCTATCTATGATGTCTTTTTTCCACATATTAAAAGATGTAAAACATTTCAAGAGACTATGCCTAGGTTTTATTATAGGGCTTGAGCTCTAGTTATTACTTGCACTGGGGTTGTAGTAATTTTACTTCCACTAGAGTCTACCAGTAAGACAAAAACATTAATAGGTGTGATTTTCTACATGTTGGCTACATTTTTTGGCAATCCCTTAGGAGATGCTCCTTATCGCAATTATGACAAAATCCTTGAATTCTCACTACTTGTAGCTCTTTTGGCACAGGGATTGGGTAGCCTCTAATGAAATGATCTCCCTAACATCTATAGCATGTTCCTTGGGATCCTTGGTGTCTCATTTGTCTTGGTTGGGGCCTAGGGTTAGGGTTGGTGTACATTACATTCGAACATTCTTACTCCCAACTAGGTCCAAGAACATCAAGAAGAATGTTCTTTGTGCTTCTTCAATAATGAATGTTCACCTTTTGGGGTTGTGTTCTCAACCACACTAGTTAATCTTTAGGTTTCTTGAAAGGTTTTAGTCATGGTGGAAGCAGCCACCACAAGTCTATACGTACATATACACACACATGCACATACACGTGCACATACACACACATACACTTACACATACACATGCACATACATACATATACACACTCATATACATAAAAATACACACATATACACATGCATATATATACCTAAACATTAACATACACACATGTATATGCATAAAAACAGATCTATATGAACACATATACACACATACATACATATACACACACATAGACATACACATGCACATATGTACACACACATATGCACATACATACATATAGACACACATACACATGCACATACATACACATACACATTCCCACATGCACTTACACATACACATGCACATACATACATTTACCCACACATACACATGCACATACACACACATACACACACACATACACACACACATACACACATACACTTACACATACACATGCACATACATACATATACACACTCATATACATACACATACACACATATACACATGCATATATACCTACACATACACACACACATGCACATACACACATATACATACATATGCACACACAGATATGCACATACACTTACACACACATAGACATACATACACATTCACATACACATACACATACACACATGTATATGCATGAAACATATCTATATGCACATATATACACACACAGATACATGCAAATAGACAAGCTTACATAAATATAGATATATACCTAGATGTGAAAACATATATTTTATACACACACTACATGCACATACATACATATATACACACTACCCTATGAAAATGCATTTCTCTGCCTTAGGGTCTAGCTTATCTTTGATTTGAGATGAACATCCACATAAGCAACACAACCAAATATTCTGCAATGTTCAAGTGATGGTCTCCTACCATGCCATGCCTCATAATGGGTCATCCATCAAGGGACTTAGAAGGTAACCTATTAATAAGATAAGTGGCAGTAGAAACACTCTCTGCCCACAAGTAATTAGGCATTTTTTTTTCATTTAGCATTGATCTAGCTGCTTCCACAATCAATCTGTTCCTCCTCTCTGCTACTCCATTTAGCTTAGGAGTATATCTAGTAGTGATCTCCCTTTTGATACCTCTATCCTACAAAAATGCATCAAACTCATTTGAGAAGTACTCACCTCCTCCATCTGACCTTATCCTCTTCAAAATCTTTCCTGTTTAATTTTCCAAAAGTGCAAGATACTTCTTAAACAACTGAACACTTCATCCTTATGTTTCATGAAATGCAAGATAGACCACCTACTGAAATCATCAATAAATGACACAGTACCTTGAGCCTGAAATTGAAGGGTCTTTGCTTTGGTCCCCACACATTTGTGTGGACAAGTTCCAAAAAATCCTCATGCATATAGCCTTTCTTTGTAAAGTGTAACCTATGTGATTTACCAAACTGACATGCACCACATTTATAGATCATATCTTGCTTGGATACATTAGGTATCCCAAGTATACATTGATCTCTACATATCTGCTTTAATGTTCTCTCACCAATGTGCCCTAATCTTTTGTGAGAAATCTCTAACTTAGACAAAGTTTGATCCTTATAATTGTAAAGTGCAATGTTTCTAGTGTCCTCAAGCTCAAATGTAAACAATCTACCTGTTTTCTCTCCTTTTGCAATTCTTCAGAATCCATGTTGGGGGTCCTCCACAAAAGCTCCAAATTTATTGAACCTAACCTGCAAACCCTTTTCCACTATCTATGCAACACTCATCAAATTCTTTGTGATAGTATGTACATAAAGAACTCTGCTCAACAGATTTCTATTCCCATTAGAAGTTTTGACATTTCCTACCTTCACAATTGAATGCTTGGTATCATCACCTGTCTGCACTTGGTGCTTTCCCTTGGGCTCCTCAAGATATAAAAGGAGAGCCACATTGCCTGCTACATGGTTTGAACAACCTGAGTCAATATAGAAGAGGTGCTCATCATTTGTACCTTGTTTTGAAGTCATGTTCATAATGAGAAGAGAATCCTCTTGATCCTTTGTACAATTGTTGAAGTCTTTTCTTTATTTGTATCCTCCTTGATAATTGTTGTTGTAGCCATGGTTGTATCCTTGATTATGATTCAATCTTCCTCTTGATTGTGAGTAGCCACCTCTTTGAAATCCTCTTCCTCTTTGGTTCTTGAAGTTCCTATAGCACTCATCTATTGTGTGATTAGAGAGTCCACATATATTGCATGGGGAAGAGTTGAAAGGTCTCCCCCTACCTTGCTTACCTCCTTTGCCCCTTCCTCTTGAGTTCCTACCCTTCCATGCATAGTTAGCTTGAGAAGTAGTACCTTCATCTTCAATCTTTTTTCTCTTTCCTTTATCCTTAGACTTTCCTTTATCTGTATAGAGGGCGAAAGAATTGTTACCTCTTGATGGTTCTCCATTTTTGTTGAGCTTTGCTTCATGGGTAAAGAGTTGTCCCATGAGAGTGGTAAGACTAGGGATTTGCATATCCATATAAAGACCCATGGCAGTTGTGAAAGATTCCCACTTGTCATCTGCCTTGATTATCTATCTCACTATTTTCTATTCTTCAATCTCCTCTCCTATGCTTGCCAATTGATCACCTACATCCTTCAATTTAATGACAAACTCTGAAACATTCTGCTTAGGTTGCTTCCTTTGATTAGTAAACTCAATCCACAATTGATTTTTCCTAGCTCTTGTATTGGAGGAAAAATATGAAGATAGTGTATCTCAAGTCTCTTGGGAAGTTTTGCAAATCCTAATGTGAGGAAAACGGAAATCAGAGATGGAGTTAAGTAGATATGACCTAGCTAAAGCATCTTTGGCACACCATGAGTTGAGTCTTTCTAGCTCCTCTCTTGTAGGTTCACCTTTGCTTCTGAATATGGGCATCTCCTCATCTCCTGATATGTATCCATAGAGAATCCTTCCTTGTAGATAGGTCTTCATCCTCAAAGACCATGCTGGATAATTGTTAATGTCCAATTTTTTAATAAAAGAAGGGAAACCATCTCCCATTTTACCTCAACTTGCTATGATACCACTGTTGGAAGAGATGGATGGATACCTCAAGGAAGTGAGATGGTACTGCTAAAACTTGCTTTGTACCTACCCTAATACGCTTTAGAGTTGTCCAGTAGGCCCTTTTAGCAAATGACACCAAGAAAGTACCTATGTACTTTGGAGTTGATGCTTGAAACAATTGAATCAAAATAGACTACTTCATGAATAGCTAGTGTAAATAAACTTGTGTATGAAGAAGCACGAGCAAATGGGGGTCGTGCATGTTTTATACCAAAAAGTAACATATTTCCACCTTTGCTAGATGAAGAATCACAAAACATGGTAACTTTTGTACCTTGATGTAGATATGTTGCAACAAATTTTGCATAACCTAATTCTTCATTGTACACTTTGATGCAAGCTATTTATAGTTCGTGTTCTTACCATTAGTGTCCATTTGAAAGGTCAAATGGCCACCGAACACTTCTTTGTATATGTTCTTTAATAAAACATATAGTGGCTTAGTTAGTCACACACTATAAGTTCGAGCGCATTTGTAACATCAAAGAAGGTTGTGTTTGTGCTCCTTGTGTATTGTGTTTCTTTTTGCATATTCTATAGGCTCTTTGTAGAGTATTGTGTGTAGCCTTCGGAGCTTGGTTTTGTACTCTGAGGACATCGTCATGGAGCTTTCAAGAAAGAGCGTATTGTGGTGCATCATCGTCAAAATACGTCATTGGTATCATAGCATTTTGATGCAAAAGATTTGTTCCTTTTGTGCGAGGGAAGCAATCACTCGGCTATCCACCGAAGGCTTTCTCCAAGGCTTACGACTAAGGCGGTGACCAAGGCATAGACTTTGGCATACCTTGTCATCTGAGGCACCGAAGTCACCGTTGGTTATGCGCCAGGGAGGACCTCAACAATTAAGGAAGATAGAGGTTCTCGATACTTTTTGCGAGGTCAGCCAACCTAGTACTGTTCCCCTAGAGCTCGATATCCCTCTTCCTTGATTTACTTCTACATTATTCTGTTGACTGATCTTTTCCTCGTTCTTGCTTCTGCCATGTTGCTGATTCTTTCCTTGGTAAGAATCACAAACATTATATGCATCTCCACTCTAAGTGCCAACCATAGATTTTCTATGCATCTCCTCACTCAAGAGTGTTCCACATATGTCATCATATACGATTTTACCACGAGGTGCACTATTGTTAATAGCTGTGCAAAACATATCCCATGATGATGGCAAGGTGCATAACAAGAATATTGCTTTCATTTAATTATACATATCCATTTTCTGAGCTTGTAATTGGGAGAATATAGCATCAAACTCATTTAGATAAGCAGCAACACTATCTGTGCCCTTCATGTGAAAGTCATATAATTTTCTCATCAAATACAATTTATTTGATGTCGTCTCTTTTTCATATGTATCACATAACTTCTTTCAAAGCTACTCTACACTTTCAGAGTCTAATATTATAAAGTAAACATTATCTACCAGGTACAAACGAATGGTAGAACTGGCCATTTCATCTAACTCATCCCAATCATCTTCATCCATGCCAATAAGCTTCATTGAAATTCCATTTACTAGCTTCCATTGCCTCCTTTGAATCAGCACATCTTTAATCTCATTCTCCCATAGAGAAAAGCTTGTGCCAAAAAAATTTGGATCTCAAAATGGTCTTTTCCCTATAAGTTATAGCTCCTCCTCATAACACTGGTACTAGACCCTAATCCATTAGATGTGTATGAGATCTCTGATGCCATGATGGTAAAGAACTGAATAGAATGATAATGGAGCTAGAAGAGTCTAAACACCAACGAATAAGTGTATCAAGGAGTAAATCAACCACTGTATAGTTCATAAAACCAAAAAATCTTTAAAAAATTTGCCAAATTATCCTCTGCAAAATGAGCATATAACCAATGTCAAAATATCATAAAATTGCAAGTACTACTAACGTGTTTACCTGCATAGTGAATCACTGACTCCACTACATATAATCAGTTATCGAATATAAGCCAACTAGGCTTATCAAGCACCTATAAATAACTATCATACATCTCCTATGGAGAGGTTGGGTAAGTCTTCCATCTACATCATCGAAGAGACCTCGACATCTGGTGTCTCCTAGTTAAGAAAACCTCACCACGATCCTCTTTATCAAACGTAAAAGTTTTTATGCAAAAATATAATCGCTATATCAATGACCACGTGAATGTACATAAGCAGTATCCACAGAAGCATACATGGTGTGTATGTGCTCAATATATGCAGAATGACATTAAAACATTGAATGCACAACCCAAAAACTAGCCAAGAGTATATGCAAGTATCTATCAACTATGATGTTTTAGGCTCAAAAACCCGCATAAACTTGCAGTGACTGATCCTACCAAAACTAAAAACCTTTCGAGAAAACTGCAATTTTATGAGTATGCCTGAAAAAACACAGCCCAAAAAGTTGATATTTATTATTGGAGAAGTACAAAGAACACTCTAACGACTCCGCACACATATACACACATGGGCACACAAGTGAAATGATGGAATCTTTTATTCATGAGCTCAAGAAATGTTTGCAATGGTCAAGGATCAATTCAATCTCCCACTAGCTAACCCCAAAAATGAGCTATCTAGCTCTTTTTATAGTTCTTGACTAGTTGTTGATATGTTTCAAACCTAGTATCCGATCTAGCCATAAAAGGATTTTTTCTAATTGTAATCACGCTGGTCGCTATGGGCATTTGAAGTTCATTGTCTCTTCCATAGATAGTAAGTTTTTTGAGCTAGTCGACCCGCGAACCTATCTGCTTTGTATCGACTCATTCTCCTTGATGCTCCAAAGTACATAGTGTGTTTCTTTGCACTTATTGCATGCCAATAAGGTCTATTTGATTCTCCATAAGCTCAAGGGCTGGTCTTGTGCCGGTTGGCTTGACCAGACTTCGTCGCTTCGAAACGCACTTTTCTACCTTCTACAAGCTTCTCCAATTTTTTTCAGTGGTATCAAAGATAGATCAAGATGGGTGACGGCTTTCCCTCAATGATTGAGAAGCTTGATCGACACAACTACGTGGCTTGGCAAATCAGAATGGAGGCCTATTTGCAAGGTAGAAATCTTTATAGAATTGTAGCAGGTGATGAAGCTATGCCTATTGCAAGATCCAAAAGAGGACCTACACAAGAGGAGACAGATAAGCTCACACTTTGGTGCGCAAGGGATGCTCAAGCAAGGTCGTATATACTAAACTCTATCTCTGACTTTCTATTACCACATATTAGAGGATGCAAGATATCTCAAGAGACTTGGGATGCCCTCAAGACTTTCTTTTCTGCTAGTACCAAAGCAAGAAAGAATCATCTTTGGAACGAGTTCAACCAAATGAAGAAGACACCTAAACAAACCATCACAGAGTTTGTTACCAAGGTCAAGGAGGTTGCAGATCAGTTAGCATCCATTGGAGAGCTGATTGAAGAATAGTTCATCATGAGGCAAATTCTCAACGACATTCAAAGTGATAAGAATTGGCAATCCTTCACGACGGCTTATGATCTCATCATGGATGTGCAAACTCTAGACTTCAACATCTTTCTTGGACAACTCTTCAATCAAGAAGCCAACAATAGCATAAAGGAAGGTAACTCTTATCATGGTTATTCAACTAGTGCTCTATATGCAGATAAGAAGGATAAGAAGCAGAAAGGCAAGAAGAAGGAAGAAGATGAAGAAGAGACTTCCCAAGCCAACTTCGCAAGCAAGAGCAAGGGGAAAGGGAAGAAGAAAGGAACAAAGCAAGACAAAGCCAAAGGTAAGAATGTTCAACCTTGTTCCATATGCAATAAGACCAACCACACCACTCAGAATTGCTGGTTCAATGGGAAGTTCCAGAAAGGAAGTGGAAGAGGTGGATATGGCAGCAATAGAGGCAGAGGTGGACACAACTTTAACAATAACAATAGAAGCTATAATAGAAGGGACTACAACAATTATTCAGAAGATCAACCACATGAAGACTCATTGCTTCTTATGAATCTAAGCCACAAAGAAGGTAAAGAAGATGGTTATTTGTTCTACATAGATTCAGGATGTTCGAATCATGTTGCAGGCAACATTGCTCTTCTATCTGATTTGGAAAGTCCAAAGCACAGACATGAAGTGCAAATAGGGGATGACACGAAGCACAATGTGGAGAAGATTGGTAATGCCAAAGCTTCCAATGGCAGGACAAACATTTTAAGTAAGGTTCTCTATGTACCCACTATCTCTAAAAACCTAATAAGTGTAGGCCAAATAGTTGAAAAAGGCTTGCAAGTTAGGTTTACCCAACATGAAGCTTTTATGGAAGATCCATGTCAAGGCTTCAAAAGGATAGCCCGAGGTGAGAAGCATGGTAGGCTCTTTACTTTTGAAGTAGGAGAAACCAGGAACATAGCTCTATTCAACTTTGGGTCTCAAACCCTAAGCGAGCTTGAAGTGTGGCATAAGAGACTTGCTCATGTGAATGAAAGAACCTTGAAGGATATATGCAAGGATCAAAGTGTTCTAGGACTGCCAAACATATCAAAGCAACACATGATCAATAGGTGTGATGCATGTCAGATTGGGAAGGCACAAAGACAACCATTCAACCACAAATGCTACATCCACAACAATTTATTGGACTTAGTACATACAGATGTATGGGGACCAAGTCAAGAACCTTCATTGGCAGGATCAAGGTATTATGTCTCATTTATTGACGACCATAGTAGATAGACTGTTCTATACTTTATCAAGAGCAAGAATGAAATGTTTGATTGCTTCAAGAAGTATCTTGCACATGTGGAGAATCATACAGGTAGATCACTAAAGAAGCTCATATCTGATGGAGGGGGAGAATACTTCTCCAAAGAGTTTGATGAGTTCTTGCGGGAAAAAGTATCAAAAGGGAAGTGACTACTAGGTACTCTCCTCAACTAAATGGAATTGCAGAGAGGAGAAACAAGACGTCGGTTGGATCAGCCCGAACAATGCTTGAAGAGAAGAAGATGCCACATTATCTATGGGCAGAAGCTATTTCAACTGCTGTGTACCTTGTCAATAGACTACCATCCAAATCACTTCAAGGTATGACTCCTTATGAAGCATGGCATGGAAGAAAACCTAGTCTTGGACATTGCAAGGTTTTTGGTTGTTTAGCTTATGTTCATGTACCATCACAAATAAGAGGTAAGCTAGATGAAAGGGCAACAAAGGTAGTGTTTATTGGATATGATTCAACTCAGATGGGTTACAGGTTCTTCAATCCTTCAACCAAGCAATTCACTACTAGTAGAGATGTTGTGTTTGAAGAACACAGGTCTTGGTATGATGAAGACAAACAAAAGGTAACACTACCATATGATCTTGATTTTGACTCTCATCAATTAGGAAGCAAGCATGATACATAGGTCCAGGATCCAAGAAGTGATACAGACAATGACCAAGATGAAAGAGAAAAGGATTACAAGCTATGGAAGTCAAGAGGCAAAGCAAAGATGCAAGAGGTTGGAGAATGCTCAAAACAAGCACCTAGAAGATCAGCAAGAGAGAAGAAACAACCAGAAAGGTATGGATATGATTCCACATTTGCTACGAAGCATTCAATCTACTTGGCAAAAGACTCTATTTCAGAGGAACCCTCAACCTATGAAGAGGCAAAGGGAAACCCTAATTGGGAAAAGGCCATGAACGAAGAGATAGATGCATTGAAGGAGATGGACACTTGGGATTTGGTTCCAATGTCACTGAATCAAAAGGTAATTGGTTGCAGATGGGTATATAAAGTTAAAAGAAATTCAAATGGATCAGTTTGCAGGTACAAGGCAAGATTAGTTGCCAAAGGATGCTCACAAACTCATGGTATAGACTATGAGGAAACATTCTCACTAGTTGCAAAGATGACTACAATTAGGACATTGATAAGTGTAGCTGCTGCAAGGAATTGGAGACTCCTCCAACTTGATGTGAAAAGTGCATTTTTAAATGGTTGGATAAGTGAAGAGGTATACATGTCACAACCATCAAGTTTTGAAAACCCTAATCATCCATCTTATGTTTGCAGACTTAAGAAAACATTGTATGGATTGAAACAAGCTCCAAGAGCTTGGAATTACAGGTTGGTTACATATCTTCAAGATCAAGGGTTCAAAGCTAGCAGCTCAGATCCTTCTCTATTCATCAAAAGGGATCACAATGAGGTTATCTATCTATGTGTATATGTAGATGATATTATTGTGATAGGTGATGATCTAAATGGCATTCAAAGGATCAAGAGACACATGCAAGAGGAGTTCAAAATCAGTGACCTAGGTGAGCTCACATATTTCCTAGGTATGCAGGTGATATATACAGATGAAGGAATGTATTTGACTCAGAGAAGAAACATTCAAGATCTTCTTCTCAAGTTCAAATTGGAGAACACTAAACCTGGAGGTACACCCTTGGAGATGAAACATAAACTTAGTGTTTATGAAGGTGAGAAAATTGAAGACATTAAAGAATATCAAAGCTTGGTAGGTAGCTTGATATATGCTACTCATACAAGGGCAGATATCTCATATAGTGTGGGAGTGCTTAGTCAGTTCATGCACTCAACAAGAAGACCACACATGGATGTGGCTAAGAGAGTACTTAAGTATCTCAAAGGTACAATCAACGAAGGTATATTCTATCTTTAGTCTTCAGATTTGGATATCAAAATCTACTCAGATGCAGATTGGGCAGGAGCTAAGGATGATAGAAGAAGTACTTCCGGTTACTTAGGATTTGCAGGTTTGAAGCTAGTGTCATGGAGTTCCAAGAAGCAACCAACAGTTGCTTTATCCTCAATTGAAGCAGAGTACAGAGGCTTGACCATAGCAACTAAAGAGGCAATATGGTTAAAAGCATTGTATACAGATTTGGGACTTGTGAGTTCCAAACCTCACATATTTGGAGATAATGTAAGTTCCATGCATCTAGCAACAAATCCTATTTTCCATGCGAGAACCAAGCACATAGAAGTCCATTACCACTTCATCAGGGAGAAGCTCATGACAAAGGAGATCGACATTTCTTTTGTTCCAACTGAAAAGCAAGTAGCAGATATGATGACGAAGGCACTTGATGGAATAAAGCTTTGTAGATTCAAAGCTATGGCAGGTATTCAACCTATCAGAGAATGAAGACTCAAGCATACTTTAGCTTGAGGGGGAGCTGTTGGAACATCAAGCTTACATAATGCTTGAGGTGGATTTGATCTACATCAAAGGCTATCGCGTCGAAAGAATATCCGTTGGAGAATTCTTTTTCATATGCTCATTTATTGTATTTTTTTGAGAGATTTTTGATGGTTCATTTACCATTGTAAAAAGCCTTGAGCTTTACACATGTAAAGGTAGAAATATAGAGCCAAAATCCCACGAATTTGTGGTGGTTGAAGTTGCATTCAATCAAGCAATCAATCACCTAAAAGTAGATCAAACTAGATCTTCACTTTTCCTAGATTGTAGAAAAGTGAATTGATTCCCTCCAACAACCATTCCCACCTTCATTTGAATTCAAATTTCACTTATAAAAGTCGTGGAACACTCCTAGGGTCTATATAAAGACTTGAAATCACTTGTACATTACATGGAAGCAATATACATACACTTGTGACCATCATTGTCTTGCTCCTTCAACTCTCTGCATCATCTTCTTCGCCAACGATAATCTTGTAGAGGCTGCTTCTCTCTCTCCAAACCTCCAAATTGAGTGCAAGATGACTCATTGGAAAGGTATAAGTGTCTAGTTTATGCCTATAAATTTTCATAGCATTTGGTTTAGTAGATTGGGAGAAATGTCAGTTTTTCTGTCTCAGGGTCAATCTCTGTTTATTCCTGAAAAATAGGAAGTACCACCGGTGAATGTCGCATTCATTCCTATAGAAAATTTTGCTTATTCCTTATACTTTTGTGCATTCCATACACTCAACCCAATGTGTATCACTCCCATAAAAGGATTTTTTCTAATTGTAATCACGCTGGTCGCTATGGGCATTTGAAGTTCATTGTCTCTTCCATAGATAGTAAGTTTTTTGAGCTAGTCGACCCGCGAACCTATCTGTTTTGTATCGAATCATTCTCCTTAATGCTCCAAAGTACATAGTGTGTTTCTTTGCACTTATTGCATGCCTATAAGGTCTATTTGAGTCTACATAAGCTCAAGGCTGGTCTTGTACCGGTTGGCTTGACCAAAATTCATCGCTTCGAAATGCACTTTTCTACCTTCTACAAGCTTCTCCTAGTTCTTTCAACTAATAGCAGCTTGACAATAGTCATAACCATTGACTCTCTCTGATAACTACTATTTTATGTGAACATGAGACATACAATTGCAGGTTTAATTTCCACATTGGGATTAAAAAGTGCACATACTACTTCTCTACCATGCCTAATAGGTACTACTCCCTCCAACAGAAAAAGATGGAGTGTAGCTTTTATTCATTGACTTCCTCCCCTCTTGCCCGAGTAGCAGACCCAAGACACACGTTGAGGTCGTATATGATCAAATTTTGTTGTTGTCCTTACCAAATTTTGTAAGCTCTATCGAGAGCTTTGAAGGAAGCTCCTCACAACAGCCATTCTACTGAGATATGCGTTGCATTGGATCTGATAAAAGTTCAACCTAATTCAAACTTGCAAATTACCAGCTTCCATGAGTAGAGGAGACCCATGACGAATTAAATTTTGTGCTTCTCCCCTAATGACTTGCACCGTGATTTTCAAATATAATAAAGAGTTTTTATTTGTTTTAAGAACAACATGTTAGTATATGATCAATGTCTACCCCTCATGATTGTATGCACATTTTGTAAGGCCCCCATTATGAGGAGAAGCCAAGTGTGCATTACCCAATTGATGGGAATCCCAACTTGCATGTTGGATGAAGGTCATATTGGACCATGTAAGGTATTGTAAGGAAAGGGAGTTACCAGGGTTGCCAATTGTGGGGTCTGGGGCAGCGGGGAGCAGCCCCGGCTGGGGGGTCCAACAGGGCCAGCGGGCCCCTTGGCGCTGGCTCCCTGTTTGGGTTCCGGGGGCAGCACCCCCGGTGCGACGGTAAAGGGAATATTCCATGGAATATTCCCTATCAGAGTCAAAAATCATTTATATTTGTTATGTCAGTTCAACCAGCCTAAGCCGTGTATGGCAATTACACGGGCGGTGGCGGCCCATGCTCTACCGCCCATGTATAGCCGTCCATGGAAGGCCACCCATGATCCTATATATACATGACTTCTGCACTACCTCAGACATCGAATTGAACCAACATACCTCTACCTTGTATCTCCCTATCTAGAGTTGTCTAGATCACCATTTAAGCTCTACCTTGAGAGCGCACAGGTGGACAACGCCATCATCTTTGTACTTGCTGCTAGTAGAAAATTGTTGAGATTCTCCTATATCTGTTATCTTCTCTGCTATTGCTCATGTGTTATAATATTGCGTAACTTTTGTCTTACATGGTATCAGAGCCATAAGGTTCGAATAGCTTGAGAAGTATCACTATTTTAGCCTACTAGAAGACTAGAATATCAGTAGATTATTCAAGTGATTACATGATGGCTTCATCGTCGAACACTGGTCTTGGTGCTTCAGCTAATGTTAATGCTGCACCTATTCGAATTCGCCCACTTGCATTCACTGAAGGGAAGTTGGATGGAACCAACTATACACTCTAGAAGTTCAAAATTTCTGCAATTTTGGACTCCTATGAATTACTTGACAGTGTCATGGGACCGATGGGATTGGATCCAGAGCCTATACCAGTTGAAGATCCAGCAAATTCAAGATTGATGATTTAGCCAGATCAAGATCTTCTACGAGCTTGGAAGAGGCGGAATGTTGATGCATTATGTGCAATTATCACTAGTGTAAGTGATTCTGTGCTTACTTTAGTTCAACATACTACTAAAGCAAATGAGGCTTGGGGCATATTGGCTCATCCATATGAGACTAAGAACCACACTAGGATACAGAATTTAGAGAATCAGTTGGCAAATGTTGAAGCTGAAGGTCAAGGGTAAAGCATAGGAACACATCTAAGAGGTGGACACACAAGAAGAAGGAGCAATTAGGGAGCTCCAAGAAGTACATGTCAACTTTTCAGAAGAATTCCCTACAAAAATAGTGATTTCCATCACTAAAACCATTGTAAATACCATTTTCTATTTTTGTAGCTCCATTTTGTGCAAGCTGAGGAGTCCTTGAGCTTGAGGAGCATTAGAAGTATCATCCTACCAATTTTCATAATTTTTAGACTCCGTTTGAGCCCTCAAATAAGCCCTGGAACCTAATTTTTAACTAGGCCGGACACTAGGTCTGGACAGGGCCAAAACTAGTCAAAAGACTATAAAAAGAGCTAGAGAGCTCATTTTTGGGGTTAGCTTGTGAGAGAATAGAGATTTTGTAAGAGAACTCTTTTGCAATCTTAAGCTTTCCATTGTTCCTATCTTTGATATTACTTTGTGCGCCTGTGTGTGTATGTGTGTGCATGTTTGTGTGCTTTCACTCACGCACTTGTGCCTTCACTTGATCGTGGTCTTCATACCGGTCCTCACGTCTCCGCGGATTGACAAGTAAAGGAGGTGGTGCTTACGCTTGAGCTACACCAAATTTTGGTGCCGTTGCCGGGGAGAGAGCTTTGAGGACGAGCGTTGTGATGGTAAGATCGTAGATTTGCGACGTTGGAAGGTAAAAAAAAAAACTGTCATTTTTGTTCATTTTCTGATTTTTCTTCTTCATCTTCTTCATCATCATCATCTCCACCTTCTTCCATCTTCTTCTTCATAGAAATTTCTTGTTTTTTAGTGCATTTTCACCATTTTCATACCATTTCATGCATTATTGTGTGGGAAGGAGTTAGGAAGTGCAAGGGAGAATAAGCGCCTGTGTTTTTCATGATTTTCTGCTCATACGGAGCTCGCCATTGCTCGACGCTCAAAAATTCGAAGTTCCCGCCAAAAAACGCGATTCTGTGATGAAAATCGCGATTCTGTGAAAATTCAATTTTTTTTTTTAAATCACGATTTTCTGTTTCCCGCCTAAAAGCTTGCTGAAAGAATCACGATTCTGTGGTCATTCTCAGAATTGCGATTCTGTGGTTGTGCTCAAAATCGCGATTCTCACAAATCACGATTTTCAGCCAAAAACACGATTCTGTGAGAACATGATTCTCTAAAACACGATTTTGTGAAAACACTATTCTCTAAGACAAAATCGCGATTCTCTAGAACACGATTCTGTGAAAACACGATTTTTTGCTCAACATCGCGATTCTCACCAATCACGATTTTCAGTAAAAACACAATTTTGTGAAAGAGGCGATTCTGTGAAAACACGATTTTTTGCTCAAAATTGCGATTTTCAAAAAACACGATTCTCTGCTCAAAATCGCGATTCTCACAAATCACGATTTTCAGCAAAAACACGATTCTGTGAAAACACGATTCTGTGAACCACGATTCTGTGAACCACGATTCTGTGAACCACGATTCTGTGAACCACGATTCTGTGAACCACGATTCTGTGAACCACGATTTTGTGAAAACACGATTCTCTGCTCAAAATCGCGATTCTCACCAATCACGATTTTCAGTAAAAACAGGATTTTGTGAAAAAGGCGATTCTATGAAAACACGATTCTCTGCTCAAAATCGCGATTTTCAAAACACGATTTTGTGAAAACATGATTTTGTGAAAACACGATTCTCAAGGTACAAAATCGTGATTCTCTGATTTCATACAATCGTGATTCTCTTGAAGTTCACAAAATCGCGATTCTCTTGAAGTTCACAAAATCGCGATTCTCTTGAAGTTCACAAAATCGCGATTCTCTTGAAGTTCACAAAATCGCGATTTTTTCCAAAAGGTCCTGTTTGCCTGTTTTGACCCCCAAGAGCCTGATTTGACATAACTTTTTCATCCAAAGTCCATTTTTTGAGCTCTATAGACTGAATTGATTTTCCCTCCACCAAGATCCAATGTTTCCCATGGCCTCCAAGGAGTAGGATCATCCCACGCTCATGAAGCCCAGAGAGAAAGAACTAGAGAGAGACCTGAGGTAAGTTTTGCACACACCGTGGGCAGGAATAGGTCAGGATTTGAAAATGAAATACCTGAAAGAGAGAGACATCAAGCACATAGGCAACAAAGAGATGAACATGATTTTCCATTGCCTAGACCCCGAGAGAACACAAGAACCCTTAGACCCACTCAAGTGATCAAGGCAATGAAGAATTAATTTGACGGGTCAGGAGATCCTTATGATCATGTGGCCAAGTTCAAACAAGTGTTAAGAGCTGAGCAGGTTGAGGACTTGTTCACCCAGTACGAGGCATTTGGTCTGACTCTTAAGGGCACTGCCTTAGCTTGGTTTCAACCACTGAGTAGTCGCAACTATCGCGATATAGGTCAACTGCTAGAGGAATTCATTGTAGAATTTTCCAAGAGTGGTATCAGGCATAACACTTCATCTTTGATCCACAGCTTCAAGCAGACACCCCAAGAAACAGTGCGAGTAGCAGGTAGAAGGTTTAGACAGTACCTAGAAAGATGCCCTGCTCCAGAGCTACCCACACCATCCAAACAAGTGGCTTTGTTCTTAGATGGCTTACTGAGCACAAAGTTAAGATCATATGTATACTTGAAAGAGCCTAGATCCATAGAAGAGTGCGTGCGGACATGCATTGACATAGAAGATAACTTGGGTGAGGAGTTAGGATTATCCAAACTCTATAAGGATTCAGATAGTTCTACTAGTCATACTTCAAAAATCTCCACGGAAATAGAGGAGATAACTGAGCAAGTTGCCAAGAAGCTGGGAGTCCAAAATAAACAAACACAGAGAGTCACTCCATTGAATCGGTGTTATACTTGCGGAGGCGACCACATGGCTAATGTATGCCCATTGCACAACCAGAACATGAGAGAAAGGAATGTTCCATATTGTACTATTGAGAGAAAATACACAAACCACACAACTCAAGATTGTCCTTACAATAGGCAGGCTGTTAGACAAAATTATCAACAACCTTACCAGCCAGGTAGGTATCAAAACCAATACCAACAGCCATATTATAGACCACAACAGCAATATCAGGCACAATATAGGCCACAACCAGTCTTGTGAAACCAACCACCAGCTCCTGCCAACGCGATTCCAGTCAAATATGCTGTGGGAGAGGAAAATCCAAATAGAGCATTGGTGCCACTAACCCCATTGATACCAGATAATGACTCTCATGCTCATAGTTCAGACTACTCCCATGAAGGTAGTCCACATGCTTATTACACTGAGTCGCCTGAGCATAGTGAGATTTACCCGTATCAATATGAGGCACCACCTATGGAACAAAATTGGGAGCCAGAATACTCCAATGTCATGTACGCAAATGCTAACCCTAGGCCCCAATTGAGACAAGTAAGACCACAAGCCCCTAGAGGACCATGTTTCAGATGCCAGGGTGACCATTTCCTTTGTGATTGTCCCCACCCACCATCTCCGAGTCAAGGACAGGCTATCACAATACAAGCTTTTTGTGCTGATTGTGGCAAAGACCATCTCCCTAGAGATTGTCCAAGAAACCCCTCTAGTGCGCCCAAGATTACACCCATTAATGTGGTAGGCTTAGTGGCGGAATCAAGTGCCAGTAGCAGTAATGTGGCACCTGTACAGGCAGTTACTAGGGCACAAGCATTAAAACAAGATAAACTAGCAGATCAATCGGAGTCGAGTGAATCGGGAGACCCTAGCAAGCGAAAAACAAGAACATGGAAGGGTACCAGAGAGAAGGCCAATCGCAAGTGGAATAAAAAGTTGTCGGAACTAGAAGAAAGCTTGAAAGACGCAAAAACAAAAATAGAAGACATTGCATCTCAAAACCCCTCGCATTCCAAAACTCCATCCACTCCACCTCATCCCACCCCACCACCCATTGTAAATAGACCGCAACCAGGTTTGTGTTCTTGCAGATCCAACCCTAGAAGGCTTGGACATGATGTTCAAGGCCTACCAGGCTCGACTTCAAGAAGGGCCTACAGCTGCAAATCTAGACAAGAGTTACCCTAGAGCGGACTTAGAGATTGAACGGATGGAAATGTGCATGAAAATGGTAGAACAAGCTCAAGCTATACTGGAGACTAGTCAAAAGTTCAATCAGACAAACTCTGTCAAACCGGATTTGCATTTTCAGGGCTTACTAGAAAGATTAGAGCAATTGGTAAACAAACCACAAGTTTCTTTACCTCCACAGGCTCAACCAGTTATTGAGAGAAGAAGCTCACCACCAATGGGAGCTTATGTTTCAAATTCCACGGATGCTGGAATACCTCCTTCAATTCAGGAGCACTCTCAAGAGTTCTTGCGGGAAATACAAGAGGAGAAATGGGCCAAGGAGAACAATAACTCCCCTCCTATTCCTGAGATTGATGATCTTCATGATTAGTTTCCCCAAGACATTCCATCTATTTACGGAGATGAAGCAGACCAACAAGAAGATGAAAGATTAGATTTTGAATCTAATACCCTAGAAGAACTACCTCAATTTCCAGGCCCATGGGAATCTGAATCTCTCCAGATTAGAGCTCCCACAATACTAGTAAGAAATGAAGACTCATTGGTTCCAAGGAACACTGATGTCGTGAAGAACACTAAGGTTCAATGTCATCTCACTGTAGAAGAGTTATTAAAAGCAAAACCCGAGCTATGGAATCATGTGAAGGATCAGGTTCCAGAACTTGATTCCAATATGCCAAAAGGAGGCTCTAAGCAGAAAGTACCAAAGATACCTCTAGACAAAATAGGGGACATGTGTGAAGGTGAAGAAGGTAATACTTATCTTCCAATCACCTACCAAGGTTACACAACCAAAGCAATCATAGATTCAGGTGCTGGTGTTGCCATTGCGAACACTTCCTTGTGGAAGCAATGGGGAAAACCCACATTAAGACCAACTAGAATGAAGCTTCAGATGGCCGAAGGTCATTTTGAACGACCTCTAGGATTGCTAGAAGGGATAACTCTAACCACCTGTGGTGTAGAGTTTGAGCACACATTTGCTATATGTGACTTTGAGAAAAATAATGTCTATGAGATGATCCTAGGAAGACCCTTCCTACGACAAGTGCAAATAGTACAGGATTGGGGAACCAACTCCTTGTACTTACAACACTTAGGGGTCACCACCGAGGTCAATTTGAAGGATTACTCCTTCAGAGATGTACCACCCCTACAATGGAATACTATCCATAAAGTGAAAGAAGATTCCATTTCTGTGCATTCTGAAAGTTCACCTGATCCATCATGGTTGCATGAAGATACTCATTTGTGGATGTGCAAGGTCGCAGAGGAAGAGGAAAAATGCTTGAAGGCGAGAGAAGAAGGAACTTCACCAAGAGATAGACCAGTTAGAGACCCAGCCTACACACCGATGATCTTTCTAGATGAGGAATTTGAGCCTCATGGCTGGCCAGAAATCTTAGCTACCATGGACATTGCTATTAATGAAGAACAATGGACACCTCATTGTGATGAGGAGGGTTATGATATTTCAGTGTTCATGTGTCAGCCCTTGCTAGAAGAATGTGACCCTAGTGATGTCATAGAAGAAGAAGAGAGTGACGATGATCTAAGAGTCCATTGTGATGGATAGTTGCTTTAACTCAGAGAAGCACTATTTAGAAGATGTAGGCGTGTTTAACCAGAAAGAAGAAGAACCTCTCACAAGCATTAAAACGGTAAATTCAAAGGATGGAAGTGAGAGCAGTCAAAAGAAAAAGAAAAGAAAAGCAGTGAAACAAGAAGAGGAGGAATCATTGTTTGAAGTACCAGAAAACTTCAAGAAATATGAAGTTGATGACCGCAAAATTTTGGTACGAATGCCTAAGAGAGAGGCCATCATAGGAGAATCATATGATAATAAAGAAAAGACCAAGAAAATTGTAGTGACCATTGAAGAGAACAAAGAGAGATGCACATATATAGGAGATGACCTAAGTGCAAGAGAAGAAATGGAGCTCGTAGCTCTATTAAGGGAATATAGGGATGTGTTTGCATGGCACTATAAAGACTTGAAAGGGGTAGATCCAAGAATTTGCTCTCATACTATCCCCATGAATACTGATGCAAAGCCCACCAAACAGAAGCCCCACACATATAGTGATACATATGCAGCCAAAATAAAAGAAGAAATTGATAGGATGATTGAAGCTGGATTCATCTATGAGATTGAGCATACTGAATGGGTGTCCCCCATTGTAGTGGTGCCCAAGAAGAACGGAAAGTTGCGAGTGTGTATTAACCTTAAAAAAGTTAATGCTGCTATGATCAGAGATAGTTATCCACTTCCAATCACAAAACACCTATTGGAGTGTGTTGCAGGCAAGGAAGTTTATCGCTTCCTTGATGGATTTTCCGGTTACAATCAAGTAGCCATTGCCCCAGAAGATCAACACAAAACAGCTTTTGCCACAGAGTGGGGAATATTTGCATTTCGTGTGATGCCATTTGGGCTCACCAATGCACCTGCAACATTTCAAAGGCTCATGTGTCATGTCTTCAAAGAGTTCTTGCGGAAGAGCTTAGAAGTGTATGTGGATGATTTATGTGCTCATTCCCAAGAAAGAAGATTTCACATCCCTAAGCTCAGACAAATCTTCAACAAGTGTAGAGAATATCGAGTGTGTCTGAACCCAGAAAAGTGTGTGTTCATGGTGCATCAAGGTAAAATCTTAGGTCATATTGTTTCTAAGAATGGAATCTCAACAGATGAAGATAAGGTACGAGCCATAGCGGAGCTGCCAAGGCCAAGGAATGTTAAAGAGGTACAAGCCTTTATGGGCCATTGTGGATATTACCGTAGGTTTATCCACATGTACGCGATCATAGCTAGACCCCTCTATGCCTTGTTGTCTAATTTTGAGTGGAACGACGAATGCGAGAATTCTTTCAATGAACTGAAGAAATGTTTGTGCACAGCACCAATACTGACCACTCCTGATTGGAATAAACCATTCCATGTCCATGTGGATGCATCCAATCACGCCATAGGATGTGTGCTAGCACAACCCACAAGTGAAGGAAACTTAGACTTGCCCATAGCATACGCTAGTAGACAGCTCACCGCACCTGAACGAAACTATAGCACAACTGAGCGAGAGGGCTTAGGCATGGTATATACTGTGAAGAAGTTTAGACACTATTTATTGGCCAACAAGTTCAAGTTTTTCACTGATCATCAAGCTTTGTTATATTTGGTCAATAAACCTTGCAATATTGGACGCTTAGTAAGATGGTTCCTCTTACTAATGGAATATGACTTTGAAGTTGTTGTCAGGAAAGGTAGAATCCACCTTCGGGCAGATCACCTTTCTCGCATCACTTCAGGAGAGTCACCGCAAGGAGTGTCTGACGAATTACCTGATGCTTATCTGTTCAATTTAGAAGTTGTTCCTAAATGGGCAAATAAGTTGGTACCAGTCCTAACCTTCGGCCCTGCAAATAAGAATGTGAAAACATCACAAGAAGAAATTGTAAAATCACAAAAATATCACATATTGGTAGGAAGCATGTACAAACAAGATACTGAGGGTGTATTAGCTTGTTGTGTCGAGGATGATGAACATAGTAGTTGGTTGCAGCAAGCTCATGAAGGATTGCTAGGAAATCACTATTCTAAACAACGAACATTGCATAATCTGAAGCGTTTAGGAGTGTATTGGCCTAGCATGGACAAAGAAATACATGAGTGGATTAAGAATTGTCCAAGGTGTAGAGAGAGACCCCCAATGGAACATGCGACCCTTTATCAAGTGTCATTAATTCCAGATTGGAGTGCTCGATTGGTAGAGTTTATGAGGTCGGGAAGATTACCCAAAGAGGCTAGTCTAGCAAGAAGACGAAGCATGGAGCAAGAGGCTTAAGGCTATGCCTTAGTAGGAGACAACCTATACCGAAGAGGCAAAGATGGTTACTTAAGACTGTGCGTTCATGAATCAGACTATTTAAAGGTCTTAGAGACTGCACACAGCGGTGTTGCAGGTGGACACTTTGGTCCTCATCGAGTAATCAAGACCATTCTATTCTCAGGACTTTGGTGGCCAACTCTTCATATGGATGCACATAACTACGTGAAGAAATGCGACACATGCCAACGGGCACAATATCCAGTTAGAAAAGATGAGATGCCTTTGAGACCAATGATGGGAGGACGTGCATTTTCAAAGTGGGGTATAGACTTCATAGGTCCTATTAACCCACCAGCTCGAAACTCCCATGCAGAGTACATTATTGTAGCCACAGATTACCTTACCAAGTGGGTAGAAGTGAAAGGCACAACAAAGAATGATGCTCAGACTACGGCTAAGTTCTTATTCGAGAATGTGTTCACGAGATATGGACTACCATTAGAGTTGGTGAGCGATAGAGGCACACACTTCTTGAATGAAGTCATTGAAAATCTTCTCCAAGAATTCATGGTGATACATAAGAAGTCTGCCCCCTATCACCCACAAGCTAATGGACAAGCCAAGAGCACCAATAAGATCCTCTGTAACGTATTGACAAAACTGGTAAATAATAAACGCTCTGATTGGGACAAACAACTTCATCATGCTGTTTGGGCTTATCGAGTTGCCTACAAAACGATACTCAACGCCACCCCATTTCAGATGGTCTTCGGACAGAATGCTGTGCTACCATTAGATTTCTTAATCCCTGCCTTAAAAGTAGCACAAGAGTATGAGTGGAATGGGCATGAATTGTCCTCTAGGATCTTTGATCTCGAACGCTTAGGTGAGACGAGGCTACGAGCGGCAGCAGGCATCTATGCTGCAAAGAAGAGGCAAAAGGCATACTTTGATGCACACATCAAGGATAAGGGATTGAAAGAGGGAGATCTAGTGTTGGTTTACACACTAAAACAACATGCTCGTAAGTTGGAAAAAAGAGGATCCGGACCCATGATCATTAATAGAATTTCCACTAGTGGTGCAGTTCAGTTGGCCACTCTAGAAGGAGATATCTTGCCAAACTATATTAGTGGATGTAGAGTCAAGTTATATCAAGAACCTCTTACAAAGGACATGCTAATATCACATGGATATGTGCCAAACTATATTAGTGGATGTAGAGTCAAGTTATATCAAGAACCTCTTACAAAGGACATGTCAACTCAAAAGCCCCAAAATATCACATGGATATGTGCCAAAAATCAGGCATAGCGATTTCTCCAGTTATTGAGCGACGTCCCTTTGTGACCATAAAGATAGGACAACGAAAGGGTGCAAGGACTGTGAAAGCATTGATTGACTCACGTGCAACAAGTAGTGCAGTTCGACTTTCCTACTGCCAAGACTTGCAGTTGAACATCAATCCCATAGAAGCTTATCTCATAGGATTGGGAGGTGTGGAAACCCCTTGTTTGGGCGAGGTGCAACTTCCCATCTACCTGCAAGATGTTCCAATGAAAGTCAAAGTGCTAGTGTGTCAAGATGAGAACCTTACAGAACCACTTGTCTTAGGACAAGATTGGATTTATGACAATGCAGTCAACTTAAACCTAAGAAGTCAAATTCTTCAAGTTTGGGTACATGAACAATGCATTACATTAGAATTAGAGAACTGCATGCTCCCAGATCATGGCACCACACACTCTCTTAGCTCTTCTAAGACTAATCATATGGAAGAAGATGTTGTATGTGTCAAAAGCTCTATGATGCAGAAGGAGTCAATCGTGGAAGAATAGGTTCGAAGGCAGGTGGATCTTTCTTCTTCTCCAAAGAATTAAGTAGCCACACTAGTAAGTCCACCACAGAGGCAAACACAACCGATCACGACAATTGCTACATCAAATAGAAAGACACCATTCGATAAGAAAGCAGTTTCGAGCATGACGCAGATCTAGGTATACAAAGGAGAGAAACCACCAGCCTTGCCCCCACAAATCCCATCTAGGCAAGCCAACCAGGTCAGAAGACAAAGGAAGCAGCTCGGACAAGCTCAATCACAAGGTATCCAACAAGTTTGGGTGCCTAAGAAATTAGCTGCAGCTCAACAAGGGCGATTACAGATGTGGGTACCTAAGAAGCTCTTACATCTACAACAACCTATGTTCTCCCACATGCAAAAGGTCTCAACAAAGAAGCCAAAAAGAGAAGAGGGTAAAAACCACGTACAGAGACCGAAAGAAGATCAAATAAGCTCTTCAACAATAGTAGGAAGACATGCAAAAAGGATATGGGTTTGGAAGCCAAAAGTACAAGTAGCCTCCATCGAACCAAAGCGCCAATCACACTGGATACCACAGTTCAGAACGCATCCAAAGAGGAAGATGCCTAAAGTAATCTCTAGAGTGCCAAATGCTATTCTAAAATGGATCCCTATAAAGAGGAAGGATCAGTGGTCATCTCGAGATCCAATGGATACCTCCAACAAAGATGACACCAACATCTGCAAGCGGCATCAGGCCTCGACGAGAGACAACCATGTGCTCCTTGCACAACCTTGTCTTTTGCACCATTCAGGTCATGCATTTCTAAAGTATGCATTATATAGGGCCACATTACATGGTCGTGCATAGACACAACTGAGAGTCCCATGCACTAGAGCACATTGACACATGTAAACCACTTTTTGATACTAAACTTTGCCTTCTTGTTTTGTGACATTCCTCAAAAAAAAAAAAAAAAAGAGAGAGGGAAAGAACTTGTTCCCAGGTTTCGCTCATGGAACATGAATGAGTCATGCTTAGTTGAAGATTGAACCATCGATTACTGGGCATTTATCAGTTTGGATAGAAGTGTGTCTCGGCTAGCAGATGATGTAATTGTTGCCTTATCTGGTAGATGTCAAGAACTTAGCATGAACATGGCATCCACACCTATGGTTTCCCCTTACCATGGTGGAGTGAAGATCTTGAAGGTCCACAACTTGAGTGATGCTTAACTACTGTATGTATGAGAGCATCCAAGGAGATATTTGCAAGAATTTGTTTGGTACCCCAAAAATCCTTGTCTGTATACTAGATGAGCAGACTCCTGCTTATGGTGAACTAAAGAGAATATGTGAAACTAAGCTTGGTGTAGTTACCCAATGTTGTTTGTCAAAGAATATAAAGAAATTCAATTCTCAGTATTTGGCAAACGTTGCTTTGAAAAGAGGAGACAGAACCAGGCACTCAAAAAAATTTTCGGTGGACCAGCAACATGGACATTTATCGACAATGTTCCATCACAAATGCCGGGTATACAACATGAAGAGATAGACATCAATCAACCCTTCACCACGGTAAGTATCTTTACTCTGATAACACCATAACCATGATAGATTAGGAAACCTCTTCGTCAGCATACCCTTGAGCACTTAGCTCAAGACCCGCAATTTTTGTACCATACTTCTTCCAATGCATTTTCCAAGTAAGCATGTGTAGGGCTACATTACAAGGCCGTGCACAAGGCACATACTTTTTTCAACCCATGCACATACACACTTACCCATCATTCACTATGGGTTATGAGTACTTGGCATGACTACTCTGAACATCATCTTTAGAAGCGCTAGAGGACATCCTGGGGCAACATCAATACCTAGGAAGCAATTCGAAGCTAGCAGTTGCTCCAACTCAATCTTGATACGCATTCATGCGGGAATCCACGGAAGAAGCACATACCAAGGGACTACGACTTGCAAAGGCGTGTAGTGACAAATGAAGGACCGGACAACCAACACTGCCAAATTTGGAAGATAGACGGCTCTTGTTCATACAGAATGGATACTACCTCCCAAGCACTACATGGAACAACCACTACAACAAGGGTCTGTCAGGGAGGACAGACTCAAGAGGGGGGGGAGTGTTGAAGCTGAAGGTCAAGGACAAAGCATAGGAACACATCTAAGAGGTGGACACACAAGAAGAAGGAGCAAGTAGGGAGCTCCAAGAAGTACATGTCAACTTTTCAGAAGAATTCCCTACAAAAATAGTGATTTCCATCACTAAAACCATTGTAAATACCATTTTCTATTTTTGTAGCTCCATTTTGTGCAAGCCGAGGAGTCCCCGAACTTGAGGAGCATTAGAAGTATCATCCTACCAATTTTCATAATTTTTAGACTCCGTTTGAGCCCTCAAATAAGCCCTAGAACCTAATTTTTAACTAGGCCGGACACTAGGTCTGGACAGGGCCAAAACTAGTCAAAAAACTATAAAAAGAGCTAGAGAGCTCATTTTTGGGGTTAGCTTGTGAGAGAATAGAGCTTTTGTAAGAGAACTCTTTTGCAATCTAAGCTTTCCATTGTTCCTCTCTTTGATCTTACTTTGTGCGCGTGTGTGTGTATGTGTGTGCATGTTTGTGTGCTTTCACTCACGCACTTGTGCCTTCACTTGCTCGTGGTCTTCATACCGGTCCTCACGTCTCCGCGGATTGACAAGTAAAGGAGGTGGTGCTTACGCTTGAGCTACAGCAAATGAAAAGCATTTTGATTCTAAAAAGGCTGAAGATTTTATCAAACGGATAAAACATCTTCAAGATCAATTGGCTACAGTTGGTGTTGTTATAACACCAGAAGAGCTGGCTCGAAGATGTGTACGTGTTCTTCTAGCAAAGTATGATGGATTAGTAACAACCCTTAACACTCAGGTAAGACCAACTCCCCTTACATTTGAAGAGTTTTGTGTGATGCTTTTAGAAGAAGTGATGCGGCTGAAGAATCAACAAAGTACAAGTGATGCTGCATTCTCAGCAAATGCAAAAGGTAAAGGCTCTTCTGATGGATCAAAGAAGAAGCCAAAGAGGAAAAAGTTCACAGGAAGTTGCTTCTATTGTGAAAAGAAAGGCCATGCCATCAAGGATTGTAGAAAGAAGCAAGCTGATGAACGGAATGGGACTGTAAAATCATTGTGGAAGAACAAAGAGTCTTCAAACAACACAGAGCTGGAACTTTGGATAGCTATTGAAGAGGTATGCTCATCTGCTCAAGCTCGTGTTGATGAACCATGGATTTTAGATAGTGGAGCTTCTCGCCATATGACCAGTAAAAAGTATTGGTATAGTTCCCTAGTGCCTCTGTGGGAATCCATCAATGTAGTGGTGGGAAATGACTCCAAGTGTTCAGCTGAATGAACTAGAACCATATCTTTTATCACTTCTCCAGGTGTTGAGAAAAAGTTATGTGATGTTCTCTATGTACCTACACTTAAAAGAAATTTGTTGTCAGTTTTTGCAATAACAGATCGTGGACTTGAAGTTCACTTCAATAAGAGTGGTGTAGAAATCATGGATTCATCAGGTAATGTTGTAGGTAAAGGCATACGACGGGATAACTTGTATGAGTTAAGTGCTTTAATTGCTACAAAAGATAAAGATGTAAGCAGGTTATGGCATCAACAATTTGGGCATCTCGGATTTGTAATTTTTAAGGAGATGCAAAGAACAGGGAGGGTTGCTCATTTGCCTGCGTTTTCAGAGTTGCAAGAACCTTGTGAAGCTTGTATGATGGGCAAGCAACAACTAAAGACAGTTCCAAGAGAGACCAACAATCGATTTCAAGCTCCTCTAGAGTTGGTACATGCTGATCTCTGCACTAAAATGTCTACACCTGCTTTAGGAGGATTTTTCTACTTTTTACTATTAGTCGACGATTATAGTAGAAAGATGTGGGTTTATTTCATTCGAGAGAAGGCTGATGCTTTTGAAAAATTTAAAACCTGGCATAAGTATGTGGAAAATGATTCAGGAAGGAAACTGAAGAAATTCAGAACAAATAGAGGAGGTGAATTCTTGTCAACAGAATTCAATAATTACTGTAAGGAGCATGGTGTGAAGGGGATGACTCCTCAAGAAGCATATTCTGGTAAAAAGCCTTTAGTTTTGCATTTCAGATTTGTTGGTTGTTTCTGTTATGCACATATTCTTGATTCAACAAGATCAAAGTTGGATTCAAAAAGCAAAAAATGTGTCTTCCTAGGATATAGTGAAGAGTATAAAGCATATAGGTTGTGGGATCCTGAGGCAAGGAAGATTTTTGTCAGCCGAGATGTGGCGTTTGATGAACGACCACACTTAGTAGAAGATAAAGGTAAATCTACTATCTCATCAAACGGAGAAGTATCTCACCTTGTGCCTATCAAAAGATAGGTTAAAGTTGAGGAGGAGGAAACATCTGATGAAGAAATTTCCTCAATAAAAACAACCAGTTGTAGCTGCACAACATAAGCCACTACCGAAGTGGGCACAACAACTCTTTGATGATCACAATCCACATGTAGATGTACCAGAATCATCCTCAGATGGATTACGAAGATCAAAGAGAATAGAGGATCAAAGAAGAGCCTTAGAACACATTGTTAACATGGCTCTAATGGCAGATATCATGGGCTCGATAAAGGAACCTAGCACCATTGAAGAAGCCCTTGATGATCCATGTTGGAGAGCGACAATGCAGTCTAAGTATGATAGTATACTAAAAAATGATACATGGGATCTAGTCGACTTGCCACCAAAGAAGAAGGTAATAGGTACTAAATGGATTCGGAAAGCTAAGTATAAAGCAGATGGAACATTAGAAAAGTATAAGGCAAGATTAGCTGCACATGGTTTTTCATAGATCAAAGGACTTGATGTTCAAGAAACTTTTGCACCAACAACATGCATGACAACTATTCGGACGATACTTATAGTAGCTGCACAAAAGGCCTGGCCTATTTTCCAGATGGATGTCAAATCTGCATTTTTGGATGGTCACCTCAAGGAGGAGGTATATGTATGTCAACCATCCGGTTTTGAGGTGCCCAATTCAAAAAATAAAGTTTGCAGGTTGAAGAAAGCTTTGTATGGACTTAAGCAAGCTCCACGGGCCTGGTACCAATGGATAGATAATTTTTTCAAAAATATGGGTTTTGAAAGAAGTACTTCTGATGCTAAATTGTATGTAACAAAAAGGGATAGCAAGCTAGTTGTTGTCAATGTATATGTAGATGATTTGATCATTACAGGAGATCATCAGGAACTCATCAATCGAACTCGGATAAGCTTGGGAACTGATTGAAATGATAGACTTAGGTCCACTCCATTTTTGTCTGGGAATTGAAGTATGGCAAAGGAAGGATGGCATTTTCATCTCACAACAAAAATATGCCAAAGAAATTCTCAAGGCATTTGGAATGATGGACTGCAAACCAACTGGCACACCTATGGAGGTAAATCATAAGCTATCTATGGATGATAACATGCCTGATGTAGATGCTAAGAAGTATAGGAAGCTCGTTGGAAGTCTTATTTATCTGTGAAACACTAGACCAGACATTTGCTATGCTGTTGGAGTATTAAGCAGGTCTTCCAGCAAACCTAAGGAGAGTCACTAGAATGCTGGAATGCAAATTCTAAGGTACATTACAGGAACCTTGGTTGGTATTTTTTATACCACAGGTGATACACTTCAAGGATATTGTGATTCAGATTGGGCTGGAGATTGTGATTCTAGAAAATTAGTTTTTGGATATTGTTTCTCACTTGGTTTAGGAATATTTTCTTGGGTAAGTAGAAAGCAACCGACTCTCGCACTCTCCTCCACTAAAGCAGAGTACAAAGCGGCTTGTTTTGCCTCTTGTGAGGCAGTCTGGTTAAGGAGAATCGGGCGGTGGCCGTCCATGCCCTACCGCCCATGTATAGCCATCCATGGAAGGCCACCCATGATCCTATATATACATGACTTCTGCACTACCTAAGACATCGAATTGAGCCAGCATACGTCTACCTTGTATCTCCCTATCTAGAGTTTTCTAGATCACCATTTAAGCTCTACCTTGAGAGCGCACGGGTGGACAAGTTCATCATCTTTGTACTTGCTACTAGTAGAAAATTGTTGAGATTCTCCTATATCTGTTATCTTCTCTGCTATTGCTCATGTGTTATATTGCGTAACATTTGTCTTACACAACATTCATAATAATGATAACATAAAATTAGTGATGATTGAATTTCTGTTTTGCTCATGGGATATCAATTCTTATTCGTGTTAGTTTTTTTTTCTAAAGAAAAAAAAATGAAATCAATGCAAATGTTGAAAATTTGAGTACATAGGACTTGTTTTGGTTGAGACACTCCCATATGAATTTGATGCAGCTTTTCATGAATTTTTTTGTCTTTACGCATACTTAAATATTATATGGACATTCTACAAAGATATGGGAAAATGGTATGGATGGTTGCTTTTGTCCACCGGTGGTTGAACAAGCTAGGAAATCTTAATTATCTCAAGGATAGCTAGCTATTAAAATTTTTTTATGACATTTGGAATTTCTTTCGCCAAAATGCTTAATTTTTCATGCATGCCATGGCTATTCCACGTGAAGAGATGTTCTCCATCTTGGTAGGAAGTTAAACTCTTCAAAGCTTATAAAAGTGTAGAGAAAAGGTCTAGAGAGTGATGATTGTCCAACAATTTTAGAACAACTCATTAGTATTATCTCTATGACTGACTTTCTTTATAGAAAGGCATCTTCTAACTATCTATGAACCTTCTATGAGTGAAGATTTTTTTCTTTATGTTTATTTGAAGTCTTAAATCTTTGCACACATCTTTCAGATCAGATTTTGACGATCCTCACTCACTATTTCTTGTCTACACATCTGAAGCTTTTGTAAGACTAATAAAGGCATCAAAGAATTTCTCCATCAAGGGGGAGAATCATATGCTACTGATCTTCAAGAACATCTTCATCAGAGATTAAGCTTCTTTGTTGGACCTCAAAAGTACAAGGAAATACCATGTATATTCAGCACTATCGATTCTTCAGTTTGAAGATGCATTTAATCAAGTCTTATAGATTATATTCTACAAATTTTACCTACAAGATGACATAAATCTCTCAATCAATTGAGACGATATGTTGGAGTTTGAGGTCTTCGAAAGCACGCGAGCAACATAAGGAAGAAGAAGAAGCTTGTGGCACAACACACAATACCGAATGTATTACCACTAGAATGTACAAAGATAAGTAACCCATTAGGACAGTAGGCATATGTATAAGGTAGGGGGAAAAACATCCTAAAGAGGGAAAAAAGTGTCCCAGTGATCCTAGAGTGTTCACACACATCACTACCTAAATATATCAACAAATCCCCCCGGGGAGTGATGCGGTGAACAAGGAGCTGGCACTCATGTATAAGGAAGCGCCAAGCAATGTGGAATCAATCCACAAAAGGAACTAAGCCCAAAGCTTTGCGGAAAGCTTCAAACTTCTCCCTATGCAGAGCCTTCATGAAAAGGTCTACAATGTTCTCTTGTGTGGGCACATATGCCAAGTTGATCTCTCCAGTAGAGAACCTGTCCCTGACATAATCATAATGCACCTCAATGTGCTTAGTGCGAGCATGGAACACAAGTTTCCTTGCAACTGTCAATGCGCTCTAACTATCAGTGAAGATAGTGGTGGCAGAAGACTAACCAACGCCCAAATCAGCCATAAGGCATCAGAGCCACACACACTCAATAGCCGCTATGAAAGCTACCCTATAATCAAGCTCACAACTAGAAGTGGCCACAGTAGGCTGCTTCTTGCTCAACCAAGATAGCAAGCACGAAGCAAAAGCCACTAGTGGACACACGAGTGTCATAGCAATCAGCCCAATCAGAATAAGAAAAAGCATGTAAATTTGGTGGTAGTGATCCCCCCTTGGGATAAAACAATCGAAGTAGCCAGGTACCAATCAAGTAACGAAAGATGTGCTTAACCTCCTGCCAATGCTTGACACTTGGGCAATGCATAAACCTGCTCATTTGTGAGACAACAAACTGAATATCTGGCCGAGTAATGCATAAGTAAATCAAGCATCCAATTGCTTGCTAATAGAGAACACCATCAAATGCATCTCTAGCATCATGAAGACTCAATCATAAACTTGTCTCCATAGGAGTTGCAATAGGTTTACAGTTTTCAAGGCCAAAATGCTAAAATAATGTGTCAATATATTTTGTTTGACAAAAATCCATTCCACCATCAACTTGCATAAATTGAATGCCCAAATAATGATGCAAATGCCCCAAATCAGACATCTCAAATGAGGCTTGCAAATCAGCCTTAAAATCGGCAATATGCTTGTCATGAGGACCAGTGAGTAGCATGTCATCAACATACACAACAATGATCAGAAGCACATCACTAGCATGCTTAACATATAAGGTTCTTTCAGTTGGAATGTTCCCCAAACCATGTGCAATCAGATATTGTGTGCTTCTCTTTGATTGTGAGTGTGTGTGTGTGTGAGCTCTCTTCCTTATCTCCTTCCTCGTGACATGGTATCAAAGCCAATGTGGTTGTAGAGAACTCATGGCGAAGGATGATGGTGAAGAGTACATGAGAAGGCATGGAGAAAGCACGATTCACAAATGGCCGCAGATTGCTCAGATTTTTGTTTTGGAACCATCTCGACCTGTATTGCAAGGCTGCAAGGTGGGGCCCATAGAAAAACTAGATGGAATGAGTTAGCTTATGAGTGATAAGCTGTACAAGAAAAACTTCCATGCTTGGAGATTGAGAATGATGAATTTCCTAATGGGAAAAGGCTACTGGAAGTACATCAAAGGAGAGAACGGAAATTCTCCATAGTTATTAGAGAGGAATCAGATTGTGGAGCAGTTAAGAGCATATGAGGAATGAAATCAAGGAGCACAAAAGGTAATGTATTGGCTATCTGTTAGCATACAAGATAGCATGATTGGGCACATACAATATGCCAAGACTCCGAAAGAGTCATGGAACAGTTTGGTCACATTGTATGAGACCAATACAAAGGCACAAAAATTGCAACTCAGGAACGAGTTGCATACACCGGAGAAAAAGGGCACGTCCGTAAGTGACTACACCTTGAAAATCAAAAGCATATGTGAGTCACTTGCATCTATTGGCATGAATGTAGATGATGATGATAAGGTGGAAGTGTGCCTCTGTGGTTTAGGAGCTGCATATAAGTAGTTCAAAACATCTATGGAGACCAAAGAAAATATTCCAAATTTTGATGATCTAGTGTCCATGTTGATTATTGAAGCAAAGAATCTTAGTGAGGACTCGAACTCCCAAGGAAAACCTAATTATGAGCAGGTATTCTACTTTGGTAGAGGAAGAGGCAGAGGTAGAGGCTTCAGAAGTGGCAGAGGACACAATAATCAAGACCAAGGTCAACAATAGAATCGTGCGGGAGGTAGAGGATAGTTTTGAGGTGGGGGGATCTAAAGAGGCCGTAGAAATTTCCAAAGAAATGATTCAGACAATGATGGTGAAGGATGCTAGAATTGTGGTAAACATGGAAACTTTGAACATGATTGTAGGTTGAAGAATCAAAATAATAGAAGGCAACAAAACAACTATGCATCCACAAGTGCATATGATCCTAAGAAGTTGTTCATGGTCCAACATCACATGATGACTACGATGTACCTGATGTTTCAAAATTGAATGGTAATGTCTGGTGTGTACCTGATGTTTCAAAATTGAATGGTAATGTCTGGTGTGTTGATTCAGGTGCTTCAAATCATATGACCAATCATGCAGAATGGTTAAGTAGTTTGCAAAAATTTCCAGTTCCAAGATATGTTGAAATAGGTGATGACACATCACACCCTATCAAGCATATAGGAAACATAGCACTATCTATGGAGGATGGAAAGGTAAAACATCTTGATGATGTGCTGCATGTTCCAAATATAACAAAGAATCTGGTTTCTATTGGAAAAATGGTTGACCAGGGATTACAAGTCACATTCAATATTGTTGATGGGTTATATGTAGAAGAGTACAAACAAGATGGAAGATTGATTGCCAAAGGAAACAAAGTGGGTAGGATGTTCACCTTAAATGTGAAAATTCCTAAAATGAATGCAACCATGTTTGCAAAAGGTGCAAGAGTTATTTTTGATATAGAGATGTGGCACAAACAAATTGGACATGCAAACTTGCAGAGGCTCAAATTGATGCAGTCAAAGGAGATTATCAATGGACTACCAAATTTCAAGGTTGTAGAGATGCAAAAGGTATGTGCAGCCTATCAATTTGGTAAATAACCAAGAGCATCATTTTTGCATGATAAGCATGTTAGTGATAATGTGCTAGAAATAGTACATACTGATGTTTAGGGTCTTGAAAAGACCACATCTATGGATGGTTGCATGTTTTATTTTACTTTCATTGATGATCATACACGAAAAGTATGGGTATATTTCATGAAAGAGAAGAGTGAGGTGTTCACTCACTTCCAGAATTTTAAGGCTGTGGTGGAAAAGCAGATAGGAATGTATATTCACACATTCAGGTCTGATGGAGGAGGTGAATACATGTCAAATGAGTTCAACAACTCTCTTAAAAGTCATGGAATTTGACATCAATTTTCATGCAGGTACACACCACAACAAAATGGCATTTGTAAACACAAAAATAGACATATCGTAGAAATAGAAAGAGCCTTGATGGCTGAGGAAAACATGCCTCATTGTTATGAGGCAAAAGCTGTGCATACTATCGTATACATCATGAACAGAACTCCGACTTCTGTTATACATCAAGTTACACTTGAAGAGAAGTTTATAGGTAAAAAGCCAAACTTATCACATATGAAAGTTTTTGGATGTATTGCATATGTGCATATTCCAGATGAGTTGAGGACAAAGCTTGATCCAAAAGCAGAAACATTCGCCTAGTGCAGTATCGCCAAGGTGGTATCGTCCAAAAATTTTTTAGCATTTTTAAGGGTAAATTTGAGGCATTTGAGGATCCACTTAGGGAGAGAATTATAGCCCAAGAAAGCCCAGGAGAGTGGATGAACTTGAGGTCTGGAAGGGTTCTAAGTAGCCGGAGAAGTGTCATATCATCGGTAGGAAGTGCTTCTCAGGTCAGTCACCGCTCTACCTATTCCGATACCTCTAGTGATTCAGAGGAGGACACATGGACACGAGGAAATTCCTATGACCTTTTACGAGTTAAAAGACCCGGAAGATGAGTCTAGAGTAACATACCTAGACAAAAACCAAAGAAGGTATTGGCTTGTCGGTGCCTTAGATAGAGCTCGACTGAAGTATATGGGCTTGCCTGTATTCCCCCAACGAGAGCAGGCAACTACCTCTCAAAATCCTTTTGGGACGCAACAAGAGTCCGAACATACTATGTCGGGACAAACATGCCATCAGAGTGTTCCAAACAGAACCCATGTACAATTTACAATGCCTGGATTGCAAGCACATAGTCAGACACACCCTGGATTAGGCAACCAACACCGACCACCAGTAAGAGCAAGACCACCATTAGGAGTGCAACCTGGAATACCCCCAATTAGACCAGCAATCCCTGTAATGCCAAGACCGCTAGAGCCCATGAGAAGATTGAGACCTATTCAGGTGGCCAAATGTATGAGAAATCACTATGATGGATTGGGAGAACCATACGACCACATAGCCGAATTTAAACAAGTTCCATGAGCTGAATAAGTGGATGAATTCTTTGTGCAGTATGAGTCCTTTGGACTCACTCTCACAAGAACGGCTCTGACGTGGTTCCAGCCACTAGACCCCAATCAATTTGGAGATATTGAACAATTCTTTCAAGAATTCATAGGGGAATTCACCAAAAGAGGGATTAAACACAACTCCTCATCTTTAATCCATAGCTTTAGACAGAACCCCAACGAAACTGTAAAAACAACTTCCTGAAGATTTAATCATTATGTTGATGGATGCCCAGTAACATAAAGACCAACGCAACAAAAAATGATATCTTTATTCTTGGATGGACTAACGAACGGAACTTTAAGAACCTTAGTCTATGTAAAGAGACTATAGACGTTGAGTGAATGTCTTCAAGAATGTATTGACCTAGAGGACAACTTAGCAGATGATCTCAAGAGTTTGACCAGTCCTACTAAATCAGAAGACACTCGGAGTACGGTTACATCCAACTCTAGTAACAAAGAAGAATTAGCAAAGCTGGTGGCAAAGAAGTTAGGAGTTCAAGGACAAAGGAACTACCAATACCCTTCACTAAGAATACCCATGTTGCGAAGATGCAGCCTATGTGGAGGTGATCATCCCACTCATATGTGTGTGTGAGGATTAACAGGTGTACCTCAAGCTTACCGTTATAATAGGCAGCCCCATCAAGGAACCACCTTGTATTTCCACATAGAAAAGAAATACACCAACCATACCACAGAGAATTGCCCATTCAATAGGCAGACATGAACTTTACACCCACCTCAGTATCGGCCATATGGATATCCACCTAGGGAGCCAGGTAGGGAGATGCCCAGGTATAATCCCTACCCAGCACCACCAGGAGCACCTAGACCATATGACCAAGTACAAATTGGAAACACTCAGCCTGTACTTGAACCACAACTATCACTTCCTCAGCATGTAGTGCCTATCAAGTACGCTCAACTAGAGGAAAACTTAGAAAGAGCCATAGTTCCAGCATCACCAATAGCCAATGTAGAATCAACGAACCTAGAATACAAGCAATCCCAAGGAGAGTACTACTCCTATGACGCTAGTATAATGGAGTACAAGCAAGTTTATGACCCGTAATACTATGGATATGAAGGATATGACAATACCTATGGACAAGAGGTGGTGACATTAATGTACATCGCACCTAAAGGCCAGGTGCTCGTAAGACCCCCCATCAGACCACCTGTGCCAAGAGGACTGTGTTATAGATGCGGAGGAGACCACTTTATCAGAGAATGCACTCGGCCATACAACCAACCATCTCCTAGGACTTGGGAAGGTTATTGCAGTGATTGTGGAAACGAACATCTCTTCAGAGATTGCCGAAAAAATCCCAATAAGGCTCAGGATACTGCACCTATTAATGTGATCGAAGTGATAGAAGCGTAGGGAAGTGACAAGGAATAAACCGTACCATTAAAGGCCATCACACGAGCATGAACCAAGGAACAAGAAGGAAAATGAATGGACCTTGAACAAGAGAACAGTAAAACCTTAGACCCCAGAATTCAAATAGTGGAAGATTCAGAAAACCCACGCGAGAGTACTCAAGCAACGAAAAACCAAAAGTGGAAGGAGAGGAGAGAAAAGCTCAAAGAAAAATGGATGAAAAACAAAAACAAGGAAGACAAGAAACATAGGCGTAGCAATAAGAAATATAAAGAACCAGAGATTTGGGAAGAAGTTCCTATTCCACCGCCTACACGAGACCCAGAGAAACCAGGATCAATTCTAGCCGACCCAAAAACAGACGATTTGGATATATGAAAGCTTACCAAGCTCGAATAAAGAATAGACCGAATGTGGAGCAGCATGAAAGGATTTACCCACAAGGAGAGTTAGAAAAAGAGAGGTTAGCGATATGCAAAAAACTCATAGAGGTAGCTGAGGCCACTCTAGAGAAGACTATCCCAGCTCTACCTGAGACGAGAATATTAGGAGATCAATACAAGGATTGTATTAAAGCCAAGGATATGGAACCAAAAGCAAAAGATGATAAACCAGAGCCCTTGAAAACCTAGGACAAACCTATGTCCACAATTTCAGATTTAGAGGCTGACTGGCCAAAGGAGTTGTGGAATAGAATTCGAGAAGATCAATGGAAAAAGAATGGAGTCGCAAAACCTCCTTTTGAGGAATTAGAGGTGGAAGATCACCAACCAGGGCCTAAAAATATATGAGGAAGTTTCGAGACTAGACAAATATAGGGAGGAGGCCCAGAGTATTTTTACCTTACCAAACTACACGAGAGAATACGAAAGAGAATCCATAATCTTTCATGCGCCCACAGTACGAGGGAAAGAAAAAGGAAACTCAGATAAGAACTCACACAATCTAACAGAACTTAAAAAGACCAAAGTAAATGCCAATTGACCGTGGAAGAACTACTTCATGTTAAACCACAATTATGGAAACAATTAGCAGGACAATTGGAGTTAGAGCAAGAGAGGAATGAAAAAGAGAGCAAGGGAAATGAAAAACAATCTAACGTACAAATCCTAGTGGATAATGTTGGAGAATTTAGTGAAGGAGACAAAGGTAACACTTGTTTACCGGTCACCTACAATGGCTATATGACCAAAGCCATACTAGACACAAGAGCAGGAGTAGGTATTGCTACCAAAGAGATTTGGGAGAAATGGAGAAAGCCCGCCCTATGAACCACTCGTATGAAGCTTCAATTAGCAGATGGCCATGTGGAGAAACCATTGGGAATATTGGAAAAGAGCAAATTGACCACCTGTGGAGTTGAATTTGAGCATACTTTAGACATCTATCAATTTGGAAAAGCACATAACTATGAGATGATGCTAGGAAGACCCTTCATGAGACAACTTAGGGTAGTACAAGATTGGGGACGAGATTCATTATACCTTCAACATCAAGGAAACACCACCAAGATAAACTTGCATACCTATGCGTACCAAGATGTACCCCCACTACAATGGAACCCCATACATAAAGAAGAGGATGATTTGTCTATCCATAGTGCTGGATCAAGCGATAAATCTTGGATGCATGAGGATGCCCAATTATGGATGTGTAAAGAAGCCAAGAAAGAGGATAAAAAAAGGCAATTATGGCCAATAGGACATCTTAATTATTGACCTGTAGAAGACCCAAGGTACATGCCTCAAATCTTTTCTGATGAAACATTTCAACCACACAGTTGGATGGAAATCCTAGCAACCCTGGATGTATGTGTGAATGAAGAAGTTCTGACGATGAATGAACGTGTGGACGAAGAAGGCTACGACGTAAATTTGCACATGGTTGTCCTTCAAGAAGCAGAAGAAGGAGAAATATTGGAAAAGGAGTGGAAAGAAGAATATGAGAGCATATAAATGGAACCGGACTTTAATTCGGAAGAACGTTACCTAGAAGCCATTCGAGCCGAAGACAAGCATGGAATGGCCAAAGTATTAGCAATAGAAGCAAATCCTAGAGTACCAAAACAGGAGGAAAGTGTGAGTAAGATCGAACCAAACCTTGACCTTTTTGAGGTTTCGGAGTATTTCAGAAGGTATGAAGAGAGAAAAATAGCTATTCAAATGCCTAAGAGAGAGGCAAGAGAAGGAGAAGTGTACGACAAGGAACAAACAAAAAAGATCATAGTGACTGTAGAAGATGGAGAAGAACGATGTAGAAATGGATGTGTCAACCGAGGAGGAAGAAGAATTAATACAGTTGATCCGAGAATATCGAGATGTATTTGCTTGGACCTATAAGGATCTCAAAGGTGTGGAACCCTCCATTTGTTCTCATAGAATACCAATGACATCGGAGGCAAAACCATCAAAACAATGCCCTTACACCTATCACGAGGTCTATGCTGCTAAAATAAAAGAAGAAATAGATAAGCTATTAGCAGCTGGATTCATTTATGAAGTAGAACATATTGAATGGGTGTCGCCATTAGTGCTTGTGCCTAAAAAGAACGGAAAACTCAGAGTATGCATTAACCTGAAAAAAGTCAATGCAGCCACGATCCGTGATAGCTATCCATTACCTATCACTGACCACCTATTGGAAAGAGTTACAGGAAAAGAAGTCTATAGCTTCTTAGACGGATTCTTTGGATACAACCAAGTAGCTATCGCTACGGAGGATCAACATAAGACCGCATTCGTGACTGAATGGGGAGTCTATGCTTTCAGAGTGATGCCTTTTGGACTCACTAATGCACCTGTTACTTTCCAAAGGTTGATGTTTCATGTTTTCAAAGAATTCCTAAAGAAGAGTACGGAATTGTATGTAGATGACCTATGTACATATTCAAATCAAAGGCAAGACCACATTCCTGGATTGCGAAAAATATTTGAAAAATGTCGACAATATAGAGTCTGCCTGAATCCTAAGAAGTGTGTCTTCATGGTAAGACAAGGGAAGATCTTAGGACACATAGTGTCTAGGAACGGAATATCTACGGATGAAGACAAGATCAAGGTAATCTTGGAACTTCATAGAACAAAGACTGCCAAAGAAGTGCAAGCATTTATGGGTCATTGTGGATACTATCGTCAATTTATCCACATGTATGCCATAATTGCCAAACCCTTGTATGGATTGTTGACTCAATTCACTTGGACTGATGAATGTGAAAAGACATTTAATGAGTTAAAAAGGTGACTTAGCACGGCCCCAATTTTGAAAACACCGAATCGGAACAAGCCTTTCCATATTCATGTGGACGGTTCAAATTACAAAATAGGATGTATCTTAGCTCAGTCTGCAGATGAAGGAAAGTTGGAACATCCAATTGCCTATGCGAGTAGAAAACTAAATCAAGCACAGAGAAATTACACGACGATTGAGAGAGAAGGATTAGGAATGGTGTATGCTGTGAAAAAATTTAAACACTATCTCTTAGCCAACAAATTCAAGTTCTTCATAGATCATCAAGCCTTATTGTACCTAGTCAATAAGCCTTGTAACACGGGTAGACTTGTGAGATGGTTTTTGCTATTGATGGAGTTCGATTTTGAAGTAATCGTAAAGAAGGGTAATACCCATGTAAGGGCAGGTCATCTCTCTAGACTAACTCATGGAGAACCACCAAGCGGAATACCAGACGATTTACCAGACACTTATCTGTTTAATTTAGAAGTGTGTCCCAAGTGGGCAGAGAAGCTAATCCGAGTACTCACTCATGGTCCACAACACTCAATGAATAAAGAAAGTAAAAAGGAAATTCTGCAATCACGCAACTTACACATCATTGTAGGAAGTGTATATTATAAGGAACCCAACAGTGTACTATCAAGATATGTGGAGGAAGACAAACAAAAGAAGTTGATTGAACAAGCCCATGTAAACAAATGGAGAATGCACAAAGGAACTCATGGAACTCTACGAGAATTAAAATGGTTGGGAGTATATTGGCCTAATATGCCTAAAGATGTCCATGAGCACATCAGTAATTGTGCGGACTGTCAGGAAACCATACTAGATGATCACACATCTTTACCTTTCTCAACAATAGCACCCAACTGGAGTGAGACATTAGTGAAATTTCTAAAGACACGAAAGCACGAGGAAGGAATCGGTTTAACAAGAAAATGGTCCCTAGAGGAAATGAGTAAGGATTATGTAATCATGGGAAGACAATTGTTCAAGAGAGGAAAAGATAATAAGTTACGGCTATGTGTGCATGTTGGCATACAAGTCGTATGAAGAGCATACCAGCACAAAGGAGCAGTCATGCACAATACGGCAACAAGGCCCAATCATTTTTTTCCATAAAGTATTTCCGATTCAAGTGATTTTCATCACTACACACACATTGTAAATCCCGTTTTTGGTAGAATAGACTCCATTTTGTTCAAGCCGAGGAGTAATCAAGCTTGAGGAGTATTAGAATTATCTACATACCAATTTTCATAATTTTTAGACTCCGTTTGAGCCCTCAAATAGGCTCTAGAACCTAATTATTTAACTAGGGCGAACACTAGGTCTGGACAAGGCCAAAGCTAGTCAGAAAACTATAAAAAGAGCTAGAGATCTCATTTTTGAGGTTAGATTGTTTGTGAATTGAGCTTATGTAAGAGACTTTTTGACTAATGCAAAGAACTCCATTGTTCCTCTCCTTGTTCTTGCCTTGTGTGCACGTGTGTGTATGTGTGTGCATATTTGTGTGCTTCTCACTCACACACTTGTGCCATCACTTGCTCATAGTCTTCATACTAATCCGAGCTTGCACAGGTACGACAGAACTCTGCACAGGTCCCGGGACGACGACTTCTATCTATCGCGATAGACAAAAAAACTTAATATTTTTTGAATGCATGTTTGGCACGATAACCTACACCATGAGAGCACTCCAAATCACTAAAAACTTCTAAAAAATTTGCGTTTTTTCAGTATATCGCGACAGACATAGTCTATCACGATAGACACCGTATATCGCGACAGACAACACCCTGCGACAAACACCATCTATCGTGACAGACACCGTCTATCACGACAGACAGGCCCACAATAGTGACAGACACCCGTTTATTGCGACAGACACCTGTCTATCGTGACAGACAGGAGCCCCACGATAGAGACCGTTTATCACGACATACACCGTCTATCGCGACATACCAAAACCATGACACACGACAGACTCAGTCTATCGCGATAGATACCGTCTATTGCGACAGACCAAAACCACGACAGACGACAGACCTCGTCTATCCCGACAGACCAAAACCACGACAGACGACAGACTCAGTCTATTGCGACAGATACCCATCTATTGCGACAGACCAAAACCACGACAGACGACAGACTCAATCTATTGTGACAGATACCTGTCTATCGCGACAGACAGGCCACGACAGACGACAGACAGCGTCTATCGCGACAGACACCCATCTATCGTGATAGACAGGACCCCGCGACAGACACCCGTGTATCGCGATAGACACCCGTCTATCGTGACAAGCAGGACCCCACGATAGACCCTGTCTATCGCGACAGACACCATCTATCACGACAGACAGCCCCCCGTGACAGCCAGTGTCTATCGCGAGAGACATCGTCTATCGCGATAGACAGGCATTTTTGGCAAAAAATAAAGGGGTAAATTTTTGAAAAGTTAGGCTAAATTTTGGGTATATTTGCATACTCAATTACTCCTACACTTACAAAGGCCTTAGAAAAATACACTAAAATCCTGAAAGGATCTGTTTGTCTGTTTAACCCCCTAAACCCTAAACTGTCATAACTTTTTCATATGAAATCCGTTTTTTGAGCTCTAGGGCTTGTCGGAAAGCTCGTGGCATATAGTACACGCCCTCAACTGTTTTCTATAAGAATAATGCATTGATTTTCAGATAGGGTATTTTGAAGTTGACCCTCTGTGGGGTAGATACACCAAGGGAGCTCTAGAGGAAATTTTTTGGCAATAGAAAAGGGGGAAAAAAAGGGTCCTTAAAAGTGTCTGAGATAAATTGTCTGTCAATTGAAGGATCAAATTGGAGCTAAACTTGGGATTTTTCACAAGATTATCGAAAATCTCTTGGAGAAATCAAAGCAAGTGCCAGTGTGAGCAGGCATGGGAACGTGCTTCCTGGGTAGACAAGCATAGCAAGGAGGAGCGACTTGAGGTTGGAACATCTCTTAACCCCCTTAGTCCATTCTTAGCATAGGCTAAGTGCGAGTAGTGGTCCAAATTGACTAGGGATACGATAGGAATACTCAATTTTAAAGAGCCTTTAATTTCTCAAGTCCAAGAATAGGCTGAATTGCAGTCAAGGGACAACTTAAAGGAAAAGAACTTAAACTAAGTGGATGAAGAACATCAAGTACGACATACTTAAATCTCCTAACGATGCTTAATTAAAGACAAGAAAACTCATACAAAGGAACTCAAAAGGAACAAGTGATTGGTATCAAAGAACCAACAATGTACAAAGGGCATATGAACCTTAGATAAAGAAGACACCTAGGGAGAGACCGTCAAAGTGTTAGATCATCCGAGGCTAGCGTCAACCATACAGCCAGATCTTGGGCCCAACAATTGAGTGATTACCCCTACGCTCTAGACTCAGAAACTAGTGGCTCTGAGATGTCTTATAACATGGAAAGACTTGTAGATAGCTCAGGAGTGGCTTACCTAGAAAGACTTGAAGGTCCTTACAAAACTCAACTGGAATATATCCAGACCAATCGCTTAGGTGCTCGTATCTATGAGGATGGTCTAAGAAGATCTGTTGTCCTAATTAAGAACCCGAATCAGCCTATTGGATTAGAACACCCTGTAGTCAAGTTCGAAAATGGTCCCTACATAGACAAAGAAGGAACAATGTATGTGGTCACTAGCCAACCAGAAAGAACAGATGAATTCGGCAACATAATCTCAAAGGCCGAAATAGGTGACATAGAGCAAGGAAACTTAGGAAAGGAGCCAAAAGCCCCTCGAGGCAAGTCGGTTCTGACAAGAATAATCACGCCAAAGTGGGTTCCCCAGGACAATAGGAGCATATATTTCCTCTTAAATCGAGAGACGGATGAGGATTTTTGGAGGTACAAGCATGAAAAGCCCAACGAAGTGGGGGCACTCACCATTTACGAATTCAAAGATCCTGATAGCCCAAGCAAAGTAACCTACTTAGATGATGCTTCAGAGAGGATCTTTGCGGTCTCAGAACATGGAAGACATGCCTACACTTGGAAGGGTGAATTTGTCTTTCCCCAACCTCGATCCAATGTGTCTTATGGTCACCAAGGAGCTGGAACATCTCAGGCTCATGGAACACAAAGAGAGAGGAGTAGAGAGTTTTCCAAGAGTGGTATTAGGCATAACACGTCCTCCCTGATATACAGCTTCAAACAAACACCTCAAGAGACAGTGAGGCTCGCAGGGAGAAGGTTTAGGCAATACCTAGAGAGATTCCCTGCTCCAGAGTTACCCACTCCAGCCAAGCAAGTGGCCTTATTTCTAGATGGATTGTTAAGTACCAAACTTAGATCATATGTGTACTTAAAGGACCCTAGATCCATAGAAGAATGTGTACGCATGTGCATAGACATTGAGGATAATCTAGGGGAGGAATTAGAGCTCTCAAAGATCTATAAAGATTGAGATAGTTCTACTAGCCTCACTTCCTCACTATCCACGTCGATTGAGGATCTAGCAGAAAAGGTGGCTCAAAAATTAGGTGTTTCTAGCAAGCAAATTCCTAGATTTGCCCCAGGAAAATGATGCTACACTTGTGGAGGAGACCATATGGCTAATGTGTGCCCTATCATGGCTCAAACCCAAGTTAATCCCAACAACCAGTACTGCACCATAGAAAGGAGGTACACCAATCACACAGCACAAGACTACCCATATAACAAACAAGCTGTTAGACAAAATTATCCTTAGCCATATCCACAACAAGGAAAGTACCCTAATCAGTACCCACAACAACAGTATGCTAGGCCCCAACAAACCTATCAACCACCCTATCAAGGGCAACAAAGACCGCAACCAGTGCTAGCGGAGCAACCCCCTGCCCCCACCAATGTGATTCCAGTGAAGTATGCAGCTGCAGAAGAAAATCTAAATAGAGCTTTAGTGCTAGTGACATCGTCGCTTTCAGAAAGTGATCCAAGTGATCATAGTTTTGACTCTACCCATATTGATAGCCCACAGGCTTACTACATGCAATCACCCGAGCATAATGAGTCATGCTATTATGAAGAACCGAGTGAGTCCAGTTGGGAGCCAGAATATGCAAATGTCATGTACACAAACCCCAACTCTAGACCTCAACCTAGGCAGATAAGACCACCATTTCCTAGAGGAACATGCTTTCGATGTCAGGGAGATCATGTCATTCGTGATTGCCCTCTACCTGCACGCACACAAACCCAATCTGTGACAATTCAAGGCTTTTTTCCAGATTGTGGAAAGGAGCATTTGTTACGAGAGTGTCCCAAGAACCCCGCCAATATGCCAAAAATTGCTTCTATCAATGTCATTGGGCTAGTGGTAGACTCCACGGGAAGTGTGACCTCCACGGCCCTGGTGCAAGTCATCACGAGAGCTTAGGCACTTAAGCAAAACCAAGACTTAGGCCAAGAAAAGAATGCGGAGGTTAGCGAGACTGAGAGCCAGAATAAGAAGAGAACAAGAGCTTGGAGAGATAGCCGTGAACATATGAAAAGGCAATGGGCAAGGAAGATGAGTGAACTTGAGGAAAGTCTGCGAGAGACCAAGGCCAAAATAATAGAAATCACATCTCAAATGCACTCTCACACCCCACCCCCACTACCATCCCCATCACCTTCCATTCCTCAACCTTCTAATCCACCACACGTAACCCATCCACCACCCAGAGTAGGATCAGTCTTGGCAGATCCCACTCCCGAGGACATAGATATGATGCTTATAGCATATCAGGCGAGGATCCAAGCAAGGCCAAATGTAACGGATCATGAAAGATGTTATCCTAGAGCTGACATAGAGCTTGAACGAACCAAGTTGTGTGCCAAGATGGTGGAATTGGCTCAAGCCATGTTTGAGGCCAGTCCCCTCTTCAATTGCTCTAGCTCCACTAGAACACCATTGCATTTTGATTGTCTATTGGATAGATTGGAGACGATAATTGCAAAGTTTGGAAAAGGAGCCAACTCCGAGGCTAAGGAGAAGGCAAATGATAGAATAAGCATTCCTCCCAAGGAAGCTTATGTGCCTAACTCCACTGAACCAGACACCTCTTCTTCTATGAATCGATACTCACCAGAATTCTTGTGAGAGATTCAAGAAGAGAAATGGGCTAAAGAGAGTGAAGTTCCTCCACCCATCGAACTTGTGGATGACACACACGATCAATTCGCACACGAACTTCCTTCCATTTATGGAGAGCAGAAGAGTGCCCAATCTCAAGAGAGATTAGACTTTGAGTCTAATTCTTTACAGGAACTACCCCATTTCAGAGGCCCATGGGAAGCAAAGTCCACTTGTATGAGAGCACCGACGGTCATGATAAGAACGAAGACTCAATCATACCTAGGAACACAGAGGTAGTAAAGAATACTAAAGTGCAGTGCAATCTCACTTTAGAAGAGCTACTCAAGGTCAAGCCTGAATTGTGGAAACATGTAGCCAAGCAAGTGCCAGACATGTCAAAATCTCGTTCCATAGGATCTCATAGAACAGTATCTGAAATACCTTTGGACAAGATAGGAGACATGAGCAAAGGAGAAGAAGGAAACACCTATCTCACTATCACTCATCAGGGTTACACAACCAAGGCCATTTTGGACTCAGGTGCAGGAGTCGCAATTGCTACCACTTCCTTATGGAAAAGTTGGGGCAAGCCAACACTCAGGCCAACAAGAATGAAGTTGCAAATGGCTGACGGTCACATAGAAAGACCCTTAGGGCTACTAGAAGGGATAACTCTTACTACTTGTGGTGTGGATTTTGAGCACACATTTGCTATCTATGACTTTAGCAAAAATCAAGCCTATGAGATGATTCTGGGAAGACCCTTCTTGAGGCAGTTGCAAGTGGTACAAGATTGGGGGACCAATTCTTTGTATTTGCAACACTTGGGTGTCACTACCAAAGTGAATCTCAAAGATTTCTCTCATAGAGATGTGCCCCCTATTCAATGGAATCCCGTCCATAGAGCTAAAGATGATACTAAGTTAGTGCATTCCATAGGATCAGGATCCACATGGATGCATGAAGACACTCACATGTGGATGTGTAAAGTAGCAATAGAAGAAGAGAAGAGAGAAAAAGCCAGAGAGATAGGTGTGAAGGAAACCTATAGATCAATTCAAGACCCAGCCTATGCACCTATAGTTTTTCCTGACGAAGAATTTGAACCTCACGGCTGGGCAGAAATTTTAGCAACAATGGATATAGCCATCAATGAAGAACAATGGGCATCCCACTGCGAAGAGGATGGCTATGAAGAGGATGGCTATGACATTTCAATCTTCTCCATAGAGCCAATCATGGGAGACTCGGTTTTGGAAGAATGTGAACCTAGCACTGATGCGTTCAAGGATGCAAGTGACTCTAATTTAGAGTCAATCATCATGGATCCACCATTTGCATCAGATGAAGAATACTTCTATGAGGTAGAAGTTTACCCTTAGAGACATGAAGAGCTCACCAATGATGTGAGATTAACCACACAAGTGACCACCAAGAGTGAAGGAAAGAAAAGGAAGAAGAAAGAAGCCACACTAGAGGAGGAAGAATCCTTGTTCGAGGTCCCAGAAAACTTTAAGAAGTATGAAATAGAAGATAGGAGAGTCATGATAAGAATGCCAAAATGCGATGCACAAGCAGGAGAGGCCTATGATAACAAAGAAACCACCAAGAAAATAGTGGTAGCCATAGAAGAAGGAGAGGAGAGATGCACATACATTGGACATGACCTTACTGAAGAAGAGGAGCAGGAGTTGATAGCCTTACTACGAGAATATGGGGGGTATATTTGCTTTTCGGGTAATGCCATTTGGGTTTACCAATGCTCCTACAACCTTTCAAAGACTAATGTGCCATGTATTTAAAGAGTTCTTGAGGAAGAATTTGGAAGTCTATGTTGATGATCTCTATGCTCATTCCAACATTAGACAAACACATATACCTAAACTCAGGCAAATCTTTGACAAATGTAGAGAATATCAGGTCTGCCTGAACCGAGAAAAGTGCGTTTTCATGGTCAGGCAAGGCACGATTTTAGGACACATAGTGTCAGAGAACGGCATCTCCACTAACGAAGAGAAAGTGAGGGCTATTGTAGAACTACCTAGGCCAAAGAATGTTAAGGAAGTGCAAGCTTTCATGGGGCATTGTGGCTATTATCGACGTTTCATACACATGTATGCCATCATTGCAAAGCCTCTGTACGGACTTTTGACAAACTTTGAGTGGACTAATGAATGTGAGAACTCTCTCAATGAGCTTAAATGGTGATTATGCTGAGCACCAATCTTGACTACACCAGATTGGAATAAGCCCTTACATGTGTATGTGGATGCGTCCAATTATGCCATTGGGTGTGTGCTTGCACAACCTACAGATGAAGGTAATATGGATCTTCCAATTGCTTATGCGAGTAGACAGTTGAATGCAGCTAAACGAAACTATACCACTACCGAACGAGAGGGATTATGCATGGTGTATGCGGTTACAAAGTTTAGACATTATTTGCTTGCAAATAAGTTTAAATTTTTCACTGATCATCAAGCACTGTTGTACTTGGTAAACAAACCATGCAATACAGGAAGATTGGTGAGATGGTTCCTCTTGCTAATGGAATACAACTTTGAGGTTGTGGTGAGGAAAGGCAAAACTCATTGGAGAGCAGACCATCTCTCTAGGCTCACATCTGGAGAGGCCTCACAAGGAGTATCAGATGACCTTCCAGATGCTTACTTATTTAATTTAGAAGTTGTACCACAGTGGGTCAAGACCTTAGTGCCAGTACTAACATATAGGCCAAAACAGTAGTCAACACTCAAGAAAGGGAGGCAGTAAAGGCCCAAAAGTACCATATCATGGCAAGAAGTATCTACAAGTACACGGATCAAGGAATATTATCTTGTTGTGTGGAAGAGGATGAGTACACGAAATGGTTGCAATTAGCACATCTTGGTGCATTAGAGCAACACTACTCGAGACAAAGAACTTTACAAACATTAAAGAGACTAGGAGTGCACTGGCCAACTATGGAAGCAGATGTTCATAGAATGTGCAAGGAATGCCCAATCTGCAGCACTAGACCGCCTGTGGAACATGCCACTCTTTATCAAGTGTCCTTAGTGCCAGACTCGAGCGAACCATTAGTAGCCTTTCTGAGAACCAAAACATTCCCTCAAGAGATGACAGTGGCCAGACAAAGGAGCTTAGAACAGGAGGCTTTAGATTATACTCTCATTGGAGATAATCTATATAGATGAGGAAAAGATGGGTATCTTAGAGTGTGTATCCACGAGAGTGAATATCTGAAGATCTTGGAGACTTCTCACCAAGGTGTAGCAGGAGGACACTTTGGACCAGATTGGGTGATCAAGGCAATACTATTTGCAGGTCTTTGGTGGCCCACCCTTCACATGGATGCACATACCTACGTGAAGAGATGTGATGTTTGTCAGCGAACTCAATATCCTATATGCAAAGATGAGATGCCATTGAAACCTATGATGGGTGCACGTGCATTCTCTAAATGGAGAATAGACTTTGTTGGTCCTATTAATCCCCAGCCAAGGGTTCACATGCTAAATACATCATTGTGGCCACATAATATCTAACCAAGTGGGTAGAAGTGAAAGCCACAACAAAGAATGATGCTCAAACAACAACAAAGTTCTTATTTGAAAATGTGTTCACTAGATACGGATTACCAATAGAATTAGTGAGTGATAGAGGCACACACTTCTTGAATGAAGTCATAGACAACCTTCTCCAAGAATTATTGGTGATACATAAGAAGTCTGCCCCCTATCATCCACAAGCTAATGGACAGGCCGAGAGCACAAATAAGATTCTATGCAATGTATTGACAAAATTGGTTAATAATAAATGCTCTGATTGGGACAAACAACTACACCATGCTGTTTGGGCATACAGAGTTGCCTATAAAATGGTACTCCAAGCCACCCCCTTTCAGATGGTGTTCGGCCAGAATGCAATGCTACCATTGGACTTTTTGATACCTACATTGAAACTAGCACAAGAGCATGACTAGACAGGCCATGAACTCTCCTCTAGAATCCTCGACCTTGAACGTTTAGGTGAAACACGATTGAGAGCTGCAACACGAATTTATGCAACCAAGAAGAGGCAAAAAGCATATTTCGACGCACATGTGAAGGATAAAGGCTTGAAAGCGAGAGACCTAGTCCTAGTCTACACCTTGAAGCAACATGCACGGAAGTTAGAGAAGAGAGGCTATGGACCAATGATTATCAATAGGATCTTCACAAGCGGAGCGGTTCAACTAGCCACTTTAGAAGGCGATATTCTACCAAGTTACATAAGTGGATGTAGAGTCAAGTTATATCAGGAACCCCTCACGGAGGAGATGTTAAATCGACTCAATACTGCAAAGAAACGTAAGGAAGAGGAAAAGCGAATTAGGGAAGAAGCACAGGCAAAAGCTTTAGAACACATCCGACGAATGAAATTGAGAAGACATGGTAGAGATCAGCCTATGCCTAACTCTCAAGAATCTATAGGTTATCACATGGCCATGTGCGAGGCTTCAGGCGAATGTTCCCATAGGATAGTCGATCAGCGACCTTTTGTGAACCTAGATGTAGGACAAGGAGAGAATGCAAGGACCGTGAGAGCTTTAATTGACTCAGAAGCAGCCACTAGGGCAGTTCGACTTTCTTACTGCCAGGAATTGCAATTGAAGGTCAATCCTATAGAGGCATATCTCATAGGGTTGGGAGGCGTGGAAACCTCATGCATGGGAGAGGTGGAGCTTCCCCTCTACATTCAAGAGGTCCTAATGGCAGCAAAAGTGCTAGTATGTGAAGACGAGGATCTTACCGAACCTCTTATCTTGGGCCAAGACTGGATCTATGATCATGCAGTCAACCTCAACCTAAGAAGTGGACTTCTTCAGGCTTGGGTAGGCCAAAACCGCATCATGATGGAATTAGAAAAATCAAGCAGTTAGGCCACTAGAAGAGGCACCAAATCCTAGTCCCTCCAGGAACCCACATGAAGATAACGATGCTATTCTTGTCCAAAGTTCTATGGTGTAGAAGATTCTCACTCTTGACAAAAGTGAAGAAGTCAAAGAGGAGTTCCCTTCTTTTCCAAAGAGGATTCAAGGAAAGCAAGCAGGACAACATACTTCACAAAGAAGGCTGATAATGAAGAAGCATGAGCTACGACCAGTGCAATGTAAAATACCACTTGGCATGAAGCAAATTTGGGTACGCAAGGGTGAACAACCCTCAACTTTGGAGACAGGATCCCAAAGAAGCACCAAACGAGCTACAGTGTCCAAGATTACAACGAAGGAGTATCCTAGGCATCAATCTAGACGAACCAATTCGATTTGGGTTCCAAAGTGGTCAATAAAGGCTATCCCAAATGCTAGACAAATATGGGTGCCCAAGACCTGCTTACGAGCTCAATTAGCTTCACAACCATTCAGAAGATTGAATCAACACCCACAATCACCCTTGGCACAAATCCCAAGGCGAACATCTACACTCCAAACTACATCTTCGATCACACCTAGGAATGTCGGGAAATGGGTAACCAAAAGGTCCCAAATCCAACACAATCAAGTCCACAAACCTTTACATGTTATCACCAGTAAAAGTTGCGATTCCACCATCAAAGTATGGAGACTTAAACCTCGCATCAAACCGCCTGACCCAATCTTGTAAATCAGTTCCCTCTGATGTAGGTGCATTCTGAGTAGATTGCACATCCAAGAGTATGCATCTAGGGTGAACACTAACCTACTAACCCACATTTACACACATCACAAACACTTCACCCAATAACTTCTAACCACTCAGAATGTCATGTTGGTATTGTGGAGGGAACACCATAACATCCTATTTCCTATGCAATGCTAATATGGCTCTCTTCTTCTAGCAAATAAGCATCAACAACTACAAGCACTCTCATGGCAGAAGCAATAGGTTCGAGCTCAGAGGAAGGAGTAAGTACTACAGGGATTGATGTGGACAGTCTACCTATTGATGTGCCACCAACTGAACGACCTGTAGAGCTGCAACACCTCCAGCAAATACCTATACCGGATCCTCCCATAGGAATAACAGAAAGAGTCCATGCAAATTCTCATTGGTTCAATGGCATGCCAGGGGCCCTAGGAGAGGCCAAGTATATCTGGGAGTCCAAGTGCGAGTATGATAGATCATGGGTGCGATTCCAATTCTTCTCCAAGGAGTTTGAGACTCTCCAGAACACATAAAATCTTCATACCATATGGCAACGTGCAGGGATAGCCAAGTACTTCGAGGCACCCTTACCCAAACCAGATCTTCTACGATGCTACTATCTGGTCTCAACATTACAGGCTAATGCAGAAAAGGACAAACCAGGAATGTTCGTTCTTCCTTCCTTGCTGGGCAACAACGAGTTGAAGAGGTTCGAACTTACCTTGGAATTGGTGAGCTCGGCTTTGAATATGCACGACATACATGTACCTTTTGAGAAGGATGCTCTCATTCCCACTAACATGAAGGACCGGAAATTACTGAAGCTGAAAGATATGGCAGCACTCACACCAAACGTGTCTATCCCTCTTCGTATCTGCATGCAGCATTTTGCTTTTCCTGGTCAAGATTGATTCACACAACCTCACAAAAGAATACGGTTCGCTCTTTACTTGGCGGAGACAGGTGCGTTATCGATTAAACTTCCTGTATGGATAGTGGAGCAGTTGTATGAAGCAAATAAAAGGTCATCTAGAAAACTAGTGGTGAATGGCTGTTGTGCAATTACACGCATTATCTACAGATGCTTAGCATATGATGTACCCATTGAACGTGCTTTAACTTGGGCACAACTATAAATTTTTTAAGAGGCTCAAAACTACCACACATCAATCCAAGCGCATGAGGGGCTCGATTCCTTGTGTCCAGACACGTGAAGTTCTGACTACTCCGGAAGTCTCGCCATGAGGGGAGGCCACTGTACCTCCCTTTAACATTAGAATACCTAGGTCAGGATCTGAAGGTAATCACAAGCTGCCCCTTCGGCTCCTCCTACCCCATCTGAATTTGAATTTGCTACGACTGGAGACGTTCAAGGGATGAGCACCTTCGACTTCGAATCATTCTTGCAGAATACCCAACTCTCCGATGTCGAATTCTTCTCGGACACAGAAGAACAAGGCACCTCTTCACAAAGATGGAGGAAATCCATAGAAGGCCGCCATGTACATTGGTATGACGATCAGCAAGGTCAACGAGAAGGACACCTAGAAGAAGAAGAAGAAGCAGAAGAAGAAGAAACCACCGGAACCCCCGCATATACAGCAAAACTCCGAAGGCTGTATCAAATCATGGAACGAGTGCGATCCCAACAACTGCTCACCGAATAGAGTAGTAGGGTGCTCATGGCTCAGCTCTTGGAAGAAGCTGGAGTCGACTCAGAATACAATGAGAGTCTCTTATTGATGGCATAAACTTATGGTGTAGTAGAAGCGGTTCGAACAGCTATACAAAAACCCCCCGTTCAATACGATCCATGAGATTCCAAACACGACCACGGTCTAGCAAAAATATCCAGATTTCCATTACTACAAGGGAAGGACCTATTATTACATCTGAACCCATTGAGACAACCTCCCAAGCAGCTGTAACTTCTGGCCAAGAGCACTCAGTCACCCATGATGAATCAACCGAGCCACTACCATCCACACCCCCACCATCACCTCCTAGAACAAAAGCCGTGGAGATCACCTCGACTACTCAAACCACTGAGCAAACCTTCATCTTCCGCACTCCCACCTCCAATTCAACCTTGTTCTCTACCTGTGAAAACCCAATCTATGAGGCCACCACCATCACAACCCAATCCACCGAATCGCTCATGGAAACAACCATAGGACAATCGGCCCCCACACCCTCGGCCATAGGCCATTCTGATACTAGATCCATATTCTATGGATTCCCTGCTACCACATCCCCTTTCATGGCATTTCTGCCTCCAAGTTCTCTCGGCCGACCTCCCATCCCACCATTTCTTCAACCCGCCCATGACTACTTTTGTAGAATGCATCAAACCACCATCCCACCCTCCTCATCAATCCCATCCCCACCATCCACACAACACTTATTCACTACTATCACACACACACCACCTACCATTCCGATATACATGGTAGACACTATACTCACGTCCACTCCTGAGGGTATGGACATTTCACCACCAACAACACCTCCACCACCCCCCACACTTCCACCTTTTCCCATTCCCCCTCCACCAATGTCACCGGCACACACATCGCCTATAGACATAACATTCACTCTTCCCATTCCCCAATCCCCTCCTTTTGCATTTTCCATTGTACAAAATACACATGAATCTATAGGTAATGCATTTGACACCATGCTCGCATGTGTTTCACAATTAAGGACAGAGTACAATCAGCTCCAGCAACATAACGAACGACTACAAGAGCACTCGGAGGTGCTACAACATCGTCTTGCTGCACTAGAAGAGGAGAATGCTTGCCTCCAGACATAATTCCAAACTTTACAAGAGGCTCATAACATATTGGAAGTATAGTTACAAAACACAGACCAGGAAGCAATACAAGTGGTAGAAGGCCATCTACAAACACAGCTAGAACGCAACTCAAAGCTTCAGCGAAATATGGCCCTACTCAAGCGACACCTTGCAGTTGCTCATGAAGAAAATCGATGTCTCCAACTACAAAATCAGGAAAACTTAGAGACTGCCATTGAAAGCACCCCCTGGGGCACCCATTAGTCCCTCCAAATTTCAAGTTGTAGTCCCAGAAAGCATCAAAATCATTCTTGAAGACTATGCCACTTTACTCGAGGCACATGACCACTTATTAGAAGAACTAGGTCAATTGAAGCAGACAAGACAAAAAGAAACGTTAGCAGGTCCCCAAGCCACTGCCTCAACCGCTTCACTTGTCACTGACTCTGAGGCTCTACAAGATCTCCAAAAACAGGTCAAAGAGTTGCAAGCACGCCTACTACAATACGAAAGGCCACCTTCCCTACCTGAGGCTCCTACTGATGAAGAAACAGTACAGATTCCTGTGGAGCAGACATTTGAAGAGGACTACGAGCCGCAACTTGTCCCAGGGGGACGCCAAACAGAAGAAGGCCAGGATATGTTCGAAGCACCACAACCCCCGTGGCTAAAACAAGTGGAAGAAATCGAGAGTTCTCATGAAGAACGCACAGTGGTGCAGAATCAGGCCATGAGAGTCATAGAAGACACAGTATTACAATCTAATTATTTCAAGAAGTTGTCATCTAGACGTCTCATCATATCATCAGAACTCCAATACAGGCCTTAATATGTCATTCTGGCAGATAACAATTCAGAAATACAGAGAGTCACAGGGAAGATTCCTTCCTTCGCAACACAATTTCAACCAGAAGACCTTCCTCCAGAAGCACAGAAAGGCAGAATCTATCAACCGACATGGCGGCAAAAGCTTCTAGAAACATATCCTGAAATGCTCCGCACATGGAACCATGCTCCTTTACATTTACTATACAATCCATGCTATGGCCCCGTTCCACGACGTAGATCCTGGAAAGCATTCAACATAAAGGTACAAAATAATGCTCAATGTAAGGAGTGGCTCAATTATCCGTACATAGCGCTGCCACAGGGACCCCCATCGATAGCATACATGATGGCAACAATTCAACATTGGATGCCTCGACTAAAGCCCATGCCGGATGTTGCAGCCCAAATGATGCTTAAAATTTTGGACATGATGCAAGTAGTGCTCAAAACGTTTAGAAATGCAGAGGCACCACAAGTATGTCTGCCGGGGTTTACTAATGGAAATTACGATTTGGTGTATGACATGAGCACCACCCCTAGCATTCGTGTGGCTTACGCTTGGCATGCACGCATCAAATACCTCCCCGCATGCTATAAACAAACATTCGAAGACATGTTCCGATTAGGTTTTTGGGAGTATCACTCGGAGGTCTTTGCACCGAAGCCTACACACCTGCTTCACCTCTTTGCATGTGAACAAGCTATGTACTCCGAGTACTATACGACCCCACAACCCGATGTCCCAGGTGCAATAAATTGGGATGCGCTACAAGCTGATCTAGCACGAGGATTACGGGTCGGAGAACACGATCTAGCCACCAACATCATACAATACTATATTGATCACCCTATAGAACAGAGGTCTGTCAGGGGCGACAGACGCTAGGAAGGGGGGAGTGTTGGCATACAAGTCGTATGAAGAGCATACCAGCACAAAGGAGCAGTCATGCACAATACGACAACAAGGCCCAATCATTTTTTTCCATAAAGTATTTCCGATTCAAGTGATTTTTATCACTACACACACATTGTAAATCCCGTTTTTGGTAGAATAGACTCCATTTTGTTCAAGCCGAGGAGTCCTCGAGCTTGAGGAATATTAGAATTAGCTACATACCAATTTTCATAATTTTTAGACTCCATTTGAGCCCTCAAATAGGCTCTAGAACCTAATTTTTAACTAGGCCAGACACTAGGTCTAGACAAGGCCAAAGCTAGTCAGAAAACTATAAAAAGAGCTAGAGAGCTCATTTTTAAGGTTAGAATGTTTGTGAATTGAGCTTATGTAAGAGACTTTTTGAATAATGCAAAGAACTTCATTGTTCCTCTCCTTGTTCTTGCCTTGTGTGCGCGTGTGTGTGTATGTGTGTGCATGTTTGTGTGCTTCTCACTCACACACTTGTGCCATCACTTGCTCATAGTCTTCATACTAGTTCTCACGTCTCCACGGATTGACAATTATGAGGTGGATCTCCTCACGTTGGTACTCACCATTGTGCTAGAGTGACAGTGCATTAAGGAGAATACTTACCCATATTAGAGATGGCACATGCAGGTCCTGCAGGAGGTCATTTTTCAGCGAAGAGAACTATAAAAATGATCCTCTTTGCCGGCCTATGGTGGCCAACTCTACATATGGATGCTGACACCTATGCCCCAAGTTGCGAGACATGCCAAAGGGCCAAATACCCGATTCGGCGAGATGACATGCCATTGAGAACTATGGTTTGCGCTAGAGCATTTTCCAAATGGGGTATTGATTTCATAGGACCATTAACCCACCACCCAAAGGGTCACATGCCGAATACATAATAGTAGCCACATATTATTTGACCAAATGGGTGGAGGCAAAGGCTACTAGAAAGAATGATGCTCAGACTATTGCTAAGTTTCTTTTTGAGCACATCTTCACTCGCTTTGGATTACCAATTGAGATAGTGAGTGACCGAGGAACGCATTTCATTAATGAAGTCATAGAGTCCTTAATGAAGTCATAGAGTCCCCGATCCCTGTCTTCCCTAAAGGCTCCAATCTCGTGTGCTCCCTTTGGAAGGGCTGGAACAAAGTCAAAAGCTTCACAAGAGTCAGCGAGGACTGGAAGTGGGCGGCCGGAATCAGACAAAACGACTCTATCTGGTTCCCGATACATGGCATCCGGAGTGTGGAGTCGTGGAACATTCAAAATGCCAAGAGATTATGGAACAAAGGATTCAAAAAATGGAAACACCTCTGGAAACATGACTCCAACGGCTGGATCAATTTCGAGGATATTGATCCTTGCAAAAACATCTCCTACGAAGAATGGAACACTTTGCAAAGCAGATGCCTCGCATGGGATCGCCACAAGACTCGCCTTCTCATGGGACACGATGCACCGAACTCGCTTGGTCTCAAATGGCACAATGGAAATAACCTACTCAAAATCCCGAACATCAAAGAAACGGCTGACCACCAGATCAGCCTCAACAAGAAGTGGTGCCTGTCTTGGACGCGGCTCCGATGGGACATGAAATTCATGGGTATCTGGCACCCCCTTATCGAGATCAAGAAGTCTGTCCTCTTATGGCAAATTCTGCATCGTGGAATTTGGACCAACCATAAGGCTAGCAAACTCTGTGGGGTCCCTCCTTGGTGCAAACGCTGCCACCGGGCTATTGAAGATGTCCCACACATCTTCCTTACCTGCCCCAACTCCTACAGAACCTGGCAGACGGTTGGAAAGAAAATCAGACTTCAAAAACAGCTTAGTTGGAAACAAGTCCTATTGGGAGAAGCGATCGGCTGCTCCGCGACTCTCTGGAACGCCATCAGAGGGGAAGTCTTGTGGAAAATCTGGCGGGAGAGGTGTGCTCTCAACTTCGGCGATACCCCCAGGGAGTGGTCGATTGAGAAATCACTATTCCTCCTTGGCAAAAGGATTGTTAACAGTAAGAAATCCCCCCCCTTCAGACACCATCAAGTCCTCACTTTGATCAACAACAAGCTCAAACTCAAGTGGGCCCCGCATGAGGGCGATGAGAGGGTGATTAACCTTCTATGTAACGCAACCTAGAACTCATTCAAGCTTCCCCTGCTTTGTGGGATTCGGGGGGTCCCGTGGGCACTAGTCCCCTTCTATTGTACCTTTGTTTCTTAATTTAATTCAAGTCCGGGAGAGTAGGCTATTGCCGAACTTCCTTTATATAAAAGAAAAATAATAATAAATTCTTGGTGATCCATAAAAAATCAGCCCCATATCACCCTCAGGCCAACGGTCAAGCTAAAAGTTCCCACAAGGTGTTATGCACAGTATTGATCAAGATAGTCAATAGTGGAAGGTCAGACTGGGACAAACAATTGCATCATGCAATTTGGGCCTTCCGAGTCGCTTACAAGACTGCCATTGGAACTACCCCATTCAACCTAGTGTATAGACAGAATGCAATCCTGTCGATCGATTTTTTAGTGCCAACCTTGAGAGTAGTCCAGCAGTATGAATGGACAGGCATGAATTATCCAAGCAACTAGACCAAATTGAGAAGCTACATGAGACAAGAATACAAGCGGTTGCAGGAATTTATGCGGCCAAGAGAAGACAAAAGGCATATTATGATGCGCACATCAAAGACAAAGGACTAAAAGAAGGAGACTTAGTTCTGGTCTACACCTTGAAGCAACATGCCAAGAAATTACAAAAGCCAAAAATAGAAAGAAGAAAATTGGAAAAATAAAAAGAGAAAAATCAAAAATAGAAATACGAGATAGAATTTTTCCAAAATAGCAGAAGTACATGCAAGATGATTCTGGAATTAGAAAGATGAGTAAGGAGGTTAGAAGCTTCTAGAGAATAGTCCCAAGGGGAGAACTGAAGGGGAAGCTATGAATAGGGCCAAGCCTCATTTGTTTCTCCTCATGCATATTTCTATGGATCTTCCCTCTAGGTATGCTTCTTGTCCATTTGTGTTCATTAGTGTTTTTCATGTTGTTGCTCATGCTCTCCATTACCATGCCCATAGGGAGAGAGAGAAGTAGGGAGAGATTTACCATAAACCTCTCTTTTCTTTGCTTAGTGATAACCCATTTTTTATCACTTACGATTGTTTTGCGGATGATGAGAGGTACTTGAAGACAGAAAAAGAGAAATTTGGGAGACTCTAACAAGCTTTACCATTCCCTTATTTCTTATGGAAGAGAGAGAATTGAGTGTACTTTTTCTGTTTGATTCCCATCTTGAGCTCCGTGTGCGCACATACTTCTTGAAAGACCTTAGGTAGAAAACACCATAGCTCCGTGTGTGCACATACTTGGGATGGTAGAAAACACCATAGGTTTAGACAGAGAGAGATGGGGGCTCAATGGCTACTGGTGACAGCGCTGCGGAAAGCAAGTGGTGCAAAGAAAGAGAGAGAGGTTACAGAAGCCGGTTGGAGAGATCCTTCTGCCAAAATGGTAATGGTCTCCTTGAGGAAGGCACTCTAATAGACGGAAGTAGAATCTCTCTCTGATGAAATTCTGGGGAGGTCTGAGAGAGAGGAATGATTCAACGGAGTTGAGCACTGTGAGAGAATTGCTCGATTGGAAATTGTAATCAAGGATGGATCTCAAGCACGCTATAGAAAATTCTCTGAAAATGCACACGGAGAGCTTCTCTGTTTGCTTACGTGAACTTGACTTCTCCAGCACGATTAATGAAGAGATTGCGCATAGAAGAAATCATCACCGAGAGAGAGAGGGAGTGGGAAAGCATGAACACTATGCAGAAGACCTCGGAGAAGAACAGGTCAACAACTCAGTCTCCGCGCGCACAGAAGATGGCAAGAACTGTAGGTCGAGCGACAAAGAGAAAAGGAAAAGCTCTAATTTTCAATAGATGAAGCAAAGCTCAGACCGCGGGCTACGCTCAGATATCCGTGGCTGCGCTCAGATATGGTGACGAGAGAGATGAAACCGAAATGATGGTGCACGAGTAGATTCGGTGGAGAGAGAGAGACAGAGAGAGATGTCGGGAGCAAGCGCGATGTAGGAGATTGCACACAGAGAGAGAGAGAGAGAATCAGGGACACGCAGACGGAATTCGAACAGAAGCGCTGGAGAGAGAAGTTATGGAGGAGAGAGAGAGAGAGAGAGAGAGAGAAGGAAGACAGGCAAGAAGCAGATTGTGATGTCGAGACCCAGAGAGAGAGAGAGAGAGAGAGAGAGAACAGAGATAAATGGCGTGCGCTCTAGTAAAATGCGAGAGAAAGAGAGGGAAAGAGAATAGAGGCGGTTACTGGTAGAAGAAAATTCCAGAAAGAGAGAGAGAAGTCTGAGATTCTGATGTCTGAGGATTATTCCTAGGGCACTAAATGACGGCCGTTCACATTATCTTAATTCAGACATCGAAATCGTTCCCAAGTCATTGGAATGGGGGATAAGGGGGGTCCCATGGGTACTATGCCCTTCCTTGTACAGTTACAATTTCAAAGTTAAAGTTCGGGGGAGTAGGCCTCGGCCGAACCTCCATTTAAAAAAAAAAAAAGTCATTGGAATGGGGTTGTTTTAAAGGGGAGAAATGATCTTATGTATAATAGGAGAGCAAATGATCTCCTTGGATATTTAGTGTATGGTGATAGCCAGTATGGGCTCTTCTTGGAAATCTGAAGGAAAACTTGTGTTTGCTGATGTATCATTATCATGCTATTACAGATTGTTGCTAGGGAGAACTCGAGAGGGAAATTACAAAGCTTAAAAGAGATGAGATTTTGGTATCTGAACTGCATAATTCTTTTTCCAGCCGAGCTCAATAGCATTTTGTATGGGGAATATTAAGCATCTAAAATGACCTAAACTGGAGTATGTCATTCTTACATCCTTTAAATCAGTACTATAAACCCAGCCTAGTTGACACAAGTTGACACAATTGAGAAAACATCGAAGATTTTGATCTTAACTAATTAAAAGAATTTATTTTGAATAAATAAAATTTAGGCATAATTCTAGAAAATAAAGTCAAAAATTTGATGCGAAAGCCTTGACATATACTCTACAAAATTGATTCGGCACTCAGTCACAACAAGACCTCAATGTTGCTGTGTGGAAAAAAAAAAAAATTTAAACATATGTCTGAAGCATAGAAAAAGAGAAAATAAAAATTGTTTAAATAAACTCAAAGATTGATTAAATTAAAAGGATAGATTAAACTATGCGAGAGTTTTTTTATGAATTTTATAAATATACTAATGATGAAGCTCCTCGTGGATATTTCTGTGGATCTTTTCTCTAGGGTTTTTTTTTTTTTATTTTATAAATGGAGGTTCGGCCGAGGTCTACTCCCCCGGACTTTAACTTTGAAATTGCAACTTTAACTTTGAAATTGCAACTGTACAAGGAAGGGTTGATGATTTCAGAGAATATAGGTTGATGATCTTTCCTCTAGGTTGATGATTTCAAAGAATATATGAAGTGATTGTGGACTATTGAAGTAAAGAGAAGAAAAGCCATTGTCGAGAAGACTTGAAGTAAAACTTGGACCAAAGACCGAAGAAAAGAAAAGTTGTGAAGACTGTCGAGACTCGTAGGCGCCTTCTCGCACTGTAGTGGGAGGTCTACCTTATAATTGGCTGATCCGCACTATAGCGGTGACATATATTTGTATTCACCTGTTCCGCACTGTAGCGATTTTCGTATTACCGACCCGCACTGTAGCGGGCATCTTTGTACCATTGAGATTTTATTGGATGACTTCAGTTGTATCATTGAGTTTGTCTGCACATCGTATCTGGATTTTCTCGCTCCCGATGCCTACGATCTTATGCGTATGCATATACGCTCGTGTCTTCCAAGAGGATAGGGGCCCTTACGACGATCGCCACACCAGAGAGAGGGCGAGGCGCCCAGCGCGCAGACGTCGCTCGCCGGACATGGGAACGGCGCACACTGGGGGCTTGATCCAACTCCGCGCCGACTCTTCCCATTTACCTGCTTCCTTCTCCGACAATGGATTAGAGAGGAAGCACGGCAAGAAGCCTTAGGGCGTGTCAAGAAACGGAAAGAGCGGATAAGGCAAAGAGATGAATGGTATCTACAAGGAGAAGAGCCTATTTCCATGGCTAATTACCAGGTTCATAAGTTCGATACAACCAATGTCTGCATGTCCCAGCCTTACTTAAACCTAGGAATTGGAACGACGGAGTACCAGCTGATAGACGCCTTGATAGATTCAGGAGCAGCACTAAGTTGCATACGAAGTACAGTCATCACGGATCTTCAAACGATTATAACACCTATGAAAGCACACATGATAGGTGTGGGAGGTCAAGTTATTGCATGCATTGGAGAAGCCACAGTATCCCTCCACCTAGGAAATTCAACTATGGAACAACGAGTTCTCGTATGCAGAGATGAGGATCTAATAGAGAACTTGATCCTAGGACAAGACTAGATCATTGAGAATGAGGTGAGCATACACCTAGCTCAAGGATACATTTCAGCCAAAATAGGGCACAAGGAAATCTTTAGTGTATTAGGAGAGAAACCCTTTCAGAGACTAGAAGTCATCAAAAGTGCTAAACAAATCGTAGGAGAGCACATAGCAAATGATTCCAGCACAAATCAATCAGAAGAAGGTCTGACACAAGAAAGGAATTCAAACCCCAATGTATCCAAGGTGAAAGTAGATTTGTCCTACTTGACTGGTGAATAGAAGGGAACCAAGGAGGACAATACTCTTAAAGCCTCATATGAAAAGGAGAGATCGGCAGCATGGAAACCCACTATCAGCTTATCGCAATCAAGAAATGCTACCTTCAAGTGGGTTCGCAAGGATCGAGTGAAGGAATCAGAGAAGGCAACACCAGTACACGTCATTCATCATAGGAAGACAAGGGCAGACAAGTTTTCTTCTTCACCAAAGTCAGAACCAAAATGACGCATCAACCATGGATGTTATGAAGAAGGCGGGCATTCATAATTACTTTGAGTTACCAATATACAAGCCCAATTTTCAGTGATGTGTCCAAGTTATGAACACTTTGCAGCCTGCCCTACATGATCCATTGGTGCTGGAGGCCAGAGTCTTAGTTGCAGTTGGTGAATGGGTCAAATACAATTCACACATGATCTAATCAAAGAAGCTTTTGGATGGGAGAAGGACGGGACCACGGTCTTGAAGGAGGAAAGTCGAGGAGCAAAGACCCGAACTTTCAATGACATTAATCACATTGATATTGAAGATGAAGTGAGACTCATTCATCAGCACTTTTGCTTTCCTAACATGCACAGGTACACTGCTCCACAAAAGATTGTAGTACAAATGCTATCACACGCTATTAAGCAAATCGGAAATCAAGTCAATATGACTCCCTATATTCAAGAGCGGCTGTTCGAGGCAAAGAAGCAGTGGAATCACAAGAAATTTTTGAATGGCAGTGTGGCCTTGACTATATTGATATATCATGCCTTGGGCATTAGAGAGCATTTGAGAGAGATGCCATTATCGGAAGCCCTGGCTAAATATGCAAAGGTTGCAATAGTCCTTAGGAAGAAAAAGGGATCCAAGGTCATTGAGGAAGCAGAAACAAGCTCCCAACCTAGAATGAGAGGTACCAAAAGACTAAGGGAAATGATGCAAGCAAAAGCAGAAGTTCCAATCTCCAAAAGAGCACATGTGCTTCTGAGAACGAGACTTGAAGACCATCAACCTATCACTGAAGAAGAATTGGCCAAAGCAATGGAAGCCACACACCAGTACACAGAAGGTCAAGTAAATCTATCTGTGCAAGGGCACCATTACCAACAAGCCCATCAATATTTAGAACAAAGGAAAAGGTTGATCAAGGTCCATAGATATATGGAATTGGGTTTAATGAATTCAACCTCATCATTGGATGCAAGAAGAACCAGACACCTCAATGTTGAATGTGGCATTCGAAGTGATTCCAAGGATGATGGACAATGGGAAGAGTTAAATGAAGTGAACAAGAATGTGGAAGAGGAAGGAATGAAGGCGGATCAAATGCCCATCAACTCCAGTCAAGACACCACAGGGAAGGAGGCCTCCCAAGAAAGAGTACATGTCATTAAATTGAATGAGGCTTCTAACATTCAAATCCAAGAGACTCTGCTTGCTGGAGAGGTCTTATTCAAAAATCCCAAGGAAGAACCAGAGGATAATACAGTGGAAGAATTAGAACCATTTACACCAATAAGGGTAGTGGTAGAACCCTCCCCTATGGATGTTATATTTCAAAGGAGTGCCACGAAGATTGTCAACAAAGAAGAAGAAAGCAAAGAACATGAAGTACAACTTCAAATAAGACAACCACATAACGAAACCATACATGTGAAACATGGAAAGGATGTACAAACAGGAGAAGCTCCAAGCATCCCAAAAACTTGGTTAAATGTAGACGTCACTCAGCTCAAGCCAGTGGTGCACAACATGATAAAATTGCCATGGACACTCAATAATTAATGCTAGAAGCTAATGCTGAATATGACAGGGAAATGCGGGAAAAATGCCAATTCCAAGAGATCGGTGAGAATCTCTCGGCCCAATTGATTCAAGAACAAAAGAACATAGTTGAGAAAGAGAAGGCAGTCCAAGAGGCCAAGCAACAATGCAACACCCTCGAGACAGAAAATAAGAAAATCAAAGAAGAATTACAGGATTTACAAAGTAAATATGACACTAGCGAGGCCGAGAAAACATGTATGAAGGCCAGAAGCAAAATACTTGAATCACAAATCAAAGTATACATGGAAGAAGCAGAGAACTTATGAAACAAAAACAAGGAGCTGATGACAACCCTTCTTATGTAATCAACCGATAGACGCTCCTGAAGTGCCAGAAAAGGATACAAAAGCATTGGACGAAAAGATAGCTAGATATGAAGATCAGCTCAAGCAGGAGCAGTCCATCATTGCAGAATGGGAGAAAAGGTATATGGATGACACAGAAGAACTGAGAAAGAAGTGGAAGGTTGCAGAAAATAAATACTTTGAGCAATGCAGTGAAGATGCAATCAACTCGCGGTCATTGGCGAGGAGCTCCTAAAAAACAAAGAAACGATTCTGAAGGCCACCGAGGAGATTAAAAACAAAGATGAATTGATCAAGCAACTACAGGATCAACTAGCACAGAAGATAACAGAGGGGACACCAGTAGTTCCACACTCCACAGAGGCTACTGAGGAGATTGAGATACATCCTCTCTCTCCCCCCTTACATCATTCACCGATAAGGGAGGAAATGGAGATCCAATCTGAAAGAAATCATCGGGATATTGCAAAACTGAGCCGGCACGAGAGGGCACTACTGGTGTCCCAACTTACAGAAGATTTTGAAGATCAAGTGGTAAAAGTCATGAAGGAAGCGAAGATCGAAAGCAAGAATCTAGAACAAATAATGAGAACATTCAATGTACCATATGGTTTACTTAAAGAGCAAACATGACAATATATAAAGAACACAACCAATAAAGAGCCAGATAGCAAACTCTAGTTTAGCATGCAAACATTCACCTACACTCAAGAGGAATTCGACAAAGCTCATCCAATATGGAGGAGGAAGTTTTTGGAGAAGAATCCGACCCTAAGGGTACACTGGGAATCATAACCGTACATACTTCAGGTAAACCCATCTTTTTGCCCAGTACCCAGATGACGCTCCTGGACGCAATTTTGGGAAGGTCAGCACCAGGGAAGCATCAATAATCAGTGGCTCAACTATCCACTACTACCAAGTCCACCTCGAGATTATTTATCGGCAAAGGAATACATGATCAAGACAATCGAATTTTGGATAGCTCGCTATGCACCTGTACCTGATCTAGCCATTAAGATGACAAATAAGATTTTGAGCTTGTTACTTACAGCTATTAAAGTGTTTCAACACGCTCAATATACCTTTTTGAACTTCATCGGCATTAATCAGGGATCAGACGCCCTCATTTTTTATCTATCAACTATACCAAGCCGATTAACACTTATGGCCATATATTCAAGGCTTATGTTTTTGCTGAGGTTACTACATGTAGACTTTTGAAGCAGCATTTTTCACTGGATTTTTTGAAATAGACTCCGAGATTTTTGTAAAAATATCTTCGAATCTTAATGCGAGGTTGGCGGCCTACGAATTGAGTTTCTTTGCAGATCATAGACATGCACCAGAAGACGGAGTCAAGTCAAGCCAATGGAAAGAATTCATGCTATGTCATGCCAATCTGCTGAATCAACAAGAGTAGCAAGTCATCCAGACATACTCACGTCGCCACAAAAAGCCTGTTGGGGATGACAGAGTTCAGGAGGAGGGATGTGTGGAAGGGGAATCAAGCAAAAAGAGAAGAAGAAGAAAATCAAAGAATAAAGCTGCTCAGTAAGGAATGAAGATTATCAAGAAAAAGAACAACTCTCTGCCCAAAGCCCCATAGGGGCACGCATCAGGCGACAACGCCAAAGATCCAGGTCCTGAGGAGTGGAATTAAAGAAAGATAAAAACCAAGATATTTCATGGGAGGTTGCACACAATGTCCTCATCCACCAGGAGTAGGCGGTGAAGCTAAACAAGCCGAGGAGAGAAACAGCACACGAAGGACTCTTCATCGGATAAGATAATCAGTTGTCTGAAGGTCCTAGTTGCCTCCTCGTCCGCTAGATGCGTACGGTGGGAAGAAATGGAACAGGTCCTAGAGGATGACAAAGAAGATTTAGAAATAGGACCTTTAAAATATAACACACTCTTAAAAGAGAGTAGAGGTCAGAAAATTAAGGCATGCGGTGGAAGAAAGTAAACAGGCTCCAAGCAATACAACAAGTTAGATGTGTGAAGACAAAGACAAATCAGAAGACCAAAAGCTAGAAAGAGGCAGAGGCTGAAAAGTTGAAGCGGGTGACTAAGAAAATCACATTCTTAGCCACTAATGGCGTGCACGGTAGCCCGACTTAATACAACAACCTAGATTTGTGATATAAGGAATACCAAGGGGCCAAAAAAAGCAAAGGACATACCTCGGATAAAGTAACAAATTCTCTGACAGTCCTTATCGCTTCTTCGACTACTGGGTGCATGTATTCGAAGCCTTAGACAAGCTACAATCGAGAACCAAAAGCCTGTCAAGGGATGATAGAGACAAAGAGAGGGAGAGTGTTGTAGAGCAAAGAGGCACAAAAGAGGAGCCCCAAATTTTTCAAATTAATGGGCATATTTTTTTCTTCAAAGTCCTAGAAAATATTAGATCGCGATCATACTTATTCCATCTCAGAACTATTTTGCCGTCGGACGTTCATGGACATTCGACTTGAGCACACACAGAGACTCACCTATATTTCTCCGCCCAATCGCCGAGCACACAATATATCTACTCATAAGGTATATCCTTTGAGAGTTCCTACTCTCAACTCTTCTCCTACCTTCCCTCTAAGGGAATGCATCTATGTGATGCCATGTGGCAAAGCTTGCCTCCTCAACTAAGAGGTGTTCCCATAATATGACATTTCCTTCCCCTTAAAAGCATTTTCGTCCTCGAAAATGGAAATGAAATGTCCATAATGGTAGAAGAAAGTGCTCGGACTCCCCTGAATCCATGTACTCTATGTATATGGTCATCTCTGTGTGTTGTTTCCCGTATCCTTTCCCTTAAGAAGCCTCATGAGAGATCATCTCAAAGGTGGGAAACCGTCTGAGTGGTGCCTATTATCTTCCATATACACTCCACCTTCAAACTATCACTCCCATGACATACAACATCATCCAAATGACCTAACTCCATATGATGTATCCTCTATGGAGTAATAATATGAAACGCAAGTATAAAAATGCCAAACTTATAAGCTTGACCGTACCATAATGGAGATAATAAACCATAGAATCCTATGAGATGTAGAACAAAGTCCCATAACAAGTGACTCCAAACCCATCTAAGACTAAATGATAGATTGCCCTCATAACACCCTAGGTCTTCCTAACCTTGAGTGTACTCACAAGTAATAGTTTAATCTAAACTACCTTGTGAACTATGCAAATCCATCATCCAGCTCACGGTAGTAAAATGCAATCTCTACATTTCACTAACCAGGAAGTCTGTGGTTTTTCATCCATTACATTTGGACTAAGTTCCATTGGAAGAGTCAATTTCTTGCATTTTTGGAGGAAGAAGAAATTAAAAAGTAGACTACAAACAGATACACACCTCAACAAAATGGTGTGGCCGAAAGAAGAAACATGTCTATCTTGGAGATGGGTAGGTGCATGTTAAATGAAAAGGACTTACCACTTATTTTTTGGGCTGAAGCATGCAATATGGCAGTTTATGTGATGAACAGGTTACCACCTACTCAAAGTCATGTACAACAAGCACCTTATGAATTGTTTTATGGATCAAAACCAAATATTGCTAATTGTAGAATTTTTAGAAGCATATGTTTTGTTCATGTTCCACAACAGTTAAGGTCAAAGTTGGATCCAAGGTCACAAAAAATGGTTTTCATTGGTATGGCAGAAGGGCAACCAGTATATAGATGTGTGAACCCAGATACGGGAGAGGTAATTTTTTCGAGAGATGTTATTTTTCATGAAGATAAATCTTGGTATAAACATGAAGTGCAGGTAGATGAAGAAGAAACTACAAGAAGTCATGAAGAAGAGCCAAGTTCTCCAAGTTCACTAGAGAGTCAAATTACACATGAAGAGGAAACTCCCCCCAATCAGAAGTTGAAGAAAATTCTCGATTTGATTTCAAAGGAAATTGAGTCACAGGAAGAAGAAAGTGAAGGTTCTACATCAAGAAGAACTCAAACTCGAAGGCAAGAAAAGCATGGTAGGACAAGAAGCCAATCAAGGTATCCAGTACGAGAAAGAAGGCAACCGCAAAGATTTTCTCATGAAGCTAATATTGCAAAACTTCTTGAGGAGCAGGAACCAACAACTTTTAAAGAAGTGTCAAAGGTAAAGAAATGGGTTAAAGCAGTGGATGAAGAAATGACAGCTTTGTATGAGAACAATACATGGATTTTAGTACGAAGGCAGCCTAACATGAAGGTAATTGGTAACAAATGGGTATATAGGATAAAGAGAAACAGTGATGGTTCAGTAAGTAGATATAAGACAAGGCTTGTTTGTAAAGGTTATGCATAGAGTTATGGCATCGATTATGAGGAGACATTTTCTCCTGTTGCCAAGATATCAACAATAAGGACATTAATAAGTGTTGCTGCAAGCAAGGTATGGAATCTTTATCAATTAGATATAAAAAATGCATTTCTCAATGGCGATTTAAAAGAAGATGTGTACATGGAGCAACCAGCAGGTTATGAAGATCCCAAGAAGCCTACTCATGTATGTAAACTCTTGAAAGCATTGTATGGTCTTAAGCAAGCTCCATGGGCTTGGAATTTTAGATGGTAAAGTTTCTTGAAAAGCAAGGATACAAGTGTTCAAATGCAGATACTTCTTTGTATGTTAAGGTTGAAGGATCATTGATTGTTTATATCTCAATTTATGTGGATGAATTGATAATAACAGGAAACAATGAAGGTGAGATAGCTAGGATCAAAGCAAAGCTTGGATCTAAATTTAAAATTTCAGATTTAGGAGAACTGATGTACATTCTTGGAATCGAAGTTATGAAGAAGGAAGATGGCGTATATCTTCTACAAAGAAAGTATATTTCAGATTTGTTAAAGAAATATGGCATGGAGCATTGCAAGAGTATCAGTAATCCGATGGAACCCAATGTGAAGTACAATACTGAAGATGGTGAACCTTTAGAAGATCCACTTATCTATAGGTCTTTGATTGGTTATCTTATATATGCAACTTTAACAAGGCCGGATATTACATTTAGTGTAAGTACATTGTCTCAATTCATGAACAAACCCACAGATGTTCATATGCAAGCAGCAAAAAGGGTCTTGAGATATTTGAAGGGTACATTAAATGAAGGTCTGGGTTATAAATATCATGAAGGTTTGAATTTGAAAGCATACAGTGATGCAGATTGGGCAGGAAATAAGGATGATAGGAGTATAGGTGGATATCTGATATTTGTAGGTAATAATTTGGTTTCATGGAGTTCTAAAGAACAACCTACAATAGCACTTTCACGCACAGAACCTGAATATAGAAGTCTTACAAATGCAACATGTGAGATTATGTGATATTTGAAGCTTTATGAAGATATAAATCTATCTACAACACGTCCACTACTCTTTGGAGATAATGTAAGTTCATTACAGCTCGCGTCTAATCCAGTGTACCATGCAAGAACAAAACACATTGAAGTGCACTATCACTATATCCGAGAGAAGGTGGTGAATGAAGATATTGATATTCGACATGTTGGAACTAAAGATCAATTAGCAAACATACTCACAAAAGCAGTGGATGCTCAGAAGCTTAAGCGAATGAAAGTACTACTTGGAGTCAAAGCTTTGGATTTAGAGCTTGAGGGGGGCAATGTTACATAAAAACAAGCTCTAAAGTAGTCTTGTGGATTTTATTAATTATTAAAAATGGTATATGGAAGCTTGTTGATCTTATTAGTTATGAAAAATAACATGTGGAGGAGTTCACATCTCCAAAGTTAGAGCAAAAGTAGATAAAAGTAGAAGGAAAGGAGAGGTGTCTATTTTTAGACAAGGAAGGCGCTTCTGTTGATAGCCTCTCAATAAAAAGAGTGGTTCTCTTAGTGTAGGTGTCCAAATTGAGTGATTTTTGTTGCGTTGCGAAGCTTACAACTTGTAGTATATAAGGAGATCAGTTTTTCTACAATTTGCAATGAGAAAACTCTGCGCAAGTAGGCGTTTTTTCAGATCTTGTTTCTTGTGTCTATCCGGTGCCTCATCAGAGACATACCTCTCTTCAAACTTTCATATCTCAGTTGTTATGAGGTCTTTTTGAGTGATTTTACTTGGAGGAGTTTCCTTACCTCTCATGCTTTCTATGCGTATCAAAATTTCTTATAGATCTTGAAGTTTTATTGCTTTTGTACATCAGTTTTCAATTCAGACAGTTAGTCATACCTTGTTGTTGCAGGCTTCTTCTTACCTTGACTTCAAGCTATTGGTTTGGGAGCTATACTCCACATTTTTTGATGTTTTTTGTTTTTAAAGCATGCTACTCAGAGTCTACTTTCAGAATATATGAGTACCTTTGTCAAATTCTGCTAAGAGAGTTTTTGGTGGTCATTTTGCTACTGTGACCTATTTCTATTTTTTGGAAAGTTTGGTGGAAGGTTTGTTTTTGAAGTTTGGAAATATTTGGTTGGTGTTTTGACGAACTTGGGAGGTCTCATCATGATTCGTTGTGTACTTTGATGTTTACAAGTTTGTAAACAAAACATTAATCATAATGGTTAGATTGAGTCTCACTTGTAAACTCTAGAGAGAAGCAATTATGCTATTTTCAGTGATAGTCTTTGACTAGATGAGATAATCTAGTTATTGACATTAGTTAGACTGGAAGTAGATTGATGATACTTCTCTTTTGAGTTTACAGGAGATAGGGATATATCTAACCTATTAAGGTACCAAACTCTTAGTTGGTGTTACATCATGAGTATGACGAGTAAACATCAGTTAGGAGGATGGGTACTTAAGGATTACCTGAATCTCAAACAGAATGCTTTTTGCATTCATATGGCAAACTACAACGAAGAGAATACTTTAGAGTTTGCACTAGTGCTAATATACACCTCCTCCATCTGATCTCAACCATCTTATGCTTCGACCTGTTTGCTTTTCAACCAATGATTTAAACTTTTTGAATATGTCAAACACTTCGGATTTGTATTTCATAAAATAAATGAATGTAAACTTTGAGAAGTCATCAATAAATGTGACAAAGTACTTGCTACCTACCATGGACTCTTCTTGAGATGGACCCCATACATCAGTATGAATCAAGTCCAAAATACCTCTGCTTTGCAATCCTGCTTTTGAAAAAGGACTTCGTACCTGTTTTCCAAACTGACATGCCTCGCAAACAAAATCCAAATCTTGCTTAGGTAATTGTGGTAAACCTTCAACCAATGATTTCTTTGCAATATCTTTTAACCTACCAACACTAATGTGTCCTAATCTTCTATGCCATAAATCCAATTGACTTACTTGAGTCCCATTAACCATTGTATAACCTGCATAATCTAGAGCTTCAACTTCATAAGTATATAATCTGTTTACCTTTTGTCCTTTTATAACAAAATTTCCATCCTTCTTTTGATAAGCCTGCCACTGATTATTGTCAAAATCGACCTTTACTCCATTGTCCTCCATCTGTCCAACTGAAATCGAATTTCTTGTAATGGTAGGAACAAACAAAACATCTCTAAGAGTGACATGTTCATTAAGTGGACAATCACCAATGTAAACTACTTCATGCTCAGTACTATCTCCTGTAGCAACTGTGACTCTTGAATGAGGTTTGTGTAAGTTCACAAACATATTCATGTTGTGACTCATGTGGTTTGACCAACCAGTATCTACATACCAAGTTTTGTTGTTTACCTTCCTCTTATGTGTCTCTGTATGCATAGACATAAGAACGTTTTCCTTCTGTGTTTGAGCCTCCTCTTGTACTATGTTGTTGTTGTGATGCATGTGATCTTGGCCTCTTCCTCTTTGTCGTCCTCTAAAACCACCTCTTCTATTCGGATTGGAGAAGCAATCCCTGGCATAATGACCAAATTTACCACAATAATGGTGGGTAAAGTTACCTTGCTGATTTGGTTGAGTCTGTTGACTTTGTTGTATTGTTCTTCCTCCTCTAGTCGCATTAAAGCTTCCTCTTCCTCTTGTATTGTTGTTGAATCTTCCTCCTCTCCAATTTCCTCTACCTCTTGATCTATTTGATGAAGTATAAAGAGCTTGTCCTTGAATACCTCTTTGCAAATGATAAGAGTTCCCACCTTCTATGTTGATTTCTTCAGTCATCATGAGCATTTGTAAATCTTCAAAGGATGGTAGATTCTCTCGAGTCATGATAGACGTAATGAAAGACTTCCATCTTTCATCTTCTCTCAAGCCATTTAACATGCTATTAAACTTTATATCCTCACTAAAAGATGCATCAATAGAGGCTAATGCTTCAATAAGAGATTTTACCTCAAGAACATAATCATTAACTGATTGTCGTGGCTTCTTTTTTACTCTTGTCAACTCAACAATAAGTTGTGTTTGCCTCGCTCTGTTGGTAGTTGCAAATAATCTTTCTAGAGACTCCCAAGCCTCTCTACTAGTATTCAAACCTCTTATATGCCCAAGCATAGTATTGGAAACTGTTTGTGATATAATAAACATAACTCTTCTGTCTCTTTCGATCCATTCTTGCTCTCTTGCTCGATCCGCTTGTGTAGGAGCTTCTGGTAATACTGGCTTCACTTCTGTACCTGTTATCGATCCCCAAAGACCTTTAGACATGAGATAAGACTCCATTCTAAATTGCCACATGGGATAATTTCTCCCATCAGATAACTTCTCAATCGATGCACTCAAATCTGCCATGTTGAAGTATTGTAAACAAAGAAGATGATTCAATAAGTTGTATGAAAGATTTGAAAAAAAAAAAAGCTTTTATATCACAATGTTGTGACCTGTAAACATCAAAGTACACAACAAATCATGATGAGACCTCCCAAGATCGTCAAAACACCAACCAAATATTTCCAAACTTCAAAAACAAACTTTCCACCAAACTTTCTAAAAAACAGAAATAGGTCACTGTAGCAAAATGACCACCAAAAACTCTGTGAGCAGACTTTGACAAAAGTAATCATATCTTCTGAAATTAGACTCTACGTAGCATGCTTTAGAAACAAAAACATCAAAAAAGGTGGAGCATAGCTCCCAAACCAACAGCTTGAAGTCAAGGTAAGAAGAAGCCTGCAACAGCAAGGTATGACTAACTGTCTGAATTGAAAACTGATGTACAGAAGCAATAAAACTTCAAGATCTATGAGAAATTTTAATATGGATAGAAATTATGAGAGGTAAAGAAACTCCTCCAAGTGAAATCACTCAAAAAGACCTCATAACGACTGAGATATGAAAGTTTGAAGAAAGGTATGTCTCTGATGAGGCACCGGATAGACACAAGAAACAAGATCTGAAAAAACGCCTACTTGTGCGGAGTTTTCTCATTGCAAATTGTACAAAGACTGATCTACTTATATAGTACAAGTTGTAAGCTTCGCAACGCAACAAGAATCACTCAATTTGGACACCTACACTAAGAGAACCACTATTTTTATTGAGAGGCTATTAACAGAAGCGCCTTCCTTGTCTAAAAATAGACACCTCTCCTTTCCTTCTACTTTTATCTACTTTTATCTACTTTTATCTATTTTTGCTCTAGCTTTGGAGATGTGAACGCCTCCACATGTTATTTTTCATAACTAATAAGATCCAAAAGCTTTCATATACCATTTTTAATAATTAATAAAATCCACAAGACTACTTTAGAGCTTGTTTTTATGTAACAATTAACTGATCTCCCTCTTGCCTTTGATAGAAGAGTGCCACTTCTATCTAGACAACCTAAAAGTGAGAAAGTGAAACTCTCTCTCTCTCTCTCTCTCTCTCTCTCTCTCTCTCTCTTGAAAAGAGCTCTAGTAGTGGAACCTATTGCACTTTCCCTTTCTCTTTGAAAGAGATTCTATTGAATCCATTTTCTCTACTCATCCATAGCTGAGAACATGCATATAAGTTCTCCATACTTTTCCTTCAAAGATAGTGGAGAATCATACTCCCATATGAAGGAAAATTACATTGAAAAGTAGAGGAAATGAATTCCTTCTAAAATATGGACTAGGAGATGTTTTCTAAAAACCTCTTCTTTCTAAAGGAAAACATACTGTATTCTTCTCCTATGAAGAAATCATGTTTTCCTTTCCTTTTCTCTCTCTCAAAGAATAGGAGCTAAAGTGAGACCACTGAAATAACGTGAGATCTATCATCTATCTCTGAGCTGATTCCCACTTTCTTCTTTCCTTAAAAGAGAAACTCATGAATTTATGTAGTCCTCTCTTCCATAACTAATGCATAATCCTTCATTACACATATTCTTATGAAGATGGAGAATGGATCTGCCCTCACTAATGAAGGTGTATGTAGTGAAGAGTGGAGAAAATAAATTCCTAGTAAGGATCAAAGCCCTCTACTAAAATGGTCAGCAATGATGTGACATGATACTGTAAACACATGTGTATCCATAATAAAGTGGTATCTCTGCCAACCATAATCTATGCATGGATCTATACGATCCAATCAAACTGATGGAATTATCCTTCCTGAAAAACTCAAAATGAATATGTGATACTAATGGTGATAAAATCACCTATCACATTCTCTAATGGAAGAATAAATCTTCCCTAAACTATGAAGGATAACTCTAAATCCTAAGGAGATGTCTACTAAGAGCTCTCCTCTGATCTAGTGAGACATGACATCATGAATGATGAGTCCTTTTCTCCCTGGCCATAGAAGAAGAGTCCTCAAAGGGAAGTCGTTTCCACCATCCTATACCAATGGAACTTTCTTCCAATTCACAGTGTGATACCTACACTAAAACAAATATATATTCCAAACATATGTAATGGAATATATAGGTGGACACTAATGAATCCCATATCCTAAAATCATGTCAGTGGACTCAAATGAGTCTCATGTCCTTGAACTAGTTAGTTTGGTTCTAGTCAACAATGTGACAATGGATATCCCCTTCTATTCCAAACCAGCTTGCTCCTAGGTACCAAGACTAGGTCTAAGTACCTCTCTATAGATCCCACGATACATATATATGTATTGGGTACCCCAACTATTTCTGACTAAGGGATCTATGCTCTGAGTCATAGAGCTAGTGCCATACCTGTGGCCTTCCTAACCATCACTCGAATCACATAAGCACCCATCAATGCTATCTCATGAAACCCATCTCTGTGACCCCATCTAATTGGTTTCCTTAGTAGTGTAGCAGAAATGCTTCACTACTTGCTCAAGTGAGGTGTATGAGTGAAACGAGTCACTCTTTGGGTATTCCTAATAATACCGCATAGTCACCTAATCATCATGTGAGACTCTTGTGAAGAAGGATTATGTGTAGGGATCCTATTTACTACTGAAGTTGCATTAGGTATACTACTATGATGGTCCTAGGTCCATCAAATGCATGCCCAGGTCTTATTGATGTTTGCAGATAGGCATGTTCCCATGCCATAATATTCTACCCTAAAGGCAAGTGCGTATATAACGCCATGTGGTAAGAAAAATTTCGACAGCATTTCCCCAGGAAATGGAATCCCAAAAAAATTTAACCATAAGCTCAGTGGCACACTGGCCACCCAACAACATAGGGCTTGACAGGCCCATGGCATGAACGCCATAAACTTATATATGGACTCCATAACCTGCAAAAACATAAAAGCAATTGCTAGAAACCATTCTCTGTGTTGCATAGCCATATGGTTTTTGCAACCCTCTTTCTTGCAAACAATCAAAAGGTATACTTCTTGCCTATTGTTTTAGGTACACAGTGCTGCAGAAACCACACCATGAACATAAATCTAAAGAATATCAGCATCTTCAACGCCATGTGCATCAACTTCAATATCTATATTTGCAGGTGTAATAGGATGTTTTTCAACACCCTGCACAATGTTCCACAATCCTTTTGCAACCAATACATGTCGCATCATATAAGCCCACAAAAACTTATCCTCAATAGCCAACATACGAAATACATCAGTGCTTTCAGCCATGGCCACTGACTAAAATACCTTGATGTAGAGAAATGACTGTATCTGAAAAAGTTGAGCATAAGTACCTTGACAACTTCTGCAAAACGTGTAGTAGACTTTGAGATTCTTATACTGGCAAACCGAAACTTGTATATATATTTGGCACAAAAAGACAAGATAGCCTACATAAGCACTATGATAGTGCATTCGAGGTCGAAACACTCTAAGATCGGGATTTCGGCAACACAAAGCGAAGCAGTTTTGATCTACTAATCACCCTAAGTATATGCACCAAATTTCATGTGATTCTGAGACTTCGACTGGAGGGGTGTCGACGATGCCCTAGATGAAGCGGTGACTTTCTCTGATGCCAATTGTTGGAGTTAGACGTCTACTAAAGCATGCGAACAACACAAGGAAGAAGAAGAAGCTCGGAGCACAACACACAATACTGAATGTATCACCACTAGAATGTACAAAGATAAGTAACCCGTTAGGGCTATAGGCATATATACAAGCCGGGGGAAAAAACATCCTAAAGAGGGAAAAAAGTACCCCGATGGTCCTAGTGTGTTCACACACATCACTACCTAAATATATCAACATGGATACATCACCAAGAAATAGTTCCAACTCAAATCCATGGAGTGGAAGATTGCATGGAAATCAGAGTCCATCAAATTAATCAAATACATCCAAGAAAGGTAAAGAAAATATTTTGTTGTTAGTAAAACATATATAGGTTTTGAAGACATTGATGGAGATTCAAGCGGTTTAGAAAAGAGTCTTGATGAGGAATTTGGATTGCCCTCTATGAAGACTTTAGGAATAAGAAAGGCACATGCAACGATACAAGGAGAAGTGATCCACGACCAAGAAGAACTGGAAGGATGTGGAATTCAGTGCAATGATTTACATATGACAATTACATGGCTCGTCATTGTGCCTACATGAACAAGGTAATACAAGATGTTGAACCTTCTTGTTTTGAAGATGCAATTGGAAATGTAGATTGGGAGAAAGCTATGGATGAGGAGATGGCTGCACTTTATGGAAATGAAACTTGGAAGCTGGTTCCATTGCCGCAAGGAAAGAAATCCTTAGGCTGCAAGTGGGTTTACAAGGTAAAGCACAATCCTAATGGTAGCATAAGTAGGTATAAAGCACGATTGGTGGCAAAAGGATATGCACAAACATATGGCATTGATTATGAGGAAATGTTCAGCTGTGTAGCCAAAATGTCTACTATCAGAGCACTTGTTGCACTAGTTATAACAAAAGGATAGACTTTGCATCAGCAGGATGTGAAGAATGCTTTCCTACATGGTGAGTTGCATGAAGAAGTATACATGGACCAACCACAAGGATATGAAAATTCAAAGCACCCCGAATATGTTTGCAGGTTGCAAAATGCTTTGTATGGATTAGAACCAACCCCTCGCGCTTGGCATGCAAATATTTCAGACTACTTAACCACCATTGGATTTTCTATGTGTGATGCAGATCATTCATTATATGCAAGGAAGGGTGATAATAACATCACGATTGTGGCTATTTATGTTGATGAATTGATTGTAGGAGGTGACAATGAAGCAACCATTAAAGAGTTAAAGCAACTCCTTATGCAGGAATTTGACATAAAAGATCTGGGTGTGTTGCATTACTTCTTGGGCATTGAGTTTTTACATATAGAAATAAGTATATGGATGTCGCAGAGGCAATATGCCTCGAGTATGTTTCAAAAATATGGCATGACTGATTGGAAACCAATTTCTATGCCATTAGATCAGAATTTGAAGTTGATTACTACATCAGATGAAGCATTGGAAAATGCTACTATGTACTAAAAAATTATGGGAAGTTTGATATATCTCACAATTACAAGGCCTGATCTAAGCTACATTGTTGGACTTGAAAGTCAATTTATGTAGGTTCCCAAGAAGCCACATTTAGATGCTCTGAGGTGCACTCTACATTATGTGAGTGCTACTTTGGATTATGCGTTGTTTCATGAAGCTGGTCTAGATTTGCAGGTTCATGGATACATCCATGCATATTGGGCTGGGAGTATTTCAGATAGAAGATCTACTAGTGGCTTTCTATTCTCACTTGGGAGTGTCGCTATTACATTTGGAGGAGCAAGAAGCAACCCACTATTTCTTTGTCGAGTACAAAAGTTGAGTATAGAGGTGTTGCAATGGCAGCATGTGAAGCATCATGGTTAGAGATGCCACTTTTTGATTTAGGTGTGGAAGTGCAAAAGCCGATTATCATCTATTGTGATAGTCTTAGCAGTATTCAATTAGCACGAAATCCTATTTTTCATGCTAGAACAAAGCATATTGAGGTGCATTATCATTTCATCAGAGAGAAGGTATTAGCCGGTGATAATGACCTTGTTTATGTGAGGATAGATGAGCAAATTGCTGATATTTTCATTAAAGCACTTGGAGTTGAGAAGTTCAAAAAGTTTCAAAAGATGCTTGGGTTACAAGACATGATGTTGAGCTTGAGGGGGAGTCTTGACATAGCATGCTCAACATGTGATGATCCACGATGACACATATCACTTTTTCATTTCTCTGACATGTATAGTGGTCACGCCAGTATATGTTAGGGATACTTCATTGAGATTTACTAGATTTATCTATTGAGAGTGATGGAACATTTGTTTCTTGCCAGCTCACTCATTTGTGGACATTAGGATTTTCCTGATGTGCTGTTCTTTATATATTGCACTTTTTGTATTGTTGTTTTTAGGTCATTCTTGTGCATTCCTTTTAATAGAAGAAGAAGATTATTCTTCCTTGCCTCAATCTGTTTGTGTGCTCCTCTTTGATTGTGAGAGTGTGTGTGAGCTCTCTTGCTTATCTCCTTCCTCATGACACTAATAATGTTTGTCTTTTATCAATAGAGAGCTCTTTTGTCCATCATATTTCTTCCTGCATCAATCTCCTTCTTCATTGTGTGTAATTCTTTTCAAGCTTCCTCCCTCTCTCACACACCCAACAATGATATCAGATCAAATTAAGCTCCTTATGAGCCTATTGTTTTTTAGATATGCATATGCATGCACTTTTAACAATGGAGTTAACAATTGTGAGCTTCATTTTAGCTTTTGTTGAAGTTCATATCCTTCTAATTTTGTGTTCTTTGGTGCAATGATAAGCAAAAATGACTTCTTTGGCATGCTTCAAGATGAGGATAAAGTTGATGAGACCAACTATCCAATGTGTTCTTACATGATAAAGCATGTTCTTGTTGTAGAGGAAGTACGGAACATAGTGGTGGATGTTGACAAGCAATCGGGTGGTTCTTCTACCATGCAACCTATTTTCATAGATTTAAGTTCTTCTTCAAGTATAATAGTTATGCCATGTCCACCTATTCAAGAGCAACTTAGATGGGATGAAGAATATGCTCAAGATCATGCATTGACTGCTTTCTCTGAAGCAACATATTGTTCCACACATCCAGTCATGCCTACTTCAACACAAGGCTTGGGATACTCTTGCTTCTTTGTATGATGTGCATAATGAAGCATGTGTTGCTTACTTAAGAAAGCAACTTAAAGATGTATGTATGGTTGAAAATAAGTTAATGGATGTATATGTTACACAGATCAAGGATTTGAACGAGCAATTGGAAAACATTGATGAAATCATTCCAGATGCATCACTCATTTCTACATTACTCAAAGATTACTAGGAATCTTTTCAAATATTTGATACTACACTTGGTTTCATTGCAAAGGGAAATCCAAATATGTATTACTTTTGATTATTTTGTGTTTCTTCTTTTGCAAGTTGCTTTACTTGCAAAAGAAGGAAATGGTTGTTGGTCTGCCAACACTTGAGTCCATTGAAAAACATACAAGTGAAGGTTTTCATGGGATATCAATTCTTATTCGTGTTAGTTTTTTTCTCTAAAGAGAAAAAAATAAATATGCAAATTTACTAGTGAAGTTTTTTCATGGGATATCAATTCTTATTCATGTTAGTTTTTTTTTCTAAAGAAAAAAAAGTCAATGCAAATGTTGGAAATGTAAGTACATAGGACTTCTTTTGGTAGAGACATTCCCATATGAATTTGATTAAGCTTTTCATGAATGTTTTGTCTTTATGCATGCTTGAATATCCTGACATTCTAAAAATAAGGATGGTTGTTTTTGTCGATTGGTGGTTGAAAAAGTTAGATCTTAGTAATCTCAACGATAGCTAGTACACCTTTTTTTTGACATTTGGCATTTCTTTCGCCAAAATATTTAATTTTTCATGCATCCCATGTCTATTCCATGTGAAGGGATGTTCTCCAGCTTGGTAAAAAGTTAAAACTATTCAAATCATATAGAAGTGTAGATAAAAGCTCTAGAGAATGATCAATGTTCAAAAAGTTTAGAATAACTCATTAGTATTGTCTTTATGTTGATTTTCTTTATAAAAAGGCCTCTTCTAATTATCTATGACCCTTCTATGAATGAAAACCTTCTTCTTTGTGTTTATTTGAAGTCTCAAAACTTTGCACACATCTTTCATATCGGATTTTGACGATCCTCATTCACTATTTTTTGTCTACACATCTAAAGTTTTTGTAAGGGTAATAATGATATCCGAGAATTTTTGCATCAAGGGGGAAAGTCATATGCTAAGGATCTTCAACAAAATCTTGATCAGATATTAAGCTTCTTCCTTGGACCTCATTGAAAAAGGATGTTGGGGATTCATCAAAGGAGATTATTCTTACCCATATTACCAGATGTTGTATAGGTGAACCTTCATTTTTTATGGAGCTTCTCATTAAACCCCTCTCTCATGATAACCTCACGACACACACATAGAGATGTCTAGATGTGTCAAGGGAGCACTAGATTGTGCCCTTTGACTAGGATAGACAAGGTTTTGGAAATATAATTATGATTAGAACATCACCCACAGAGGGGAAATAATGCAAGAAAATAGAACTATTACAAGACATCCCACAACCTAGGACTAATAGATATGGATAACTAGACTAGATAGGATACAAAAGATCCTACAACTCGAGACCCTCGGTATGCAACAAGATATCTAGGTTATAAGAACTCACTTAAGAGAGACGAAATAGATAAATAAAATAACTTGATAAAATCTCATACAACGAGATTACAAGAGAACAAGACTAGATGTCTAAGAATGAGACTAATTAGAACTAGAACAAGGAATATGACAACAACTAGAACTAGAACTTTGAAAGCACGTATTTGGTGATCACAACTCCTTGAGCTCCCAAGACTTGCATTGGCAAGTCTGAGGATGTATGTTGCCAATCCCTCCTTATATAGGTGTTCAAGGATGGTTATGAATTGATGATGTCATGGATGATGTCAATACTTTGAAACAAGACCCCAAATTTCAAAATTTTGTAAGTAGACAGTTGATCTCAGGGTTTTTGGATGTTTGAGATGTAATGGAAGCATTGGTTTCTCCAAATTTTGAACAAAACATGAGATATAAAAATTCACATTGATTCTAAGGTTGAAGATGGTTTCCTTTGGGTCCATGACATCACCTCCCCCTGAAGCGATGAGTTCCACAAGGAGCAGCCATGTTCTCTAGCTTGGGTTTCATTGGATCCTTCTTATGGAATTCATGAACCTTGATTCTTTGAAGATTTTATGTAGGTTCCCAAGTATGATCATTGACATCATACCATTTCCAATGAATAAGGTATTCCAATCTTCCTTGAGAGATTCTTGAATCTAAGACATGCTCAACCTCAAATTCTTCATGAACGTCAATCTTGATAGGTGGCAAAAGATTGGGTCTCTCTTGAGCTTCCTTGGGTTCTTCACAAGATAGATCCTTTGAGCTTTTGGTGGTACGTTGTGGTGTTTCCAAGATCTTTGATGGAGAGCCTTGAGTAAGCACACCTTCTTGATTGAACATGAACTCCTCCTTGTCCTTTACCTTCTTGTTATCTTAATATGTATACTCCATATCATTTGTAATGGCTTCTTGGGCTTCAAAGATTCTTGATTTGGATTCTTGAGGAATAAGATCTTGATTTTTCAACACTTCTAGCTCTTGGACTTTGCTTTCTTTGAAAAAAATTGATTCTCACATTAAAATGCTTGATTGATAACATCATCCAAGGTATCTCGTTGAGTCATGGATAGTGAGAGATATGTCACTTCATCTTTGAGTCCACTTTGAAATTGATTAATTAGGTAGTTTTCTTGATATGTAAACCCACGAGATATTATCTTGAAGTTTGTGGCATAATTTGAGACTGATCAATCGCCTTGTCATAACAATCTTATGAGCTCTTGGACATGTCTTATCAATTCTTTTATCATAGATTGAATCTCATTGCATAGGGAATCCATGCTACTAAAACTTGATGAACATAGCCTTGCCAAAATGTCATGGGAGGACTAGACAAGATACAAGAGATCCCACAACCAACCATAGGTGTGCAGTAAAATATCTCAGTTACGAGATCTCCCTTGAGGGAGATGAAATAGATACAAGAAATAACTTCACAAGATTTCATACTAGGAGATTACAAGAGGACAAGACTAGATGTCTAAAATTGAGACTAATCAGGATGAGAACAAGGAATAAGACAAGAAATAGAACTAGAACTTCTAAAGTACTTACTTGGTTATCACGACTCCTTGAGCTCCCAAGATTGGCATTGGCAAGTTTGAGGATGTATGTGGCCAAGCCCTCCTTATATAGATGTTCAAGGGTGGTTATGAATTAATACCATCATTGGTGATATCTAAGGGTTTTGGCATGTTCCAGACAGAATGGAAGCATTAGTTTCTCCAAATTATGAAAAAGAACATGAGATATAGAAATTCACATGGAATCTAAGGTTTAGGATGGTTTTGTTTGTGTCCATAATGTCAATAACATCCCTTGGTGCCATGTGACATAAGCCCCTTTACCAAAATGAGATTTCAAAAGATGTTATTATCTCATATCAACCTTGTAGGCTGGTGGTGTAAGGGATCAACCAGGAACTTTTGTTATTCCTTCCTTGTTGGAGAAGAATGAACTAAAGAAAATCGAGCTCACTTTTTGCAATGCATGGGGTTGGCAGAGTATTTCTGCACCCTTTTATCAAAATGAGATTTCAAAAGATGTTATTATCTCATATCAACCTTGTAGGCTAGTGGTGAAAGGGATCGACCAAGAAATTTTGTTATTCCTTCCTTGTTGCAGAACAATGAACTAAAGAAATTCAAGCTCACTTTGGATTTAATTAAAGAAGTAGTCAACATGTACACTACACACATACCTTCAAACATTAGGCATTTCAAGCTCAAAGATATGGATGCTCTGACACCTAATGTTTCCATACCCCTTCATCTCTGCATGCAACACTTTGCATTTCCAGGTCAAGAATGATTCACTCAACCACATAAGAGGACTTGGTTGAGTCTCTATTTGGTAGATACAGTCTCACTAACTATCAAGCTTCCCATTTGGATCATTGCGCAATTATATGAAGCTAATAAGAGGTGGTTCAGGAAAAACTAATCTTGAATGGGTGCACTGCAATTACACACATTGTATACAAGTGCCTATCGTATCATGTGTCCATCAAACATGCTCTTAAATGGTCTCAATTGCAACTCTTTAAGGGTCACTGATCTTCAGCTCATCAATTTAAGAGGGTGTGAGGCACTCTTCCATGTGTTCAACCATGAAGTGTTGTCATGACCCAAGGCATCTCACCAACAAGAGAGGGAGTAGTGCCACCATTCAATATTTGAATTTCCCGATTGAGTTTTGAAGTAACTACACACGCGAAACCTTCTGCTCCAACTCTGCTATGAGAGTTTGAATTCACCTCCACCAGAGATATCAAAGGGGTAGGAACATTTGACTTTGAGTCTTTCTTAAAGACCACTCAACTTTTAGATGTCAAGTTCTTTTTAGACATAGAGGGTCTAGTCACCTCCATAAGCATGTTTCTACAATCAAGAGGAGAATGTCATGTACATTGGTAAGAATATGAACAACTGACATGATAACAAGGAACACAAGAAGCGAAGAAGAACCAGAACATGAATTTGAGGAGGAGGAAACTAAAGCTCTAGACTACATGGCAATACTTCAAAGATTGTATGATATTATAACACACATACAAGAAAGAAGTAGGATCTCATCACAGGCAAGTCAAGTACTAGTCAATCAAATGATGGCAAAAGAAGATGTCGAGCCCTAGCTCATAGAGTCATTCAACCTACTAGTAGGAACATGTGATGTTATCGAGGCTATTCGCATAATGATGCAACCTGATCCTATGCAATATGATCAAAGACGGTTACATACATGCTCCAAACTAGGTAAAACTTTTCACATTCAGATTAACTTCCAGCCACCACAACATCAGACTGAGAGAACATCAGCCTAATGATAGATTTTGACACCATTCCTCTCACCAAAGACACCAATATTTTATTTGCCCCCTCATCTTGTGTTCGCCCTACGTAACCCACTACAACCATTATCTTAGAACAACTTGAGATCATCTTCCGCAAACCCATGTACGACTCGTCACTTTTATCATCCTTATTCAATCCATTGTTCACCACCACATCCACCAGCCAAATCTTAGAACCAATAATAGGCCAACGTGTCATCCACCAATGATGAATACGCAAACCCATGTACGACTCGTCACTTTTATCATCCTTATTCAATCCATTGTTCACCACCACATCCACCATCCAAATCTTAGAGCCAATAATGGGCCAATGTGTCATCCACCAAGTCATCATTGGTGAACCAGCCCTACAACCAATTCTAGAACAGTGGATTCCCACAACACAGTCTACATTAGCACCACCCCCGATCACAAATTACCCTACTTTCAACCCTTGGTCCATAACTTCATCTCTACTTCTATCCCAAAAACCAAAAAAGGTCCTTCCTCAAGTTCTTGCATCTTTTGTAAATACTATGATATAAGTCCCTGAACCATTCAAAGGTCCCTTACCCAGCATGATCACTCCTATATTCACATCTACCACAAACATAGCACCTACCATACCTACCTTTATGATAGAAACCTCACACACTCTCATGTCCAATCCCATGGACATATCACCATCCACAACACCTTATCGAGATCTTTGGACATACACACGAGTGACCAGATGGTGTCCGATTTCAGATCTATCTAAATCGCAGGGACCCTTAGATCATAGACTTAGTTTATTACATTTTTAATCATTATAAAAACATTTTCGTCCTCACAAATAGATCTATATAAATATTGTAGGCAACCCCCGAGCCTCATGTTCTAAAATTGGAAGAACATGTCTTATCTCTATGGTGGGATCCCTGGCCAAATGGTTCAAAACACCATCTAACTATGCATTTTGATAAATTGATCAAAGTAAAATGTGGTGAATGAATATTAAGGGTTGCAATCTTCATGATAAATGGAAGCAATCAGATGGACCGGTGAAGTTGCCTTCGATAAAATGCAATGATATTGTTTATCCTTAGATGTTCCCGAACGCGCCCTGTAGACTAGAGTATCTAGGTGACTTGGCTGGGGGTATCCATTGGAGTGCTTTCCATATGGAAGAAATGAAGAAAAAATATAATGCTTTAGTTCAATAGAAGGAAGCATGGCTGGTGAAAAAGGAAGATATGAATGCAAAAATCAGTCGTTTAAGGGTAGAGATTGAAAAACTCCAAACGGAGTATAATGGAAGAGAAAGTTTTGCATGATGAAATAGTCAAAGAATCGAATGATGCTTTAATAGAAAACAACACACTTAAAGTTGAATTTGAAGAGAAGTCCAAGAAGATGGAGTAGTTGCAAGAAGAAGTTGAACATAGACACTGAGCATTCCAGAAATTAAAGAAGAGCAACAAAGAACTAGCTGCCAAGCTCTAGAAAGAAGAAAAAGAGGTGCATAAACTAAAGAAAAAGGTCAATAATCACATTGATGAGATGTCAAAGCAGGAATCATCTATAGCTGATGCAGAAGAAAAGCTGGCAGTGCGGAACTCATAGTACACAAAACTAGACGCCAAATTCCACATTGTACAGGAAAGCTATGATACGATCAAGGCTCAATTATCCAGAATTGAATATTTAGAGAAACAAGTAGCATACTAGAAGAGCCACTACATGGATGCAAACACTATTTTGGAAGGAAAAGATATGGAAATTAGCGAGTTAAAGAAACAAGTGGCAATAATGGAATTAAAGCATAAGACAGAGTTAGAAGAGTCCAAGAAAAATCAACTAAAGATAGTTTTGTAAAATTAGCTGATGTTACCCTAGCTTTTGGTAATATGCTCGATAAACTTCAAAATTCTATCCTAGAACTTGAGGCAGTAGCAGTCAGTTATTGAAGTGCAAGCCAACATTTACTAGAGTCGAAGGAATTTTTGGTCGAAGAAATATGAGTAGCTGAGGAGAACTTAGAGGAAATGTTTAAACAACTTAGATGGGATATAGAGAGGACTATGAACCCTAAGCTCCAAAACAATGATGATGATGATGTATAAACAAATTTTGTAATTTAGTGGGTTCGGATCCACCATGCGTGCCAGTGTTAGGCGCCAGAATGGACTGACCTATTTTTGTAATTCATATTTTGTAATAAGAGAAGGGGTTACTTTTAAGAGATCTGAAGCATTATCTCAGAAAGTGCGGTGCTTTGTATATCTTGAACTGTGGAACTGTGTGAAGAGAGAGAAGAATGGTGTACCTTTTCTGTGCAAAACGGAGAAGAAAGAGACATTAATCCAAAACCCGAGAAAAAAGAATCTATCTTATGGAACTGTCAAACAAGTATATGTAGTGTTGTATTAAGTCTGAAGATAAGAAGTAGAGTTTTGTATGTGATGCTTACGGTGTAGTATTTGTGTGGTAACTTAATTACAATCTTAATTACAATTCTATTGTAATACTAAAGTATATAATTGTTCTAAAGTATTTTTGAAACTTACATTGCATTGGTTGGAATCTGAGTTTTGTCGATAAACTTGATATATATGAAGTATGTAACTAGTAATATAATGAACAAAAACGCATGTTATGAGCATAGTCATAATCCCCATTCCCAAATCCTATCCTATGGAGGTGTGTTATATATTGTCTCGACAATCAGCCCTAAACAATACACTCATGATTTTGTTTCAAAGCGGTGCAAACTATGTAGAACATCCAAATGAGGTTCAAAGATTTGAAAATTTTCAGCCATAGATGGTTGAGAATCTTCAACCAACGTGGCTGAAAATTTCTAAAATTTGTAGCAAAACACGGATGGAAATTTTCAGCTACACATAACTAAAAGATTGAAGTCAAACATGACGAAAAATGAGCATGATATTCAACCCACCAATTATGCACATTTTGCTAATGTACTACATAAGGAAGACATGTCCATCAAGAATGCACAATCTATGCCAAAATGGTTGCAAAAGACATTGCAAGATGGTGAATTGAGTGCTCCTTTAATTGGCATAACAAGATCAAACTCTCACCATACATCAAGTGATTTTTTGGATTTATCTCTTATATCAATTGCATGTAATGAAGAGCCACTAACTTTTGAAGATGCGTGTGCTGATTCAAATTAGATAAGCACAATCCAATTGAAATTGGTTTCGATTCAAAAAACTTGTACTCAGGAGTTATGTGAATTGCCAAAAGGTAACGATATAATTGCTACTAAGAGGTTTTACAAAATTAAAAGAAATTAAAATGGTAGAATTAATTGCTACAAAGATTAGTTTAAAAAATTTTATGTACAAAAATATGGCAATAATTATGAGGAAACTTTTGCACCTACTTTTCACATGGCTACCATTCATATTGTGATTGTATTGGGTATCCATCATGGTTGGGAAGTGCATCCATTGGATATTAAAACAACTTTCTTAAGTGTTGATTGGCAAGAAGATGTCTATGTGAATCAATCTCTTGGATTTGCCATCAAAGGTCAAGAGCATATGGTTCGCCACTTGCATAAGGCTTTGCATGGAATTAAGGAACCTCTATGTGCATGGTATGATAAAATACATAAACACTTCATTGCTCTTGGTTTTGCATGTGGTTCAATTGAAAGCACACTTTATGTACATGAAGATAGGGTTGATCGTATAGAGCTTGGTCAAGAGCATATGGTTCGCCACTTGCATAAGGCTTTGCATGGACTTAAGGAAGCTCTATGTGCATCGTATGATAAAATACATAAACACTTCATTGCTCTTGGTTTTGCATGTGGTTCTATTGAAAGCACACTTTATGTACATGAAAATAGGGTTGGTCGTATAGAGCTTGTTCTTGCATTGATGACCCATTTTCTTGATTGGTTCATGTGATGAGAAAATTACATATGCTTATGGTTGATTTGTAGCAACTTGGTCTTTTGGACTATGAACTTGGTAGCTATTCCATATCTATTGAGGGGGAGTTGTTGTGCATCAAGCAAAGTACATTGAGAAACTACTTCAATGTTTTGGTCTTGATGATTACAAGCTTATTTCAACACCAATGGGAGCAAGATTTAGATTCTCAATTGAGGATCCAAATGATGCATTTAATACTTCTCTTTATTAGCAAGCTATGGGATGCTTGATACATGCATGTAACATAAGGTTGGACATACAATATGTAGTTTCCAAGTTGAGTGGATTTATGCACAACCTTTACAATAAGCATTGGCAAGTGGTAATACATTTCTTTAGATATCTCAAAAGCAGTTTGAGTTTGGGATCTTTTGATGCTCTACAATTGGATTCTTTTACTATAATGATTGGGTTATTTATTGTGATATACATGTGTGCACTAGTGCGAATTGATTTTTCCTTGGAGGTTTAGTAAGAAGCATCCTATTGTAGCCATATCAAGTTTTTGTTAGATATACGCAATACTCCTCCCTCAAGTGGCACAAATGTTCCGTAGTGCTCTAAGTTGTAAGGCCCCCATTATGTGGAGAAGCCATTGTGAGAGCCCGGATATTTGTGGGATCCTAACTCCAAAGCTAGATGAGGTCTATGTGTGACTGTTGATGGTAATAGATGATCTTTGTGAGCCTAGTCATTAATTTAGGTAGGGCATAAACTTCCAAGCCATTGGCTTGCCATTCAAGGTGAAAATAAAGGCCTTGTGGCATCATGCGATTTCCCCATAGAAACTTAATGGGGGGAGTGCAGAGGAGGGTTTTGCCCCTTCTGCGAGATCTGGGGCACCTATCCCCCTGACCCATAGGGCCGAGATGGTAGGACTTCTAGTCGTGGAGATTCTAGAGGGAATTCTTGTTCTCTTGTGCTTGAGGTGGGTTCTTTTTCTTAGTGTAGTATGCACTATGTGTTTGATTTGCACAACTACAAGAAGACTACAAGATGATACAAAGTAAGAGCCAAGATTATGAGTCACAGAAGCATTACTCTATTAGCATCAAGCATGGAAGTGTACAAAATAGGCGGTTCAATCACAAGTGAAAGAAACAATATAGGTAGCACCTCAAAACCTCACAATCTAACCACAAAAGCTAACCTCAAGGTACTAATGAAACATGCAAGTCTCTTTCTAAGAACTCAATCCTTGTAGACTTACTCTGCTTGTCCACCCTCAGAGACCAGAGCCTCTTGTCTAACTCCTCCACTGATCTGTTGAAGCTTGAGAGTAGCAATACACTTCACGAAGTATACTCACTCTTCTCTGAGTGTGTCAAGGTCTCTCCTCTATGAGCTATGATATTTGATGTATGATATATGGTATGATATATTTTGTACTCAAATCCTTTTCCTTATATAAGCTTCATTTGCCAAGCGCTTACTCCACTACTATGTCACCTCTACTCTTACTTTTTTGGTACTATCCCAAGTCTGGTACTCTATCACGCTCTACCAAATCTAGTACTCTAGTCTCTACTCTCTTTCTCTATTCTCTTTTTCTCCACTCCCTTATTCTGCTTAGCCGCTTCTGGTGGGTCCTCTCTTTAACTCTCAAGTGATCCTAGCCTTGGACAAAGTTGAGATACTCGGACGAATTTGAAAAAAATTGTCCTTAGACTAATTTGAAATTGGTCTCTCGTGCTCCTTCGGGTGAAATTAGTCCTTAGAACAATTTGTGAAATTGGTGTCCCTCGTTGTTTCCAATGAATTTAGTCCTTAGAACAATTTGTGAAATTGGTCTCTTCTTCTTGCCTTGGAACAATTGTGAAATTAGTCCATAAACCAATTTGTGAAATTGGTCTCTTCTGCTACCTTAGACTAATTAGTCTCCAATTCTAAAAATTAGTCTCTTCTTGCAATTAGTCTCTGCTTACACTCTTCATTTAGAATCTGTAGACTCTTATATTGAGAATCATATGTATACCCAAAAAAAATTTTAGGGCCCTAATTTTAGGCTATACAGGTTGCCTGCCACTACTTCACTCTTTGCCTCAAAGAGTGCCCTACTTGAGTAATGCTCCTCTTTTTTTATTTTTTTAAATAATAGCATCCAAAATTACCCAAATGGCCTTCCTTAAGTCACTATTATACAGTCACTAGCATGATGCAGTATAATATACAATCATGTTACAATTTCAAGGGATAGATATGGTATGGCCTTAGTATGCAGTCAACAACCTTGTCCTTATGTTGAATTTGTGAGCGCTCATATATCTTCAAGAAACCAAAGGCAGAACCCTTTGCTTCAAGTGAATGTCATATATGATGTTGACTTGAGTGACCTCATGAATCATGCTTCCATCACATTTTTATGCACATTGATATCAAGGCTTGGTACACCATTTCGAACCATAATTGCAAGCTTTGTTCTAGCATATCTACTATTTAGAATATTTACAAGTGGACCACACTTCTCAATAATATCAAATTCTGAAGGATAGTCCACAACCACAAACATTTCCTGTTCAAAAACATATGAAGTTGATAATTGACCCATCAAAGTTTTGTAATTTACATCTTCCTATGGAGGAGTGACACTTATAGAATCTAATGGTTTACATTTTGGTCCTGGTGGTTGTTGTAGAAGAGCTTCGATTTTCATGACAAGCACCACATAAAGTTCAAAAAGTGTTCCAAATTGGCCTTCAAGACATTTATCGCAATCCAAGGGTCCATCTCTACAAAGTATGCCGAATCGCAACCTCTGCTTAAAGGTTCAATTTCAATTGAGCTTGTTCCACTATAAACATTCAACAATTGAGCTTGTTCCACTATAAAGAATTTTGGTTTATGGTTGGATATGCATGGAGGGATTTGCATGAAGCAGATCTGGATGAGGACGATTTCTCAAAATGAAGGTGAATCTTGGTTGGGCGAATATGTTTACGAGGAATTCCATAGATGGAGATGGGATGTTTTTTGAGAAGTGAACATTTGAAGAATAGGGACAAAAAAGTTGCTGAAGACTTGGACAAGTCTTTCTTGAGCACTTGAAGACCAAGGGACAAATAAGTGATTTGAAAGAATTCGACCTTTGATCTGATGAGAGCTACACATGAATTCTCCATCAAGTGATAGGGAGACGAGATACGGATGCAAATGCCAAAGTGAGGAAGAATTCCATGATGATTTTAGGGTGATTTTAGGGATAAATTTGTTCAAAGAAAGAAAATTAGACCGGAGTCTTGGGGGAGTCAGAAGAGGGAGTCGATAACTAGTAGTGAGACTAGAGAGTGCTTGCCTTTGAACGCATTTCAAGAGAAAACAGATTTTTAGATAATAGAGATTGGTTTGGATGAGTTTTGCAGAGCTAGGATGATTGTTGTGGAGGCAAATTTTGAAGGGCAAGGCTCAAAGTGAAGGGAGAAATGTAGAATGAATTTGGTAATGATTTAGAAGGTATTCAAGACAAATGGATGAATATGGACGAAAATATTTGCTCACTTTAGAATATATTGTGAGGGGTTGGCTTGATCGATGTGGATGGAAGTTAGGTCTTAGAAGAATATAGAAGAGAGAATGTGGCAATTCCATGGGACGTTCATGTAGAAAGTGATGGAGAGTGTTAATCTCCAAAAGAACAAGCTATCCTTGACGTTCTATATCAAGAGTAACTTTAAACTCCAACCAATTTTGGAAGACAAGCACCAAACTATCAAGAATTTAGCTAACTGTGAAGAAATTCATTTCACACAAAAGTGTGCTGCACATTATTGACTCATTGATTGATCATTTGTGTAAAGTTTCTGATGAAACTTTGTAGGATGTGTCCACTACAGATTGCACACCTCCTCCAAGTTAAAACACTTCAAAAGCTTAAGTAGATTATGAGAAATGTTTCAAACAATCTACCTATGTCTAAAACTGCCTTCTTGTAGAGTCGACTTTGACACCTGCAACTTCTAACATATGGTTCTCCAAAACTAGAAGGCATTTAAGCGAATGATTTTAGCCATAGATGGCTTACCTTTCAACTTAGATTTTGACTCCTCATTTGTGCAAAACTTTACACTGTGCGCTGAGAACTGACCATTTCTTTGACCATCGGAATTGTGCCTGTTTCAGAAGACACTCAATACTTTCTCACATATGAATGTTCCTACACAAAATTCTCTCAGCCTGTTTGCGATTGGACCCTCAAACTTTAACCATATATAGATTAACTATGGAATTAGATGTGTACAAAAGGATTTTTGATAAAATCAAACATAGAAGGAGAACTAGAGAAAAGATCTACATGCAATTTTCTGAACATTCTTTCTATTCAACTCTTCATACATCTGATGGATGATACATTCACTACACATTATCTATTCATCTATATTTCATCTCTCTCTCCTAATACAATCATATACTCATGTATGTATATATATATATATATATATATATATATATATATATATATATATATATATATATATATATATATATATATATATATATATATATATACATATATATATATATATATATATATATATATATATATATATATATATATATATATATATATATATATATATATATATATATATATGAGTGTTGATTTGTCATTACTTCAAGTATATTGAAGTATTTACAAAACTAATGTACATATGTTTGAAGAACTTTGATTCCTGAATCTTCACTTCACTTCATGAAGTTGAACTTCAATCTTTTCTTCATATCTTCACTTCTAGACTTCATATAATCACCAATTGTTGATTGTCCTGCTCCAACAACTCCCCCTCAATCATCAATTGTGATTACCTGCATCTTCTTTATTCTTGCCATATCTTTAAACGTCTGCAACTTTGGTCCATCTAAACTCTTTGTCATCATATCTGCAAGTTGATCTTTTGTAGGAGTATGCATAACTTCTATTTCTTTATCAACAACCTTCTCTCTCAAAAAATGATACTGAATCTCAATATGTTTAGTTCTAGCATGGAATACAGGATTTGCTGCCAAATATAAAGAACTCATATTGTCTCCACAAATGATAGGAGTACTCTGAACAATATCAAAACTCTTCATAAGAGTCTTTAACCATATTACTTCCTTTGCAGCTTCTACCATGCCTTTGTATTCTGCTTCTGTAGATGATAAAGCAACTATATGTTGCTTCTTATAACACCATGAAATTAGCTTATCTCCCACATAACACAAATATCCATGTGTTGATCTCCTGTCATCAGAATTACCTACCCAATCTGCATCACTGTATATCTTGACTCTTGTATCTAAAGTAAATCCATAATACAGACCTTCTTTAAGTGTGCCCTTGATGTACCTAAGTACTCTTTGTCCTGCAATCCAATGTTCCTTTCTAGGACAATGCATGAATTGAGATAGAACTCCAACTGCATATGATAAATCAGGTCTTGTTAATGTAGCATAAATCAGGCTACCCACCAAACTTTGATAAAGTTTCATATCTTTGAATTCTTCTCCTCCATACTACTCAGTCTATGATTCACCTCCATTGGAGTTGGTGCTACCATGCAATCTTCCATTTTAAACTTGGTTAGTAAATTTCTTAGATACCTTTCTTGAGTTACATATACTCCATGTTGAGTATATAAAATCTCCATTCCCAAAAAGAACGAAAAATTTCCCAAATCACTGATTTTGAACTCTTTCTCCATCTGCTTCTTAATCATGTGTATACCTTTGTCATCTATTCCTGTAATTATTATGTCATCAACATAAATACAAACATAAATAAATCCATCCTCACTTGCTTTAAGTAGCAAGCTACAATCTGCCTTTCATGCTTGAAATCCAAGTTCCTTTAAGAACTTTACAAGCCTATAATTCCATGCTCTTGCAGCCTGCTTCAACCCATACAAAGCTCTCTTGAGCTTACACACATAATTTGGATACACTTGATCTTTGAAACCATCTGGTTGTTCCATATAAACTTCATCTGAAATATAACCATTCAAAAAAGCATTCTTCATATCTAATTGAGAAAATTTCCAACCTTTGCAAGCAACAATTGCTATGAGAGTCCCCATGGTTGTCATCTTTGCAACAAGACTATAAGTTTCATCATAGTCCACACCATATTTCTGTGCATATCCCTTTACAACAAGCCTGGCTTTGTACCTAGATATACTTCCATCTACAAACCTTTTTGTTTTATAGACCCATTTACACCCAATGATCTTCAGACTATTTGGTTTAGGAACCAAATCCCAAGTCTTATTTTCCATCAATGCATCATATTCCTCTTGCATAGCTTTTTCCGAATTCTTCTTTCCTTTGGCTTCATCATATGTGGACGGATCTTCATCTGCTTTTAACATGTAAGAATAATCTTTAGTAGTCAAGAATGAAGTATCGTAGCTATACCTTGTAGGTTGCCATTTGTGCCTAGATGACCTTCCGAGTTCTCCACTTCTTGAAGTTTCTGGTTTATCACATTATTGATCAAACCTTGGCACATCTTCAACTTCATTCTGTACTTCATTGGTCTCCTCTTCATCAAATATATGAACCTTTGATTTACCTTTCTTTTGATTCACAACGTCTTCAACATCTACATAAACATTAAGTGTTCCTGCATACCAAGTACCTTGCTCATCAAATGTAACATCCTTAGACACAAGAAATTTCTTTGTGGATGGACTCCACAGCCTATAACCCATCTGCTTGTCATCATAGCCAATGAATACATACTTCTCTGCTTTAGGTTCCAATTTATGCCTCAATTGAGATGGCACATATGCATATGCCAAGCATCCAAATATTTTACAATGATCCAAGGTAGGTCTCTTACCCCACCAAGCTTCATATGGTGTCATTCCCTGCAAAGCTTTACATGGTAACTTTTTGACCAAATATGTGGCTGTATTTACAGCCTCAGCCCACAAATAATTAGGAAAATTTTTCTCCTTCATCATTGATCTTGCAAACTCAACAAGAGTTCTATTTCTTCTCTCTGCTACCCCATTTTGTTGAGGAGAGTACCTGCAAGTAACCTCTCTCTTTATACCTGCATTCCACAAATAATCACTGAACTCATTAGAAAAATACTCTCCCCCTCCATCTGACCTTAGTCTCTTCAACTTTTGACCTGTAATTCTTTCTGCATATGCATGATAGTGTTTGAATGTATTAAACACTTCTGACTTGTCTTTGATCACATAGATTGTGATCCACCTGGTAGCATCATCAACATATATGACATAATATCTTGAACCATTTATACTGAGATCCTTTGAAGGACCCCACACATTTGTATGTACCAATTCAAGTCTTTTTGAATACATGAAACCATGCTTATTATATGGTTGCTTATGAGCCTTACCTAACTGACATGCTTCACATCTGTATGTCATGTGTTGACCTACAACATTAGGCTATCCAAGTACTGAACCATTGTTAACCATTTCTTTGATACCTCTTTCATTAAAGTGTCCAAGTCTTTTATGCCAAAGGTCCAATTCAGACACCTTTTGCTCTCCATATGTGAACATAGCATGTCCAATATTACCTTGTATCTTTAATGTGAAGAGCCTTCCTTCCTTCTTCCCTGTAACAATTTGTTTATACCCTTGACTAGGGTCTTCAACATAAACTCCATCATTAGTGAACCTTACCTCATATCCTTTTTCCACAATTTGTCCTACACTAATTAAATTCTTTGGAATTGTAGGAACATACAGAACCTTACTCAAGAGAGTACTTCCATCTTTGGCTTTAAATGAACCAATTGACTTTACTTTGTGCTTTGTATTATCACCTGTTTGAACTATGTGATTGATTGCCTTATGATCTAGATCAGTCATCAAAGCAATATTTCCACTCAGATGATTGCTACATCCTGAGTCAATATAAAATACTCTCATGTCTTCATGTGAGGCTTCACATGTTGCATTCATAATAAGAGTTGAATCTTCTTTTTGATCTGATGCATAATTGTAGTCGTTGTTATTGTAGGATTGATTTTGGAAGTTTCTTCCTCCACTTCTTCCAAAAGAATTCCTACCACCTCTACCTCTGAAGTTTCCTGTCTGATATCTGCCACCTCTTCCTCTTTGATTAAAGTTCTGATTAAAATTACCATTGCTTTGATTATTATTCCAACAATCATGAGATATATGATTGGTCTTACCACATATCCAACAAGCTCTGACATTATCTTTATTATTTCTTCCTCTTCCTCTACTTCTGCCACTTCCTCTTCCTCTTAGGAAGTTTACTTGACTTGGAGTACCTTCATCTTCAACTGATTGTTGCTTTCCTTTGCTAGCTTTCTTCTTATCTTTAGAATACATTGCATGACCTGCACTCTTATCAACATCTCCTTTGATATCATTCTCAAAAGTTAGCATATGTCCTAACAATTGATTCAAATCAGGAGTGAAATGATCTAATGAAAGTTCTGTAGACAAAATAAAAGGCTTCCACTTCTCATCTCCTCTTAGCCTTGTGAGAATTTGCCTTACCAACTTATCCTCTTCAATATCTTCATCAATTGCGCCTAAAGAATCTGCAATGTCTTTCATCTTTGTCACATAATCAAATATTGATTGTGAAGCCTTCTTCTTAAATGTAGTAAACTCTACCCATAATGAAGCTTTCCTTGATTTGGTTGTATTCTGAAAATGCTCTTCCAAAGTATTCCATATGTCACTTGCACTTTCAAGTCCTCTGATATGAGGAAGCAAATAATCATTCACTGCCATATAGATTATGCTCCTTGCTTGAGCATCCTTCTTCATCCAAATCTTTATATCTGCAAGCTCTTCCCTAGTTGGAACACTAGGATCTTTGAACTCTGGTTTTTCTTCCTCTCCCGTGATGTATCCCATCAGATCTTTGCTCATAAGATGAGCTTCCATTCTCATAGACCAAGCTGGATAGTTCTCTCTATCCAACTTCTCAATTTGGAGACTATCTCCCATCCTTTCTTCACCTGTACTATCAAATCTTTAATCCTTATAAATGTACCTTAGCTTCAAATGTTTCTCCTTCTGATCCTTTTGATAGTCTTTATGTGTCTTCCTTCAGTCTTTCTTTCACAGTTTATCTTTTTGAACCTTCAAGATGTGAAATTTGTATGTCTGCAGTAGTCGGGGTCTTCCTTTCCTCAATCTGATAACTCATGCTCTGATACCACTGATGGAGAGTGTTAATCTCCAAAAGAACAAGCTATCCTTGATGTTAGACCACTTCTATATCAAGAATAACTTTAAACTCCAACCAATTTTGGAAGACAAGCACCAAACTATCAAGAATTTAGCTAACTGTGAAGAAATTCATTTCATAGGAAAGTCTGCTGCACATTATTGACTCATTGATTGATCATTTGTGTAAAGTTTCTGATGAAACTTTGTAGGATGTGTCGTCTAGAGTTTGCGCACCTCCTTCAAGTTAAAACACTTCAAAAGCTTAAGTAGATTATGAGAAATGATTCAAACAATCTACCTATGTCTGAAACTGCCTTCTTGTACAGTCGACTTTGACACCTGCAACTTCTAACATATAGTTCTCCCAAATTAGAACCCGTTTAAGCGAATGCTTTTAGCCATAGATGGCTTACCTTCGAACTTAGATTTTGACTCCTCATTTGTCCAAAACTCTACACTCTGCACTGAGAACTGACCATGTCTTTGACCATCGGAATTGCGCCTGTTTCAGAAGACACTCAATACTTTCTCACATATGAATGTTCCTACACAAAATTCTCTCAGCCGGTTTGCAATTGGACTCTCAAAATTTAACCATAGATAGATTAACTATGGAATTAGATGTGTACAAAAGGATTTCTGATAAAATCAAACACAAAAGGAGAACTAGAGAAAAGATCGACGCGCAATTCTCTGAACATTCTTTCTATTCAACTCTTCATACATCTGATGGATGATACATTCACTACACATTATCTATTCATCTATATTTCATCTCTTTCTCCTAATACGATCGTATACTCGTGTATATATATATATATATATATATATATATATATATATATATATATATATATATATATATATATATATATATATATATATATATATATATATATATATATATATATATATATATATATATATATATGAGTGTTGATTCATCATTACTTCAAGTATATTGAAGTATTTACAAAACTAATGTACATATGTTTGAAGAACTTTGCTTCCTGAATCTTCACTTCACTTCATGAAGTTGAACTTCAATCTTTTCTTCATATGTTCACTTCTAGACTTCATATAATCACCGATTGTTGATTGTCCTGCTCCAACAGAAAGGTGGGAAGGTCAACCGGAAGAGTTAGATAGTTCTAGAGATTATTTCAATCTCTTGGGTGTGTACGAATTACATAAGGACAATTTAGAGGAATCATGCAATCCATGCTAAACCAAAGTTGGTAAGCGATGCATGCTAAATAGAGATGACGAGAAATAGGCTATGTACAATATAGACAATGTATTGTTGAATTGAGCTACTATTTTTCATAGGGTCTCACTCGAGAGCTATTCGCCAAGGGTAGAAGTTCTCCTTCCAATGTTAAATTTTTATCATCATCTCCATCTATTGCTCATCACTACTATGTACAGCTCAAGCCTATCAACTTCACAAAGCCATTGAAGTGAAGACATGTTCTCATTAAGTTGTCAAATGATTGGATCACAAAGCTTACACCCTTGTATGTGTATGAAATATTTTATTCATTGGACGTATGTGTGAAAAGATATGAATATATCTCTATGACTGTGTATATGTACTATTTGCTTCTTGAAAAAGTCGAGATCACACGTATAACTTCTTAAACATATTGCTTTCTCCATAGTTACTCAAAATTTTTGAAATAACTTTTGTTAGCTCACTTATCTGTCCATTTGAATTTGTGCAAAAGGAGTCTGTTCAATTCATAGCAAGTTTTGAGCATTGAACATTTTCTTAGGAGCCTTCTTCCATAAATAGAAGGTTTTCTATTGATGAGCAAAATCTAGAATTAGTCTATCTTGACTCAAATATTTGAGATCAATTATCCAAAGTACTATGGTCATAATTATGTGTCATTTGATAAGGTAAGAGGTCTATTAGAGTTTCTAAGCAAGAAATATGCTGTTCTAGAGCAATTTTTTACAAAGACCCTCTCATCTCTACTATCTGTAGTCACCTCCTCATAGTGGTATCAGAGCATCATCAGAGTGTATACATTATGGGAGATGGTTTTTCTTCTCCAATCAAAAAAATTTATTGAAGCAACTACTCAAAATGGTCTCTAAATATGGAAGCATATTTTCAAGGTAGAAATATCTATGAATACATCTTTGGAGATGAGTTGATGCCTATGCTAAGGAACAAAGGACAACCAATATAACAGAAGCAAGAAAGGTTGAACACGTGGTGTGCAAAGGGATGCTTTGGCAAGATCATATAGTCTAAGATCTATTTCTCATTTCTTACTTCCACACATTAGGAGTTGCAAGACTTCACAAGAGACCTAGAGTGCTTTGGAAGCATTCTTCTCTTCAAGCACCAAGGCAAAGAGAATCAACTATGGATGGAATTCACATCTGTAGCTCAAGTGTAAGCACCACCTCCTTTACTTGTCAATCCGCGGAGACGTGAGGACCGGTATGAAGACCACGAGCAAGTGAAGGCACAAGTGCGTGAGTGAAAGCACACAAACATGCACACACATACACACACACACGCACAAAGTAAGATCAAAGAGAGGAACAATGGAAAGCTTAGATTGCAAAAGAGTTCTCTTACCAAAGTTCTATTCTCTAACAAAAGCTAACCCCAAAAATGAGCTCTCTAGCTCTTTTTATAGTTTTTTGACTAGTTTTGGCCCTGTCCAGACCTAGTGTCCGGCCTAGTTAAAAATTAGGTTCCAGGGCTTATTTGAGGGCTCAAACGAAGTCTAAAAATTATGAAAATTGGTACGATGGTACTTCTAATACTCCTCAAGCTCGAGGACTCCTCGGCTTGAACAAAATGGAGTTACTAAAAATAGATAATGGTATTTACAATGGTTTTTAGTGATGAAAATCACTATTTTTGTAGGGGATTCTTCTGAAAATTTGACATACACCTCTTGGAGCTCCCTACTTGCTCCCTTTCCTTGTGTGTCGCCCTTTTGATGTGCTTCCATGCTTTTTCCTTGACTTTGAGCTTCAACACTCCCCCCCCTCTCGAGTCTGTCGTCCCTGACAGACCCTTGTTGGAAGGGCTGTTCTATGTAGTGCTTTGAGAGGTGGTGTCCATCCGTTGTATGAGCTGGTTCCTTGGATTCCAGCAAGAATGTGTCGTTGTGAGCTTTCAAAACTGCAAGTTGCTCAAAAGAGGTTGTCAAGAGTGATTTGGAGCAACTACTCGCTTCAATTTGCTTCCGAGATATGGATGTTGTTCCCATGACGTCCGCTAGCTCTTCCAAAGATGATGTTGAGAGCAGTCATGCCAACTACTCATAACCCATAATGAATGATGGGTAAGTGTGTTCGTGCCTGGGTTGAAAAAAGTATGTGCCTTGTGCACGGCCTTGTAATGTAGCCCTACGCATGCTTACTTGGAAAATGCATTGGAAGAAGTATGGTGCAAAAATTGCGGGTCTTGAGCTAAGTGCTCAAGGGTATGCTGACGAAGAGATTTCTTAAACTATCATGGTTATGGTGTTTCCAGAGTAAAGATACTTACCATGGAGAAGGTTGATGGATGTTTGTCTCTTCGTGTTGTACACTCGGCCTTTGGGATGGAACATTGTTGATGAATGTCCATGTTGATTGTCCACTGATGAGATGTTTTGAGTGGTGGATCCTCTCTCCTCTTTTCAAAGCAACATTTGTCAAATACTGAGAATTGAATTGCGTTATATTCCTTGGCAAGCAACATCGGGTAACTACACCAAGCTGAGTTTCACATATTCTCTTTAGCTCACCATATGCAGGAGTCTTCTCCTCCAGAACTACCTTTTGCAGATATCTCCTTGGATGCTCTGGTACATGAAGTAGTTAAGCATCACTCAAGTTGCGGGCCTTCAAGCTCTTCATTCCTACCATGGTAAGAGAAAATCATAGTTGTAGATGCCATGTTCATGCCAAATGCTTGTCATCTACCAGATAAGGCAGCAATAATCTCACTGCTGGCCAAGACACACTTCTATCCAAATTGATAAATGCCTAGTAATCAACAGTTCCACCTTCAACTAAGCATGACTCATTCATGTTTCATAAGCCAAACCTGGGAACAAGCTCTCTCCCACTTTTCTTTCTCCCTCTTTTTTTTTTTTTTTTTTTTTTTTTTGAGGAACGGGATATCACAAAACAAGAACACAAAAGTTAGTATCAATAGAAATGTTTGACATATGTCACTGTGCTCTTGTGCATGGGATTCTCAAGTGTGTCTATGCACGGCCGTGTAATGTGGCCCTATATTAATGCATACTTTGGAAATGCATGACCTGAATGGTGCAAAAGACAGGGTTGTGCAAGGAGCACATGGTTGTTGCTCGTTCGAGGCTTTCGATGTTATTTGCGGAGGTTGATGCCGACCTTGGTGGAGGTATCCATTGAGTCTCGAACTGATGTAATCCTCCTTATTGGAGTCCATTTTAGAACATCATTTGGCACTGTAGAGGTCACTTCAGGCGTCTTTCTCTTTGGATGCTTTCTGAACTGTGGTATCCAGTGTGGTTGACGCTTTGGTTCGGTGGAGGCTACTTGCACTTTTTGGCTTCCAAACCCATATCCTTTTTGCATGTCTTCCTACTAATGTTGAAGAGCTGATTTGATCTTCCTTTGGTCTCTGTACGTGGTTCTTACCCTTTTCTCTTTTTGGCTTCTTTGTTGAAACCTTTTGCATGTGGGAGAACAAAGGTTGTTGTGGATGTAGGAGCTTCTTAGGTACCCACATCTGTAATTTCCCTTGTTGAGCTGCAGCTAACTTCTTAGGCACCCAAACTTGTTGGATACCTTGTGATTGAGCTTGTCTGAGCGGCTTCCTTCGTCTTCTGGCCTGGTTGGTGTGCATGGATGGGATTTGTGGGGGCAAGGCTGGTGGTTGCTCTCCTTTGCTTGTGTGGTGGACTCACTACTGTGGCTACTTGATTCTTTGGAGAAGAAGAAAGATCTACCCGCCTTCGAACCTGGTCTTCCACGATTGACTCCTTCTGCATCATAGAGCATTCGGCACATACAACATCTTCTTTCATATGATTAGTCTTGGAAGAACTAAGAGAGTGTGTGGTGCCATGATTTAGGAGCATGCAGTTCTCTAATTCTAATGTAATGCATTGTTCATGTACCCAAACTTGAAGAATTTGACTTCTTAGGTTTAAGTTAACTGCATGGTCATAGATCCAATCTTGACCCAAGACAAGTGGTTCTGTAAGGTTCTCATCTTGACATACTAGCGCTTTGACTTTCATTGGAACATCTTGAAGGTAGATGGGAAGTTCCACCTCGCCCAAACAAGGGGTTTCCACACCTCCCAATCCTATGAGATAAGCTTCTATGGGATTGATGTTCAACCCCAAGTCTTGGCAGTAGGAAAGTCTAACTGCACTACTTGCTGCACCTGAGTCAATCAATGCTTTCACTGTCCTTGCACCCTTCCCTTGTCCTATCTCTATGGTCACAAAGGGTCTTCGGTCAATGACATGAGAAGTCGCTATGCCTGACTTTTGACACATATCCATGTGATATTTTGGGGCTTTTGAGTTGACTTCTAGGCCTAATCGCCTTAACTTATTTCGCCTAATACGCTCTCTGGCCTCGACCTGTGCTTCTTCTCTCACTCTTAACTCTTCATCTTTTCGCTTCTTAGCAGTGTTGAGTCTCATTAGCATATCCTCAGTAAGAGGTTCTTGATATAGCTTGACTCTACAGCCACTAATATAGTTTGGCAAGATATCTCCTTCTAGCGTGGCCAACTGAACTGCACCACTAGTGGAAATTCTATTAATGATCATGGGTCCGTATCCTCTTTTTTCCAACTTACGGGCATGTTGTTTTAGTGTGTATACCAACACTAGATCTCCCTCTTTCAATCCCTTATCCTTGATGTGTGCATCAAAGTATGCCTTTTGCCTCTTCTTCGCAGCATAGATGCCTGCTGCCGCTCGTAGCCTCGTCTCACCCAAGCATTCGAGATCAAAGATCCTAGAGGACAATTCATGCCCATTCAACTCATACTCTTGTGCTACTTTTAAGGCAGGGATTAAGAAATCTAATGGTAGCACAGCGTTCTGTCCGAAGACCATCTGAAATGGGGTGGCGTTGAGTACCGTTTTGTAGGCAACTCGATAAGCCCAAACAGCATGATGAAGTTGTTTGTCCCAATCAGAGCGTTTATTATTTACCAGTTTTGTCAATACGTTACAGAGGATCTTATTGGTACTCTTGGCTTGTCCGTTGGCTTGTGGGTGATAGGGGGCAGATTTCTTATGTATCACCAAGAATTCTTGGAGAAGATTTTCAATGACTTCATTCAAGAAGTGTGTGCCTCTATCGCTCACCAACTCTATTGGTAGTCCATATCTCGTGAACACATTCTCGAATAAGAACTTAGCCGTAGTCTGAGCATCATTCTTTGTTGTGGCTTTGACTTCTACCCACTTTGTAAGGTAATCTGTGGCTACAATGATGTACTCTGCATGGGAGTTTCTAGCTGGGGGGTTAATAGGACCTATGAAGTCTATGCCCCACTTTGAAAATGCACGTCCTCCCATCATTGGCCTCAAAGGCATCTCGTCTTTTCTCACTGGATATTGTGCATGTTGGCATGTGTCACATTTCTTCACATAGGTATGTGCGTCCATATGAAGAGTGGGCCACCAAAGTCCTGAGAATAGAATGGTCTTGATCACTCGGTCAGGACCAAAATGTCTACCTGCAACACCGCTGTGTGCAGTCTCTAAGACCTTTAAATAGTCTGATTCATGAACGCATAGTCTTAAGTAACCATCTTTGCCTCTTCGGTATAGGTTGTCCCCTACTAAGGCATAGCCTTGAGCCTCTTGCTCCATGCTTCGTCTTCTTGCTAGACTAGCCTCTTTGGGTAATCTTCCCGATCTCATAAACTCTACCAATGGAGCACTCCAATCTGGAATTAATGACACTTGATAAAGGGTCGCATGCTCCACTGGGGGTCTCTCTCTGCACCTTGGACAATTCTTAATCCACTCATGTATTTCTTTGTCCATGCTAGGCCAATACACTCCTAAACACTTTAGATTCTGCAATGTTCGTTGTTTAGAATAGTGATTTCCTAGCATTCCTTCATGGGCTTGTTGCAACCAACTACTATGTTCATCATCCTCCACACAACAAGCTAATACACCCTCAGTATCTTGTTTGTACATGCTTCCTGCTAATATGTGATATTTTTGTGATTTTACAATTTCTTCTTGTGATGTTTTCACATTCTTATTTGCAGGGCCAAAGGTTAGGACTGGTACCAACTTATTTGCCCATTTAGGAACAACTTCTAAATTGAACAGATAAGCATCGGGTAATTCATCAGACACTCCTTGCGGTGACTCTCCTGAAGTGATGCGAGAAAGGTGATCTGCCCGAAGGTGGGTTCTACCTTTCCTGACAACAACTTCAAAGTCATATTCCATTAGTAAGAGGAACCATCTTACTAAGCGTCCAATATTGCAAGGTTTATTGACCAAATATAACAAAGCTTGATGATCAGTGAAAAACTTGAACTTGTTGGCCAATAAATAGTGTCTAAACTTCTTCACAGCATATACCATGCCTAAGCCCTCTCGCTCAGTTGTGGTATAGTTCCGTTCAGCTACAGTGAGCTGTCTACTAGCATATGCTATGGGCAAATCTAAGTTTCCTTCACTTGTGGGTTGTGCTAGCACACATCCTATGGCATGATTGGATGCATCCACATGGACATGGAATGATTTATTCCAATCAGGAGCGGTGAGTATTGGTGCCGTGCACAAACGTTTCTTCAGTTCGTTGAAAGAATTCTTGCATTCGTCGTTCCACTCAAAATTAGACAACAAGGCATAAAGGGGTCTAGCTATGATCGCGTACATGTGGATAAACCTACGGTAGTATCCACAATGGCCCATAAAGGCTTGTACCTCTTTAATATTCCTTGGCCTTGGTAGCTCCGCTATGGCTCGTACCTTATCTTCATCTGTTGAGATTCCATTCTTAGAAACAATATGACCTAAGATTTTACCTTGACGCACCATAAACACACACTTTTCTGGGTTCAGACACACTCGATATTCTCTACACTTGTTGAAGATTTGTCTGAGCTCAGGGATGTGAAACCTTCTTTCTTGGGAATGAGCACATAAATCATCCACATACACTTCTAAGCTCTTTCGCAAGAACTCTTTGAAGACATGACACATGAGCCTTTGGAATGTTGCAGGTGCATTGGTGAGCCCAAATGGCATCACACGAAATGCAAAGATTCCCCACTCTGTAGCAAAAGCTGTTTTGTGTTGATCTTCTGGGGCGATGGCTACTTGATTGTAACCTGAAAATCCATCAAGGAAGCTATAAACTTCCTTGCCTGCAACACGCTCCAATAGGTGTTCTGTGATTGGAAGTGGATAACTATCTCTAATCGTAGCGGCATTAACTTTTTTAAGGTTAATACACACTCGCAACTTCCCGTTCTTCTTGGGTACCACAACAATGGGGGACACCCATTCGGTATGCTCAATCTCATAGATGAATCCAGCTTCAATCAACCTATCAATTTCTTCTTTTATTTTGGCTGCATAGGTATCATTATATGTGTAGGGCTTCTGTTTGGTGGGCTTAGCATCAGCAGTCATGGGGATAGTATGAGAGCAAATTCTTGGATCTACCCCTTTCAAGTCTCTATAGTGCCATGCAAACACATCCCTATATTCCCTTAATAGAGCTATGAGCTCCATTTCTTCTCTTGCACTTAGGTCATCTCCTATATATGTGCATCTCTCTTCGTTCTCTTCAATGGTCACTACAATCTTCTTGGTCTTTTCTTTATTATCATATGATTCTCCTATGATGGCCTCTCTCTTAGGCATTCGTACCAAAATTTTGCGGTCGTCAACTTCATATTTCTTGAAGTTTTCTGGTACTTCAAACAATGAATCCTCCTCTTCTTGTTTCACTGCTTTTCTTTTCTTTTTCTTTTGACTACTCTCACTTCCATCCTTTGAGTTTACTGTTTTAATACTTGTGAGAGGTTCTTCTTCTTTCTGGGTGAACACTCCTATATCTTCTAGATAGTGCTGCTCTGAGTTAAAGCAACTATCCATCACAATAGACTCCAGATCATCGTCATTCTCTTCTTCTTCTATGACATCACTAAGGTCACATTCTTCTAGCAAGGGTTGACACATGAACATTGAGATATCATAACCCTCCTCATCACAATGAGGTGTCCACTGTTCCTCATTGACAGCAATGTCCATGGTGGCTAAGATTTCTGGCCAGCCATGAGGCTCAAACTCCTCATCTGGAAAGATCATCGGTGTGTAGGCTGGGTCTCTAACTGGTCTATCTCCTAGCGAAGTTCCTTCTTCTCTTGCCTTTAAACGTTTTTCCTCTTCCTTTGCGACCTTGCACATCCACAAATGAGTATCTTCATGTAGCCATGATGGATCAGGTGAACTTTCAGAATGCACAGAGATGGAATCTTCTTTCGCTTTGTGGATAGAATTCCACTGTAGGGGTGGTACATCTCTGAAGGTGTAATCCTTCAAATTGACCTTGGTGGTGACCCCTAAGTGCTATAAGTACAAGGAGTTAGTTCCCCAATCCTGTACTATTTGCAATTGTCGTAGGAAGGGTCTTCCTAGGATCATCTCATAGACATTATTTTTCTCAAAGTCACATATAGCAAATGTGTGCTCAAACTCTACACCACAAGTGGTTAGAGTGATCCCTTCTAGCAATCCTAGAGGTCTTTCAAAATGACCATCAGCCATTTGAAGCTTCATTCTAGTTGGTCTTAATGTGGGCTTGCCCCATTACTTCCACAAGGAGGTGGTCACAATAGCAACACCAGCACCTAAATCTATGATTGCTTTGGTTGTGTAACCTTGGTAGGTGATTGGAAGATAAGTATTACCTTCCTCACCCTCACACATGTCCCCTATTTTGTCTAGAGGTATCTCTGGTACCCTTTGCTTGGAGCCTGCTTTTGGCATGTTGGAATCAAGTTCTGGAACCTGATCCTTCACATGATTCCAAAGCTCAGGTTTTGCTTTGAGCAGCTCTTCTACAGTGAGATGACACTGAACCTTAGTGTTCTTCACGACATCCGTGTTCCTTGGAACCACTGAGTCTTCATTTCTTACTAGTATTGTGGGAGCTCTAATCTGGAGAGATTCAGATTCCCATGGGCCTGGAAATTGAGGCAGTTCTTCTAAGGTATTAGATTCAAAATCTAACCTTTTGTCTTCTTGTTGTTCTGCTTCATCTCCGTAAATAGATGGAATGTCTTGGGGAAATTGATCATGAAGATCATCAATCTCAGGAATAGGAGGGGAATTACCCTTCTCCTTGGCCCATTTCTCTTCTTGTATTTCCCGCAAGAATTCTTGAGAGTACTGTTGAATTGAAGGAGGTATTCCTGGATCCGTGGAATTAGGAACATAGCCTCCCATTGGTGGTGAGCTTCCTCTTTCAATAACTGGTTGAGCCTGTGGAGGTAAAGAAACTTGTGGTTTGTTTACCAACTGCTCTAATCGTTCTAGTAAGCCCTGGAAATGCAAATCCTCTTTGACAGAGTTTGTCTGATTGAACTTTTGACTAGTCTCAAGTATAGCTTGAGCTTGTTCTACCATTTTCATGCACATTTTCATCCGTTCAATCTCTAAGTCCGCTCTAGGGTAACTCTTGTCTAGGTTTGCAGCTGTAGGCCCTTCTTGAAGTCGAGCCTGGTAGGCCTTGAACATCATGTCCAAGCCTTCTGGGGTTGGATCTGCAAGAACAGACCCTGGTTGCGGTCTATTTACAATGGGTGGTGGGGTGCGATGAGGTGGAATGGATGGAGTTTTGGCATGCGAGGGGTTTTGAGATGCAATGTCTTCTATTTTTGTTTTTGCGTCTTTCAAGCTTTCTTCTAGTTCCGATAACTTTTTATTCCACTTACGATTGGCCTTTTCTCTGGTATCCTTCCATGTTCTTGTTTTCCTCTTACTAGGCTCTCCTGATTCACTCGACTCCGATTTCTCTGCTTATTTATCTTGTTTTAATGCTTGTGCCCTAGTAACTGCCTGTATAGGTGCCACATTACTGCTACTTGAACTTGAATCCGCCACTAAGCCTACCACATTAATGGGTGTAATCTTGGGTGCGCTGGAGGGGTTTCTTGGACAATCTCTAGGGAGATGGTCTTTGCCACAATCAGGGCAAAAAGCCTGTATTGTGATAGCCTGTCCTTGACTCGGAGATGATGGGTGGGGACAGTCACGAATGAAATGATCACCTTGACATCTAAAACAAGATCCTCTAGGGGCTTGTGGTCTCATTTGTCTCAATTGGGGCCTAGGGTTAGGATTTGTGTACATGACATTGGAGTATTCTGGCTCCCAATTTTGCTCCATAGGTGGTGCCTCATATTGATACGAGTAAATCTCACTATGTTCAGGTGACTCTGTGTAATACGCATGTGGACTACCTTCATGGGAGTAGTCTGAACTATGAGCATGAGAATCATTATCTGGTATCAATGGGGTTAGGGGCACCAATGCTCTATTTGGATTTTCCTCTCCCACAGCATATTTGACTGGAATCACGTTGGCTGGAGCTGGTGGTTGGTTTCCCAAGAAAGGTTGTGGCCTATATGGTACCTGATATTGCTGTTGTGGTCTATAATATGGCTGTTGGTATTGGTTCTGATACCTACCTTGTGGGTAAGGTTGCTGATAATTCTGTCTAACAGCCTGCCTATTGTAGGGACAATCTTGAGCCGTGTGGTTTGTGTATTTTCTCTCAATAGTGCAATATGGACTCCGTGTAGTCGGCATACAGGCCTTAGTAAGGTTTTATTGTTTGGGTGCTCCTAATGCTTGCTGTGTAAAGTTGTATAACTGTCCCCCAGTCTTGAAGTGAATGAACGTTAGTATCATGATATTTGGATATATAAGTGTTTGACACTTGCTATCAGTACCTAATGAGCTGGAATGTTGTGGGTCGCTTTCTATCACCCATACATGCGTTTGTGAGCTCAGATTCTTTAAGTTGATCCTCGGTTTTTCTAACAATTATGCACATTATTTCTGGTGGTCTTTGAAAATCTCTAGAATGAGCTTTTACCTAACATGGATGGGAGCATAACAGATTTAAAGGAAGGACTAAAGAGGTTGTTATGATAAGCTGCTGACAATTGCTCATTCTTAACAACTTCAGATGGGATAATATATGCAGCTCCAAAGGAACTCGAATTTTTTTTAAACGACTATCTTTCATGATAGCTTACATAATAACTGTTTTGAATTCACTTCTAAATAGTCATGATGTTTATTACTTATTTTGGTGGATTACAGTGTGCTGAGTCACTTCATTGATCATGTCCTTTTGCAGCTCTAGTCACACCCTTTGGGCTCCCAGACAAATGATCTTGACTGTCTAAATCTCTTAATGCTCTCATATTTATCGCACATAGACTGGGAGTTGCAGGGAATTTTAGACCTATTCGGTTCTTATTGCTCCCTTTTTGGGTGTTCACAATTAGGGCAGCCTGATAATGCAAAGGTTAAAGGTTCACTGTATGTGTGGTCACTACACTTCCACTTTGCAAACTTCAAGGGCATTATGATTAACTCGTCTTGTTTTAATCGTATGTTCTCATGACAATAGATAGCCCAAGGCACTAAAAGAGAAACATTTGTCTAGAAATTATTTTGCTCCACCTAACACAATAGCATTATGGCACAGTTAACTAGGAAAACTGAGTATTTATCTTTAAGGATTGGCTATGACTCTTTGCTTCAATGATATGTGAGTTTCACTATTAGCTACTATGCAAAGCCCTTGCCACGGAGTCCCTATCTTCGCTGTACTTCTTAACATAATTTGCGTGTTGAGTGTGATTTGTAATTTTTCCTTTTAGGAAAGATGAGTATGAGATTTGCAGGGATCAACACTTTGTGGAAGCTGAATGCATGCTCTAGGAGAAAGGTACTCAATTCCTTCTTGCTGAATATGAAACGCTTGAGTTGCTTTATGTTCATTTGTGTCTGCTTTTACCTGATGAGTTCACCCAAGGTCATAAGATATTACTTTTTCAGATTTTGTGGAACTTGATGGAAAACTCGTATTCTGTATCTGTTAGGTTTGGTGATGAAGACTTCAGACTTTTGCTTGGCATCAACTATCCTTAAAGACTCCATTACCACATTTGATAACAAGCTTTGTGTGCACACGACTTTTCCCTTTTGACGTGTTGATTAGCCCCAGGAACAATGACTATTTTTAGGGGATTCACAAGCTTTACAAAACAACTCATCACAGTTGCACTTATGTGATAACACATCGAGGGAAGAGCACTATATGGTAAAGTTAAGAAATGGCGATGCCAGTTTTAATCGGAGGATTGCAGGATTAGAAAGATCTTAGACTCTGAAGCATATCATGCATCTTCTTTGATCAGTAGTGCAGATCATTTTTTTAGGGAATCTCTGTGTGAAGTCAGACCTGCTCTATAAGTCACAAAAAATCCAAGTAATTGTTTTTTGCTAGGGAAGTAACTCCCTGGTTTTACAAATACTCTTTTTATGCATTGAATGCTTACTCACACATAACTCCACCATTGCTCCTTGACTCCTATAGAGATGCTATACTGTGCTTTCAGAGATGCCTGTTGATAGGATGTCTTATGATGAATGTGTTTGGAGTTGCTTACATGCTTTTTTTGTAAGATGCACTGATATCAACTTGGGTGATTGTTTCATTTGGGGCACGATGATTGAAAATATGTACTACCACTCTGAGTATTTCCAAACTCTGGTATACGCTTGCTTTTGAATTGGCAAAACCCATGAATTGTTGAAAATTAAGTCTACGTGTCATTACAATACCCTTTTGTTGTAGTATGAGAGCAAATTCTTGGATCTACCCCTTTCAAGTCTCTATAGTGCCATGCAAACACATCCCTATATTCCCTTAATAGAGCTATGAGCTCCATTTCTTCTCTTGCACTTAGGTCATCTCCTATATATGTGCATCTCTCTTCGTTCTCTTCAATGGTCACTACAATCTTCTTGGTCTTTTCTTTATTATCATATGATTCTCCTATGATGGCCTCTCTCTTAGGCATTCGTACCAAAATTTTGCGGTCGTCAACTTCATATTTCTTGAAGTTTTCTGGTACTTCAAACAATGAATCCTCCTCTTCTTGTTTCACTGCTTTCCTTTTCTTTTTCTTTTGACTACTCTCACTTCCATCCTTTGAGTTTACTGTTTTAATACTTGTGAGAGGTTCTTCTTCTTTCTGGGTGAACACTCCTATATCTTCTAGATAGTGCTGCTCTGAGTTAAAGCAACTATCCATCACAATAGACTCCAGATCATCGTCATTCTCTTCTTCTTCTATGACATCACTAAGGTCACATTCTTCTAGCAAGGGTTGACACATGAACATTGAGATATCATAACCCTCCTCATCACAATGAGGTGTCCACTGTTCCTCATTGACAGCAATGTCCATGGTGGCTAAGATTTCTGGCCAGCCATGAGGCTCAAACTCCTCATCTGGAAAGATCATCAGTGTGTAGGCTGGGTCTCTAACTGGTCTATCTCCTAGCGAAGTTCCTTCTTCTCTTGCCTTTAAACGTTTTTCCTCTTCCTTTGCGACCTTGCACATCCACAAATGAGTATCTTCATGTAGCCATGATGGATCAGGTGAACTTTCAGAATGCACAGAGATGGAATCTTCTTTCGCTTTGTGGATAGAATTCCACTGTAGGGGTGGTACATCTCTGAAGGTGTAATCCTTCAAATTGACCTTGGTGGTGACCCCTAAGTGCTATAAGTACAAGGAGTTAGTTCCCCAATCCTGTACTATTTGCAATTGTCGTAGGAAGGGTCTTCCTAGGATCATCTCATAGACATTATTTTTCTCAAAGTCACATATAGCAAATGTGTGCTCAAACTCTACACCACAAGTGGTTAGAGTGATCCCTTCTAGCAATCCTAGAGGTCTTTCAAAATGACCATCAGCCATTTGAAGCTTCATTCTAGTTGGTCTTAATGTGGGCTTGCCCCATTGCTTCCACAAGGAGGTGGTCGCAATAGCAACACCAACACCTGAATCTATGATTGCTTTGGTTGTGTAACCTTGGTAGGTGATTGGAAGATAAGTATTACCTTCTTCACCCTCACACATGTCCCCTATTTTGTCTAGAGGTATCTCTGGTACCCTTTGCTTGGAGCCTGCTTTTGGCATGTTGGAATCAAGTTCTGGAACCTGATCCTTCACATGATTCCAAAGCTCAGGTTTTGCTTTGAGCAGCTCTTCTACAGTGAGATGACACTGAACCTTAGTGTTCTTCACGACATCCGTGTTCCTTGGAACCACTGAGTCTTCATTTCTTACTAGTATTGTGGGAGCTCTAATCTGGAGAGATTCAGATTCCAATGGGCCTGGAAATTGAGGCAGTTCTTCTAAGGTATTAGATTCAAAATCTAACCTTTTGTCTTCTTGTTGTTCTGCTTCATCTCCGTAAATAGATGGAATGTCTTGGGGAAATTGATCATGAAGATCATCAATCTCAGGAATAGGAGGGGAATTACCCTTCTCCTTGGCCCATTTCTCTTCTTGTATTTCCCGCAAGAATTCTTGAGAGTACTGTTGAATTGAAGGAGGTATTCCTGGATCCGTGGAATTAGGAACATAGCCTCCCATTGGTGGTGAGCTTCCTCTTTCAATAACTGGTTGAGCCTGTGGAGGTAAAGAAACTTGTGGTTTGTTTACCAACTGCTCTAATCGTTCTAGTAAGCCCTGGAAATGCAAATCCTCTTTGACAGAGTTTGTCTGATTGAACTTTTGACTAGTCTCAAGTATAGCTTGAGCTTGTTCTACCATTTTCATGCACATTTTCATCCGTTCAATCTCTAAGTCCGCTCTAGGGTAACTCTTGTCTAGGTTTGCAGCTGTAGGCCCTTCTTGAAGTCGAGCCTGGTAGGCCTTGAACATCATGTCCAAGCCTTCTGGGGTTGGATCTGCAAGAACAGACCCTGGTTGCGGTCTATTTACAATGGGTGGTGGGGTGCGATGAGGTGGAATGGATGGAGTTTCGGCATGCGAGGGGTTTTGAGATGCAATGTCTTCTATTTTTGTTTTTGCGTCTTTCAAGCTTTCTTCTAGTTCCGATAACTTTTTATTCCACTTACGATTGGCCTTTTCTCTGGTATCCTTCCATGTTCTTGTTTTCCTCTTACTAGGCTCTCCTGATTCACTCGACTCCGATTTCTCTGCTGGTTTATCTTGTTTTAATGCTTGTGCCCTAGTAACTGCCTGTATAGGTGCCACATTACTGCTACTTGAACTTGAATCCGCCACTAAGCCTACCACATTAATGGGTGTAATCTTGGGTGCGCTGGAGGGGTTTCTTGGACAATCTCTAGGGAGATGGTCTTTGCCACAATCAGGGCAAAAAGCCTGTATTGTGATAGCCTGTCCTTGACTCGGAGATGATGGGTGGGGACTGTCACGAATGAAATGATCACCTTGACATCTAAAACAAGATCCTCTAGGGGCTTGTGGTCTCATTTGTCTCAATTGGGGCCTAGGGTTAGGATTTGTGTACATGACATTGGAGTATTCTGGCTCCCAATTTTGCTCCATAGGTGGTGCCTCATATTGATACGAGTAAATCTCACTATGTTCAGGTGACTCTGTGTAATACGCATGTGGACTACCTTCATGGGAGTAGTCTGAACTATGAGCATGAGAATCATTATCTGGTATCAATGGGGTTAGGGGCACCAATGCTCTATTTGGATTTTCCTCTCCCACAGCATATTTGACTGGAATCACGTTGGCTGGAGCTGGTGGTTGGTTTCCCAAGAAAGGTTGTGGCCTATATGGTACCTGATATTGCTGTTGTGGTCTATAATATGGCTGTTGGTATTGGTTCTGATACCTACCTTGTGGGTAAGGTTGCTGATAATTCTGTCTAACAGCCTGCCTATTGTAGGGACAATCTTGAGCCGTGTGGTTTGTGTATTTTCTCTCAATAGTGCAATATGGACTCCGTGTAGTCGGCATACAGGCCTTAGTAAGGTTTTATTGTTTGGGTGCTCCTAATGCTTGCTGTGTAAAGTTGTATAACTGTCCCCCAGTCTTGAAGTGAATGAACGTTAGTATCATGATATTTGGATATATAAGTGTTTGACACTTGCTATCAGTACCTAATGAGCTGGAATGTTGTGGGTCGCTTTCTATCACCCATACATGCGTTTGTGAGCTCAGATTCTTTAAGTTGATCCTCGGTTTTTCTAACAATTATGCACATTATTTCTGGTGGTCTTTGAAAATCTCTAGAATGAGCTTTTACCTAACATGGATGGGAGCATAACAGATTTAAAGGAAGGACTAAAGAGGTTGTTATGATAAGCTGCTGACAATTGCTCATTCTTAACAACTTCAGATGGGATAATATATGCAGCTCCAAAGGAACTCGAATTTTTTTAAACGACTATCTTTCATGATAGCTTACATAATAACTGTTTTGAACTCACTTCTAAATAGTCATGATGTTTATTACTTATTTTGGTGGATTACACAGTGCTGAGTCACTTCATTGATCATGTCCTTTTGCAGCTCTAGTCACACCCTTTGGGCTCCCAGACAAATGATCTTGACTGTCTAAATCTCTTAATGCTCTCATATTTATCGCACATAGACTGGGAGTTGCAGGGAATTTTAGACCTATTCGGTTCTTATTGCTCCCTTTTTGGGTGTTCACAATTAGGGCAGCCTGATAATGCAAAGGTTAAAGGTTCACTGTATGTGTGGTCACTACACTTCCACTTTGCAAACTTCAAGGGCATTATGATTAACTCGTCTTGTTTTAATCGTATGTTCTCATGACAATAGATAGCCCAAGGCACTAAAAGAGAAACATTTGTCTAGAAATTATTTTGCTCCACCTAACACAATAGCATTATGGCACAGTTAACTAGGAAAACTGAGTATTTATCTTTAAGGATTGGCTATGACTCTTTGCTTCAATGATATGTGAGTTTCACTATTAGCTACTATGCAAAGCCCTTGCCACGGAGTCCCTATCTTCGCTGTACTTCTTAACATAATTTGCGTGTTGAGTGTGATTTGTAATTTTTCCTTTTAGGAAAGATGAGTATGAGATTTGCAGGGATCAACACTTTGTGGAAGCTGAATGCATGCTCTAGGAGAAAGGTACTCAATTCCTTCTTGCTGAATATGAAACGCTTGAGTTGCTTTATGTTCATTTGTGTCTGCTTTTACCTGATGAGTTCACCCAAGGTCATAAGATATTACTTTTTCAGATTTTGTGGAACTTGATGGAAAACTCGTATTCTGTATCTGTTAGGTTTGGTGATGAAGACTTCAGACTTTTGCTTGGCATCAACTATCCTTAAAGACTCCATTACCACATTTGATAACAAGCTTTGTGTGCACACGACTTTTCCCTTTTGACGTGTTGATTAGCCCCAGGAACAATGACTATTTTTAGGGGATTCACAAGCTTTACAAAACAACTCATCACAGTTGCACTTATGTGATAACACATCGAGGGAAGAGCACTATATGGTAAAGTTAAGAAATGGCGATGCCAGTTTTAATCGGAGGATTGCAGGATTAGAAAGATCTTAGACTCTGAAGCATATCATGCATCTTCTTTGATCAGTAGTGCAGATCATTTTTTTAGGGAATCTCTGTGTGAAGTCAGACCTGCTCTATAAGTCACAAAAAATCCAAGTAATTGTTTTTTGCTAGGGAAGTAACTCCCTGGTTTTACAAATACTCTTTTTATGCATTGAATGCTTACTCACACATAACTCCACCATTGCTCCTTGACTCCTATAGAGATGCTATACTGTGCTTTCAGAGATGCCTGTTGATAGGATGTCTTATGATGAATGTGTTTGGAGTTGCTTACATGCTTTTTTTGTAAGATGCACTGATATCAACTTGGGTGATTGTTTCATTTGGGGCACGATGATTGAAAATATGTACTACCACTCTGAGTATTTCCAAACTCTGGTATACGCTTGCTTTTGAATTGGCAAAACCCATGAATTGTTGAAAATTAAGTCTACGTGTCATTACAATACCCTTTTGTTGTATGCATCATTATCTAATTATTTTTTGAACACATGATAATCATGATATTTGACAAACTGGTTGAGATGAGCATAGTATAAATGAAGCCAATAACATTGGTTCATCATTCATCTCATGCTTTACATTGCCATATGTCTCACACTCACTTAGGGATAACATATTTAGGAATGACAATATGACTATGGCATCACAAGGACATAAGAGATGGGTTCTTGCGGAGTTCTTTGCTCTTTAGCTGTAGATTTTTGGATTGCAGGAACAACCAGATTTTCAGAAGGATTTCTCTCTAGAAGAAAAGTCTGGCAGAAGAGGATGCCCCTGATGTGGAAACTAAATTTGAAGTGAATGTTTATCTCATTATTAGATGCAGTCTACTTTCTCTTTTGTATGTCATTTCAGGTTTGGGAGATTCTGAAGGACTTCACAGAAGAAGGAATGCTGGGCTGACTGCCCCCCAAGGGGATTGTGTCGATCAGCTTTGATTCAAGACTTGCAGATTGACTGAAGAATTATAGATTTTTGAAGACTTGCAGATTTCCAGACTTGAAGACTCCAACTTGGAACGGTCCAACAATGAATGCTTCTCTTCTCTAAACTTTGTCGAGGACGACAAAAGTCTAGGGGGGGAAGAGTGTTGGTTTATTGGAGTTGCTCATAGTTTCTCTTGAGCATAGACACTTCTCTAGTACTAAAAAATAACCTTTTTTGTATAAAGGAGATGTGCCATATGAACACTCTCCTAAGCACTCCTTAATATACCCCTTATACTATAGTGTGGGAGGCCTTGAAATAAATCCACCTTTTTGCAAATGAAAGGAATTTCCCATGTAGAAATCCCACGCATCCACTTTTTGGGATTTGTTAGTTAGAAAGAATATCTTGCAAGATAACAAAGAGATATGTTAGTTAGACATGTGCTCTTTTTTGACTAGTCAAAAGGAGCACATGGGGAATTGTGATGAGCCTATAAATAGAGGCTCCTTTCTTGTAAAAGGGGTCCCTTGGCCATGGCCTTGGCCTCCGTTTTGGTCAATGGAAGAAGGTGTCATTTAGTTTCATCCAAATCCTTGTGTGCAATGGCGTTGGTCTTGGTGTATGGATTTGCATGTGTGTGTGCATGGTTGGGAGGATGTTCCCCTTGCTCCTTGTGATGTTGGCCATTGTTGCCATTGCTCCATGAGCGTGGGTGAACCTCTCCTCTTACACTACCCCACCATCACCATTTCCATCTCCATCTGATCCACCACCTTCCAACCCACCTCATGCGACCCCACCAACCCCTAGAGTAGGATCAGTGCTAGCAGATCCCACTCCCGAGGATCTTAACATGATGCTTAAGGCATATCATGCTAGAATCCAAGAAGGGCCAAACATAACGAATCATAAAAAGTGTTACCCTAGAGCGGAACTAGAGCTTGACTGAACTAAAATTTGCGCCAAGATGGTGGAATTGGCTCATACCATGTTTGAAGCCAGCCGCCTCTTTAACATCTCTAGTTCAGCTAAGATGCAATTGCACTTTGATGGACTGCTAGAAAGATTGGAGAGGCTAATTGAACAATCAAAAAAGAAACCCGCCTCTCAAAGTAAGGACAAGGCAAGCGACAGAATAAGCATTCCCCCCCAGGAAGCTTATGTGCCTAATTCCACAAAAAAATGGGCTAAAGAGAGTGAAGTCCCTCCTCCCTTTGAACTTGTGGATGACGCGCATGATCAATTCCCACAAGATATTCCCTCCATTTATGGAGAGTAGGAGAGTGCACAATCTCAAGTTAGATTAGACTTTGAGTCTAATTCTTTACATGAATTACCCCACTTCACAGGCCCATGGGAAGCTAAGTCTACTTGTATGAGAGCACCCACGGTCATGGTACAAAACGAAGACTCAGTCATACCTAGGAATACAGAGGTAGTAAAGAATACTAAAATGCAGTGCAATCTCACTTTAGAAGAGTTACTCAAGGTTAGGCCAGAACTGTGGAAACATGTAGCCAAACAAGTACCAGAGATAGCTAAACTACGTTCCCAGGTAGGTTCTCATAGAACAGTGCCAAAAATTCCTCTAGACAATATAGGAGATATGAATGAAGGAAAAGAAGAAAACACCTATCTTCCCATCACCCATCAAGGATACACAACCAAGGCAATTCTGGACTCAGGTGCAGGAGTTGCAATTGCTACCACTTCCCTATGGAAGCGTTGGGGCAAGCCAACACTCAGGCCAATGAGAATGAAATTGCAGATGGCCGATGGTCACATTGAGAGACCATTAGGATTGCTAGAAGGAATAACTCTCACTACATGCAGTGTCGAGTTTGAGCATACTTTCGCCATATGTGATTTTAGCAAGAACCATGCCTATGAGATGATTTTGGGAAGACCATTTATGCAAGAATTGCTATTGGTACAGGATTGGGGAACCAATTCCTTGTATTTGCAACACTTAGGTGTTACAACCAAAGTGAATCTCAAAGATTACTCTCATAGAGATGTCCCTCCTATCCAATGGAATCCCATCCATAGAGCCAAGGACGATACAGAGTCAGTGCATTCCATAGGATCAGGATCCTCATGGATGCATGAAGACACTCACTTGTGGATGTGTAAAGTAGCAGTAGAAGAAGAGAAGAGAGAAAAAGCCAGAGAGATAGGTGTGAAGGAAACACATAGATCAATTCGAGACCCAGCCTATGCACCTGTAGTATTCCCGGACGAAGAATTTGAACCTCACGGTTGGGCAGAAATTTTAGCAATAATGGATGTAGCCATCAATGAAGAACAATGGACACCCCACTATGATGAGGATGGCTATGAAATTTCAGTTTTCTCCATAGAGCCAATCATGGGAGATGCGGTTCTGGAAGAATGTGAACCTAGCACTGATGCATTCGAGGATGCAAGTGACTCCAATTTAGAGTCAATCATTATGGACCTGCCTTTTGCATCAGATGAAGAGTACTTCTATGAAGTAGAAGCTTACCCTCAGAGACATGGGGAAATTACAAATGATGTGAGGTTAACCACCCAAGTAACCGCCAAGAGCAAAGGTAAGAAGAGGAAGAAGAGAGCAGTCACACCAAAAGAGGAAGAGTCTTTGTTTGAGGTCCCTGACAATTTCAGAAGTACGAGATAGATGACAGGAGAGTCATGATAAGAATGCCTAAACGTGAGGCTCAATGAGGAGAGCCCTATGATAACAAAGAAACCACCAAGAAAATAGTTGTAGCCATAGAAGAAGGAGAAGAAAGATGCACTTACATAGGGCATGACCTGACGGAAGAAGAGGAGTATGAGTTGATAGCCTTGCTAAGAGAATACAGAGATGTATTTGCTTGGAGTTACAAGGACTTCAAAGGTGTAGACCCTGACATATGCTCACACACTATCCCCATGACCTCAGATGCCAAACCCTCTAAACAAAAACCATACACATATAACGATAATTATGCTGCCAAGATCAAAGAAGAGATAGATCGTCTGGTGGAAGCTAGATTTATCTATGAAATTGAGCACACCGAGTGGGTATCCCCCATCGTGGTAGTGCCCAAGAAGAACATAAAGCTACATGTGTGCATTAATTTGAAGAAGCTTAATGCGGCCACCATTCGAGATAACTATCCGCTTCCTATCACTGAGCATCTATTAGAGAGAGTTGCAGGCAAGGAAGTGTACAGCTTCCTTGATGGATTTTCGGGCTACAATCAAGTGGCCATAGCTCCAAAAGATCAGTATAAGATGGCTTTTACCACAGAGTGGGGCATATTTGCCTTTAGAGTAATGCCATTTGGTCTTACCAATGCACGAGCCACTTTTCAGAGGTTGATCTGCCATGTGTTTAAAGAATTCTTGAGAAAAAATTTAGAAGTCTATGTTGATGATCTTTGTGCTCATTCCAACATTAGACAAACACATATACCTGAACTTAGGCAAATCTTTGACAAATGTAGAGAATATCAAGTCTGCCTGAACCCAGAAAAGTGTGTTTTCATGGTTAGGCAAGGCAAGATTCTCGAACACATAGTGTCAAAGAATGGCATATCCACAGATGAAGAGAAGGTGAAAGCTATAGCAGAGCTACCTAGGCCAAAGAATGTCAAGGAAGTGCAAGCTTTCATGGGGCATTGTGGTTATTACCGACATTTTATACACATGTACGCCATCATTGCAAAGCCTCTATACAGACTTTTGACCAATTTTGAGTGGACTGTGAGAATTCCTTCAATGAGCTTAAATGACGATTGTGTTCAGCACCAATCTTGACCACACCAGAGTGGAATAAACCTTTCCATGTGCATGTGGATGCATCCAATTATGCTATTGGATGTGTGTTAGCACAACCTACTGGCGAAGGTAATATGGATCTTCTCATTGCCTATGCTAGTAGACAGTTGAATGCAGCTAAACAAAATTATACCACCACTGAATGAGAAGGACTAGGCATGGTATATGCAGTTAAAAAGTTTAGACACTATTTGCTTGCAAATAAGTTTAATTTTTTTACCGATCATTAAGCTCTATTAAATTTGGTAAACAAGCCATGCAACACAGGTAGATTAGTAAGATGGTTCCTCTTACTGCTGGAATGTGACTTTGAGGTTGTGGTGAGGAAAGGGAAGACTCATTTGAGAGAAGACAATCTCTCTAGGCTCACATCCATAGAGGCCCCACAAGGAGTATCAGATAATCTTCCTGATGCATACTTGTTTAATTTGGAAGTGGTACCTCAGTGGGCTAAGCCATTAGTGCTAGTATTGACATATGGGCCTAATCACCCAGTCATAAACACTCAAGATAGAGAGGTAATAAAGGCCCAAAAGTACCACATCATGGCAGGAAGTATGTACAAGCATATAGATCAAGGGATATTGGCTTGTTGTGTGGAAGAGGATGAGTATGCTAAATGGTTGCAATTAGCACATGTAGGTGCATTAGAGCAACACTACTCAAAACAAAGGACCCTACAGACACTAAGGAGACTTGGAGTGCATTGGCCAACCATGGAAGCAGATGTTCATAGGTTGTGCAAGGAATGCCCAGTCTGTCGTATTAGACCACCTGTGCAGCACGCTACTCTTTATCAAGTGTCTCTAGTACCAGATTGGAGTGAACCACTAGTAGCTTTCCTAAGGACTAAAACGTTCCCTCAAGACATGACTTTGGCTAGGCAAAGAAGTTTAGAACAAGAAGCACTAGACTACTCACTCATTGGTGATAACTTATACAAGCATGGCAAAGATGGTTACCTCAGATTATGTGTCCATGAGAGCGAATACCTCAAGATATTGGAAACTGCTCACCAAGGTGTAGCAGGAGGACATTTTGGACCAGAGCGGGTGATCAAGGCAATACTATTTGCAGGCTTGTGGTGGCCAACACTTCACATGGATGCACATACCTATGTGAAGAGGTGTGATGTCTGTCAACGAACTCAGTATCCTATACACAAAGATGAGATGCCTTTGAAACCTATGATGGATGGACGTGCATTCTCTAAGTGGGGAATAGACTTTGTTGGTCCTATTAATCCCCCAACTAAGGGTTCACATGCTGAATATATCATTGTGGCCACAGACTATCTAACCAAGTGGGTAGAGGTGAAAGCCACAACGAAGAACGATGCCCAGACGACAGCTAAGTTTCTCTTTGAGAATGTATTCACAAGGTATGGGCTACCTATAGACTTAGTAAGTGATAGAGGCACTCACTTCTTGAATGAAGTTATTGAAAATCTTCTCCAAGAATTCTTGGTAGTACACAAGAAGTCTGCCCCCTATCACCCACAAGCTAATGGGCAAGCCGAAAGCACAAATAAGATTCTATGCAATGTGCTGACTAAATTGGTGAATAATAAACGCTCTGATTGGGACAAATAGCTACACCACGATGTTTGGGCATACCGAGTTGCCTATAAAACGGTACTCCAGGCCACTCCCTTTCAAATGGTGCCAAAATGCAGTGCTACCATTGGACTTCTTGATACCTACATTGAGAGTAGCACAGGAGCATGAGTGGACGGGTCATGAACTCTCTTCGAGAATCTTTGACCTTGAGCGACTAGGTGAAACAAGATTAAGAGTTGCAGCCAGAATTTATGTAGCTAAGAAAAGACAGAAGCCATATTTTGATGCCCATGTGAAGGACAAAGGCTGGAAAACAGAAGACCTAGTCTTAGTCTACACTTTAAAGCAACATGCACAGAAATTAGAGAAGAGAGGCTATGGACCTAAAATAGGATCTCAACCAGTGGAGCAGTTCAATTAGCTACACTAGAGGGCGATGTTCTCCCGAGTTACATTAGCGGATGCAGAGTCAAACTATATCAAGAACTCCTCACTGAGGAAATGATCAATCGACTCAATACTGCAAAGAAATGTAGAGAAGAGGAAAAGCGAATTCGAGAAGAAGCACCGGCAAAAGCATTGGAGCGCATCCAAAGAATGAAATTGAGAAGGCAGGGTAGAGATCATGCTAGGACAGATGACTATGCAGACCCAGGATATCATATGGCTATGTGTGAAGTCTCAAGTGTAAGTCCCCATAGAATAGTTGATCGACGTCCTTTTGTAACCTTAGAAATAGGACAAGGAAAGAGTGCAAGGACTGTAAGAGCCTTGATTGACTCAGGTGCAGCCACTAGTGTTATTAAACTTTCTTACTGTCGAGAATTGAACTTAAATGTCAATCCTGTGGAAGCATATATCATAGGATTGGGAGGTGTGGAAACCCCTTGCATGGGCGAGGTGGAACTTCCCCTCTACATTCAAGATGTTTTAATGACAATTAAAGTACTAGTGTGTCAAGATGAGGATCTCACTGAACCTCTTGTCTTGGGTCAAGACTGGATCTATGATCATGCAGTCAACCTAAACCTAAGAAGTGAACTTCTACAGGTTTGGGTAAATCAGAATTGCATTCTAATCGAGCTAGAAAATAAAGCACTCAAGGAACTAGGAAAGGCACCAACTCTTGGTCCTTCCAGGAGTACACATGAAGATGACCATGCTATTGTTGTCCAAAAATTATGTGATGCAGAGGGATGATTATCTCAACAAAGAGGTCAAGGATACGATGGAACTCCCTTCTTTTCCAAAAGCCACAAGGATGCAGCAACCAAAGGCGGATCAAACGTAGAAGAAGCAGACGACTTATGCTCGAAGCCAAAAGAAAATATGAAGCACGGTGTCTCAACCATCAAAACAAGTGTGGGTGAAGAAAGGCGAGCATCCTATTGCGGTCAAGCCACAACAACTGTCTCAACTTCCTATTAGTGATCAACGACATGACACTAATAAGAAGTCTTCCAAAAATTCTTCTGTGAAAGTGAAGTCTATCTGGGTACCCAAGAACTTGATGAAGGCTAGCCCACAATCAAGACAAATTTGGGTGCTTAAGGCTTTCTTTCGAGCTCAAATAGATACACAGAGACCACACCCTGTACAACATGGTTCACTCACTCGAGCAGCTGATACCCACTCTTATTACATCACGCATGAACACATATTCACCGATGAGCACAAGTAGAATCACTTGTAAATGGGTCCCTAGAAAGCCTCATTTCCAAGTAGACACTCTCACAAAGCCCTCAAGGGTCTCCACATAACCAAAACCGAAATCCATCCACTGTGTTTCGCTGCCCAAAGCTTGTAATAGACCCCCCGACCCCACTTGTAAATTCACCTCCACCTACTAATTGCATCATTCTCACACTGCATCTTTCCATTTAGCTCATAGGACAATTCATCCACTAACTACACCCACAATCACCGAGCACTCACTGCCTAACTAACTTATCACTAAAAACTAATGTTAATGTTGTAACAGGGACACATGACCACTTGGTGTCCATTTGCAATGTTAACATTCATTTGTATATTCTCACAGAACCGGTGACCAGTCCCTTCAATATGGCCGAGGCTGTAGGAAGTAGCTCCCAGGCAGGCACCAGCCCTCAGATTGTGGACATTGAAAGTCTCCCCATTGAGGAGGAGTTGAAGGAAAGACCACTGGCATTGAGAGCATTACATGCCATACCTGTTCAGAATCCTCCCCAGGGACACACATCACCAGTAAGCAAAAACTCGCATTGGTTCAGCGATGTGGCAAGACTTCTTGGAGAAGGTACTTACTTGTGGGAGGCAGAAATAGAGTTCAACAGACGCTGGGGTCAGTATCATTTCTTTACCAGAGAGTTTGAGAGGCTTCAAAATAATGAAGGGTTGAAACCGATATGGAAGAACGCGGGACTATATGATTACTTCAAATCCCAGTTACCGAAGCCGAACTTTCTAAGGTGTTCATACTTGATTAGCACCCTCACTCCCAGTAAAGAGAAGAAGGAGTACAACACCTTTGTCCTACCATCTCTTACAAGAGGTAATGAACTGAAGCGCTTCAAATTGACGAACAATTTGGTAAGGGAATCTCTCAATATGAAAGGTATGCATATCCCCACAGAGAAAGAGACAATGGTCCCAGACAACATGAAGAACGGGAACCTGACTAAACTGAAGGACATGGTGGCAATGACACCAACTATTGCTATTCAGCTTCGAATGTGCATGCAACATTTCGCGTTCCCTGCTCAAGTGCACCCCCGTCACCCCCTTTACCACCCTCCCCTCCAACTCCACCACCTTCACCTCCCACCACGAGTGTCACCACCACTATCACAGCCTCAGAGTCCACTTCCCAAACCGAAGCACAGACTGTGAGCCAACCCTCACAATCCACACAACCTATCACCACCCCTATTGTAAATGCCACCACTGACAATGTAATTCTAACTGTCGCCACGGAAAACCCCATTCCCCCTATCACACTTCTTGGTGGTTCATATTCACAACTACACACACCACTTTACACCTTCACGACCATTACGACACCGACAATTCCCATGTACACCATCACTCCCACGACCGCATCCACATATGACTTCATGGACATATCACCCACTTCCGCACCTCTACCCCCCCCCCCCCCCCCCCCCCATATTCCCACAATCTCCCATTCCCCCACCACCCACTTCACCCTTCTCAAGCACAACATACTGTTGAAGTTGAAGGTCAAGGACAAAGCACAGGAGCACATCAAAGAGGTCGACACACAAGAAGAAGGAGCAAGTAGGGAGCTCCAAGAAGTGTATGTCAATGTAGCTCAGTGATGAGTAGCACCTCCCTTAATGTCAATCCGGGAAGATGTGAGGATGGTATGAAGACCTCGAGCAAGTGGCAGCACAAGTGCGTGAGTGAGAATCACACAAACATGCACACACATACACACACACGCGCACACACGACAAGACAAAGAGTGAGAGTCAATGGAGTTCTTAGATTACTTTCAAAATGCTCTTACAAGTTTGTTTCAATTACAATCTACCCCCAAAAATGAGCTCTCTAGCTCCTTTTATAGTTTTTGACTAGCTTTGGCCCTGTTCAGACCTAGTGTCCGGCCTAGTTAAAAATTAGGTTCCAGGGCTTATTAGAGGGCTCAAACGAGATCTAAAAAATATGAAAATTGGCATGTAGGTACTTCTAAAGCTCCTCAAGCTCAAGGACTCCTTGGCTTGCACAAAATGGAGCTACAAAAAGATGAAATGCTATTTACAATGGTGTTTAGTGATGAGAATCACTTTGAATGGGTGTAAAAGATTTGAAAAATTAAAGGTTGCCTTAGTGCTAGATCTACGTGAGTGCTCGTACTTGCTTCTTCATGAGGAAAATTATTGGCCTATTTGCCAGATCTTCGTTGACTCCCTTGTCTGCTTGTGCCTTCTCTCCCTTCTGACTCTCTTCTCTGACTGCCATGCCTCGTTAGTCCTTCAGTTCCTTGTCTGCTGCTAACACCCCCCCCTCTCTCGCGTCTGTCGTCCCTGACAGACCCTTGTTGTGTGGGTTTTTGGATGTAGTACTCGACGACATCCTGCGCTAAGTGATGTTCGGCGATTCTCAATCCTTTGGCCAAATCTGTGAGTAGAGCATCCCAGTCTACCGGCCCGGGAACCTCTGGATGTGGTATACGTAGCTTTTTGGAATGGAGAGCTTGTTCCACTGCAAACAACTGCAAGAGATGGGATGGTCTGGGAATGAATATCTCGGAGTGATATTCCCAGAATCCCGTGACAAACATCTCTTCAAACGTTTGTTTGAAGCAGGCCGGTAGATATTTGATGCGAGCGTGCCATGCATACACAACATTAATCGATGGGGTTGTGCTCATGTCGTATACAAGGTCCTGATTACCTTCATTAAATCCTAGTGCTGAGAGATGCGGTTCCTTGACATTTTTGAAGGTCTTGAAGGTGACCAACATAAGTTCGAAAATCTTCAGGCACATCTGAGTCATGACATCAGGTACATTCTTGAAACGGACCCCCCAATGTCGAATCGTCGAAATCATATATCCAATAGTAGGTGGGCCCTTAGGGGGTGCGAAGTACACATAATTGAGCCACTTCTCACATCCTTTAATCGTCAGCACTGTTTGTGTGTACTCCGGCCATGATCTCCTTCGAAATACAGGGCAATAACATGGGTTATATTTGATGTACAATGGCATGTTGTTCCATGTTCTTACCATTTCTGGGTAGGTTTCAAGCAGCCGAATTCTCCACGTCGGTTGGCGAATATGTCCCTGCTTGGCACTTTCTGGGATGTCGTCAGGTGCAAACTGGGTGGTAGAGGTTGGTTCCCTTGAGGTGTGGTGCTTGATCTCCGCATTATAATCCGCCATTAGAATGCAAAAAGGAACATACAGGTCGTCCGATGGGCCGATCCACCTATGGTGTGAGAGATTCTTAAAATAATCGGATTTTATTACAACCTCTTCCAATTTTGACATCAATGCGATTTGGACTGCCACTCTGTCATCATGCGTCGTGGCTACTTTCTCTAATTTTTGCATCCAGTCAGGTGCCTCAATTTCAATTGTGTCCATGCCCTGTTCTGTTCGCTTACCCCCGGGTGTTGGCATCGGGACATAGGGATCCTCGAATGTTTCTTCTACTTCGATTGGCACAAGATCGTCAGGCTGGGGCTCTACGAGAGGGGAGGGCTGACGCTCGTATTGCATGACCTTGCTACGTAATTCCTCAAGTTCTGCCCGGAGTTTAGTGACCTCTTCAGATGTATCTTCTGCGGTCGTGATCTTGCTGGGTGATGTCTGTCGGGTGGCCAACTGCCTTAGCAAATCATCTCTCTCTTTCTCTAAAGCGGCATGGGCCTCCATTAGATCTGCATGAGTTTCTAACACCACTTTCATATTCTCAGAGGGGATTGCCTTGAATCGCTCTGGGTCAATCTCCTGTGGGGAACCCTCCATGGTCGCCTCCATATTTTCTTCGTTCTGTTTCTGTAATCGTTTATTCTCCTCTAGCGCTGTAGACATATGCTTGCGTAGGAGGCCCAGGTTCCGTCGAAGCTTAAGGTTTTCCGTGATCTGAGAATGTAGCAGCTCGTCCATGTGTCGTCGTTCTTCATCATCTGCTTGGGGTGGGTTGGCTACTAATTGTGCATATTGTTCCTGTAAGGTCACGTGCTGCTGTTGTAGTAGCTGCTTCTGCTCTTCAAGATCCCTACATCGTGCTTGGAGATCTTCGTGGCTTCGGAAAAGCCTTGTATGTTGGTTGTCAAGGTGTTGGTAGTGTTGCTGAAGTTGGGCATGCATTGATACATATTATTAAATACATTATTAAGAGGAATGGTGGGAGAAATGGTGTTGAATGCAGAGCGGAAGGGGAAGGGAAAGGGAATTGTGGATGCAGTACTGGAGAAGGGTGAGGGGGGAGGTGGGGGAATGGGAGATTGTGGGTAAATGGGGGGTGGGAGAGGTGCAGACGTGGGTGACACCTCCATGGATTCAAAAGTGGAGGCCGTGATGGGAGTGACTGTGAACATGGGGATTGTGGTTGCAGTGAGAGTTGTGAACGTGTATAGAGGTGTGTGTAATTGTGAACTCCCAGGAAGTGTGATCGGAGTAGTGGTGTTTACCGTGGCTGTGGTCAGACTTATGTTTTCAGTGGAAATAGAGTATGTGGGTTGACTGATGGTTTGTGCATCGGTGTGTGTAGTGGGTTCGGAGGTGGTGACAGAAGAGGTTACAGTGGTAGAGGGAGGTGAATGGGGCGGATGTGGGGGAGAAGGTGGCAAGGGAGGTGATGGAGGTGCACTCGATGTGTGGGCTTCCTCAGTGTCGTGAACAGTGTGTGCTGTGCCAGTGGTTGTGGGGGTGCCTTGTGGTCCTGATCCTAATACATTCATTCGTTTTCCCGTTCGTGGGGGGCGTCTGCCATATCTTTTCTCTGTCCTTCGTGATTGCGCTAGTGCAGTATGCACCGTTTCAGGTACTCCCAAAGCATCTGATATCATTTCCAAGGTGGCACGGTATTGCTCGTCCACACCTTCCTCCTCCAGAATCTGGTTCATGAGGGCTTTACCCGCAGCTAATGATAGTCTGTGTTGTTCTTGAACTCGGTTCATCGTGTCGTAGAGCTTCTTTAATGCATTAGTATAAGCTGGGGCACCTTCCAGTACTTGTAGGGCTTCCTGATCATACTCTTGTTCTTCTTCTTCTGATTGTCCACCCTGTGCCTCCTCATGTGCTTCTTCTTCATCGTCCACATTGACTACGTCCGGTTGACTGGGCTGGGCTTGGTCTGGGGCAGTTTGCTGTCCACCAGCTTGCTCTGCTTCAACTTCCGCATTTACAGCTTCGATGATTCTAGCAACTTCTTCATCCGTTAGATCCTCCAAAGTGAATCCATGCGGGAATTCCAGATCAGTAGGTACTGGTGGAAACACAAGGTTAGGGCCATCTGTGCTGTGCCTGGGTAGCCTGATAGTAAATGGTTGTACTCGTCGGGGAAGTCTTGGGGTTGTTTCAGGCATTAGGGTTGCACCACGAGCTTGTGCACAAGGCATCTGGACAGCGCCTCTCATCTTCTTTGAGGGAGGCCCTACAGCTGACAATCTGCGTTGAAACTCCTATGCTCTGGTCCAAATGAGAGCCCTCTGCACCGGTACATCATATGCGAGACATCTGTATACAATTCTTGTAAGCGCACAGCAACCATACAGCACAGACTTTTGCTTCTTATACCATCTCTGATGAGCCATATGAATCTGGTCGATAATCTAGTGGGGCATATTGATGGTCAAATCAAAAGCATCCGCTAGGTAGAGGCTAAACCAGATTTTTTTGGGAGGCATTGTGAACCTTTCCTGCGCGGGGAATGCGAAATGTTGCATGACCATGCGTAAGTGAATGGCGATCGTAGGTGTCATCGCAACCATGTCCTTCAACTTCGTCAGATTCCTGTTCTTCATATTGTCTGGAACCATAGTCTCTTTCTCTGTTGGAATGTGCATACCTTTCATGTCGAGTGCTTCTCTTACTAAGTTGATAGTCAAGCGGAAACGCTTCAGCTCGTTGCCCCTTGTGAGTGATGGGAGCACAAAGGAGCTGTATCCTTTCTTGTCTTTGCTTGGAGTGAGGGTACTAATTAAGTATGAGCACCTTAGAAAATCTGGCTTTGGTAGTTGGAACTTGAAGTAATCATAAAGCCCAGCCTTCTTCCATATCGACTTCAGTCCTTCATTATTCTGTAGCTTTTCAAACTCCCTGGTAAAGAAATGGTATCTGCCCCAACGTCCATTGAATTCTACCTCGGACTCCCACATATATGTGCCTTCACCCAGAGGTCCAGCAACATCACTGAACCAGTGTGAGGTTTTGCCCACCGGCATTGTGTGACCCTGTGGAGGATTCTGAATCGGTATGGCATGTAATGCCCTTAATGCCACTGGTCTTTCCTTTAATTCCTCCTCGACCGGAAGGCTTTCGATGTCCACCACTTGGGGGCTGGTGCCTGCCTGGGAGCTAGTTCCTACTGTATCTGCCATGTTACTTCTTGCTACCTGTCTCTGTGAGAATATACAAACATGTGTTAACATTGTACACGACAAGGGAGGACCGTTGTTGTTCCCATTACAATATTAACATGAGGGTCGGGAGCGAATAATGGGTTAGTAAGTGCTCGGTGCGAGTGTGTGTGCGGTTAGCCGTTCGGTAGACCTAAGAGTTAAGTGGAATGATGTAGTGTGATAGTGATGTGGTTAGTAAGTTATCATGGATTTACAAATGGGGTCCGGGGGTTTGTTACAAGTCTGAGGCTGCCAAATGCAGTGGATGGGTTTTGCTCTTGGTTTCGTAGAGACTCTAGAGAGCTTTATCGGTGTCTTGGTTTGAAAATGAGGCCTTTTAGGGACCCATTTACAAGTGATTATGTGCGTGCTCATGGGCCTTGGTGTGTTCCTGAGTGTTGAAAACGAGTGAGTACTGGTTGTGCGAGTGGATGGGTTATGCTGTATAGGTTGTGGCCTCAACGTAACTACTTGCGCCCGCAAACAAGCCTTAGGCACCCAAATCTGTCTTGATTGTGGGCTAGCCTTTATCGACTTCTTGGGCACCCAAATAGATGTCGCGTTAGCAGAAGAATTTCTGAAATACTTCTTATTAGTATTGTGTTGTTGGTGACTACTAAGAGGCTTTGCCTGTGTGGTTGGCTTGAGTGCAACCGGGTGTTCGCCTTTCCGTACCCACACTTGTTTCACTTGTTGGGACATTTTGCTGCACAGGTACTTTTGATCTCGAACATAGGAAGTACGCTGCTTCCTCTGCCTTTGATCCATCTTTGGTTGCTGCCTCCTTCCGGCCTTTGGAAAAGAAGGGAGTTCCGTTGCATCCCTGACTCCTTTTTTGCGAATATCATTCCTCTGCAACACATAGTTTTGGACAAGAACAACATGGTCATCTTCATGTGTACTCCTGGAAGGACCAGGAGTCTGTGCCTTTCCTAGTTCCTTGAGTGCTCCATTATCTAACTCTACTGTAATTCGACTATGATTGACCCAAACCTGAAGAAGTCCACTTCTTAGGTTTAAGTTGACTACTTGGTCATAGATCCAGTCTTGGCCCAAGACAAGAGGTTCAGTGAGATCCTCGTCCTGACACACTAGTACTTTAAGTGTTATTGCCTCATCATGAATGTAGAGGGGAAGTTCCACCTCGCCCATGCAAGGGGTTTCCACGCCTCCCAATCCTATGAGATATGCTTCCACAGGATTGACAGTTAACTGCAACTCTTGACAGTAAGACAATTTAACAGCACTAGTGGCTGCACCTGAGTCAATCAAGGCTCTCACGGTCCTTGCACTCTTTCCTTGTCCTATATCTAGGGTTATGAAAGGACGTCGATCAATTATCCTATGCGAGCTTGTTCCTGCGACTTCACACATGGCCATAGGATATCCTTGATCTGCATAGTCATTCGTTCTAGGCTGATCTCTACCTTGCCTTCGTAACTTCATCCTTCTGATGCGTTCTAAAGCTTCTGCTTGAGCTTCTTCTCGAACTCGCTTTTCTTCCTCTTTGCGTTTCTTAGCAGTGTTGAGTCGGCTGAGCATTTCCTCCGTAAGGGGTTCCTGATACAACTTGACCCTGCATCCGCTAATATAGTTTGGGAGAACATCACCCTCTAATGTGGCTAGTTGTACTGCTCCACTCGTGGAAATCCTATTGATGATCATAGGTCCGTAGCCTCTCTTTTCTAGTTTCCTTGCATGTTGCTTCAGTGTGTAGACTAAAACTAGATCTCCTGCTTTCAAACCCTTATCCTTCACATGGGCATCGAAGTATGCCTTCTGTCTCTTCTTAGCTGCATATATCCCTGCAGCTGCTCTCAGTCTTGTTTCTCCTAATCGTTCAAGGTCAAAGATCCTAGAGGAGAGCTCATGACATGTCCATTCGTGCTCTTGTGCTACTTTCAACGTAGGTATTAAGAAGTCCAAGGGTAGCACTGCGTTTTGGCCGAATACCATCTGAAAGGGGGTGGCTTGGAGTACCGTTTTGTAGGCGACTCGGTATGCCCAAACAGCATGGTGTAGCTGTTTATCCCAATCAGAGCGTTTTGTGTTCACTAATTTTGTCAGTACATTGCATAAGATCTTATTAGTGCTCTCAGCTTGTCCATTAGCTTGAGGGTGATAGGGGGCAGACTTCTTGTGTATTACCAGGAATTCTTGGAGTAGATTCTCAATCACTTCGTTCAAGAAATGAGTGCCTCTATCGCTTACAAGCTCTATAGGTAGCCCATATCTTGTGAACACATTCTCAAACAAGAATTTAGCAGTTGTCCGAGCGTCATTCTTTGTCGTAGCTTTTACCTCTACCCACTTGGTGAGATAATCTGTTGCAACAATGATGTATTCTGCATGGGAACCCTTAGCAGGGGGATTAATAGGACCTACGAAGTCTATTCCCCACTTAGAGAACGCACGTCCACCCATCATAGGTTTCAGTGGCATCTCATCTTTGCGTATAGGATACTGAGTCTTCTGACAGACATCACACCGTTTCACATAGGTATGTGCATCCATGTGAAGGGTAGGCCACCAGAAGCCCGCAAATAGTATTGCCTTGATCACCCGATCTGGTCCAAAGTGTCCTCCTGCTACACCTTGGTGAGCAGTTTCCAAGATCTTAAGATATTCACTTTCATGGACACATAGCCTTAGGTAACCATCTTTACCACGCTTATATAGATTATCACCAATGAGTGAGTAATCCTGGGCTTCTTGTTCTAAACTCCTTTTCCTAGCCAGAGTCATGTCTGGAGGGAATGTTTTTGTCCTCAAGAAGGATACTAGAGGTTCACTCCAATCTGGCACAATGGATACTTGATAAAGAGTGGCGTGTTCCACAGGTGGTTTAGTGCAACAGATTGGGCATTCCTTGCACAACTTTTGGACATCCGCTTCCATAGTTGGCCAATGCACTCCGAGTCTCTTTAGAGTCTGTAAAGTTCGTTGCTTTGAGTAGTGTTGCTCTAACGCACCTACATGTGCTAATTGCAACCATTTAGCGTACTCATCCTCTTCTACGCAACACGCCAAGATCCCTTGATCTGTGTGCTTGTACATACTTCCAGCCATGATGTGGTACTTTTGGGCTTTTACAACCTCTTTATTCTGTGTGTTTACCACTGGATGATTAGGCCCGTATGTCAATACTGGTACCAATGGCTTGGCCCACTGTGACACCACTTCCAAATTAAACAAGTAAGCATCAGGAAGATCATCCGATACTCCTTGTGGGGCTTCTCCCGATGTGAGCCTAGAGAGATGATCAGCTCTCAAATGAGTCCTACCTTTCCTTACCACAACCTCAAAATCATATTCCATTAGCAAGAGGAACCATCTCACTAATCTTCCTGTATTGCATGGCTTGTTTACGAGGTATAGCAATGCTTGATGATCAGTAAAAAATTTAAACTTATTTGCAAGCAAATAGTGTCTAAATTTCTTAACTGCATATACCATGCCTAAGCCTTCTCTCTCCGTAGTGGTGTAATTTCGTTCAGCTGCATTCAACTGTCTACTGGCATAGGCAATTGGAAGATCCATATTACCTTCACCAGTAGGTTGAGCAAGTACACACCCAATGGCATAATTGGATGCATCCACGTGAACATGGAATGGCTTATTCCAATCTGGTGTGGTCAAAATTGGTGCTGAACATAATCTTCTTTTAAGCTCCTGGAAGGAATTCTCACATTCATCCGTCCACTCAAAGTTAGTCAGGAGTCCGTACATGGGCTTTGCAATGACAGCATACATGTGTATAAATCGTCGGTAATAACCACAATGCCCCATGAAAGCTTGTACTTCCTTGACATTCTTTGGCCTAGGTAGCTCTGCTATAGCTCTCACTTTCTCTTCGTCAGTAGATATGCCATTCTTTGACACTATGTGTCCTAGAATCTTGCCTTGCCTGACCATAAAAACGCACTTTTCTGGGTTCAGGCAGACTTGATATTCTCTACATTTGTCAAAGATTTGCCTGAGTTCAGGGATATGGGCTTGTCTAATGTTGGAATGAGCACAAAGATCATCAACATAGACTTCTAAGTTCTTCCTCAAGAACTCCTTAAACACATGGCACATCAGCCTCTGGAAGGTAGCTGGTGCATTGGTAAGCCCAAATGGCATTACACGAAAGGCAAATATACCCCACTCTGTGGCAAAAGCTGTTTTATGCTGATCTTCTGGAGCTATGGCTACTTGATTGTAGCCCGAAAATCCATCAAGGAAGCTGTACACTTCCTTGCCTGCTACTCTTTCTAAGAGATGTTCTGTGATGGGAAGCGGGTAGTTATCTCGAATTGTGGCTGCATTAACCTTCTTCAAGTTAATGCACACACGCAGCTTGCCATTCTTCTTGGGCACCACTACGATGGGGGATACCCACTCAGTGTGCTCAATTTCATAGATAAATCCAGCTTCAACCAGTCTATCTATCTCTTCTTTGATCTTAGCAGCGTAATTGTCGTTATATGTGTAGGGCTTTTGCTTAGAGGGTTTAGCATCTGAAGTCATGGGAATGGTGTGTGAGCATATGTCAGGGTCAACACCTTTCAAATCCTTGTAACTCCAGGCGAACACATCTCTGTATTCTCTTAGCAAGGCAATTAACGCATGCTCTTCTTCCTCTGTTAGGTCATGGCCTATGTATGTGCATCTCTCCTCTCCTTCTTCTAGGGCCACTACTATTTTCTTGGTGGTTTCTTTGTTATCGTAGGCCTCTCCTACTTGTGCCTCTCGTTTAGGCATTCTTATCATGACTCTCCTGTCGTCTATCTCATACTTCTTAAAATTTTCCGGGACCTCAAACAAAGATTCTTCCTCTTCTGGTGAGGCTTCTCTCTTCCTTCGTTTATTTCCTTCTTCCTTCTGGGTCACATGTGTTGCTAATCTTACATCGTTTGTAAGCTCTCCATGCCTCTGGGGTTGAAATTCTACTTCATGGAAGTATTCTTCATATGATGCAAATGGTGGGTCCATAATGATTGACTCTAGATCGGAGTCGCTTGCATCCTCAAATGCATCAGGACTAGGTTCGCATTCTTCTAGAACTGCCTCTCCCATGATTGGCTCTATGGAGAAGACTGAAATGTCATAGCCATCCTCATCACAGTGAGGTGTCCATTGTTCTTCATTGATGGCTACGTCCATTGTTGCTAAAATTTCTGCCCAGCCATGGGGTTCGAATTCCTCATCAGGAAAGACTACAGGTGCATAGGCTGGGTCTTGAATGGGTCTATGAGTTTCATTTGCACCTATTTCTCTGGCCTTTTCTCTCTTCTCTTCCTCTACTGCTACTTTGCACATCCATAAGTGGGTGTCTTCATGCATCCATGAGGATCCTGAGCCTATGGAATGCACGCATTCCGTATCATCTTTGGCTCTATGGATGGGATTCCACTGGATAGGAGGTACATCTCTATGAGAGTAATCTTTGAGATTCACTTTGGTCGTAACACCTAAGTGCTGCAGGTACAAAGAATTGGTTCCCCAATCCTGTACCACTTGCAACTGTCGCATAAATGGTCTTCCCAAAATCATCTCATAGGCATGATTTTTGCTAAAGTCACATATAGCAAATGTATTCTCGAACTCAACACCACATGTAGTGAGAGTTATTCCTTCTAACAACCCTAGGGGTCTCTCTATGTGACCATCGGCCATCTGCAATTTCATTCTCGTTGGCCTGAGTGCCGGATTGCCCCAACGCTTCCATAGGGAAGTGGTGGCAATTGCAACTCCTGCACCTGAGTCCAAAATTGCCTTGGTGGTGTACTCCTGGTAGGTGATGGGAAGATAGGTGTTCCCTTCTTCGCCTTCACACATATCTCCTATCTTATCCAAGGGAATTTCTGGCACCGTCCTATGGGATCCTCCCTGGGAACGAGGTTTGGCTATTTCTGGTACTTGTTTGGCGACATGTTTCCATAATTCAGGTCTAACCTTGAGTAGCTCTTCTAACTTGAGATTGCACTGCACGTTAGTGTTCTTCACTACCTCTGTGTTCCTAGGTATGACTGAATCTTCGTTTCTTACCATGACTGTAGGTGTTCTCATACAGGTGGACTTAGCTTCCCATGGGCCTGTGAAGTGGGGTAGCTCTTGTATGGAATTAGACTCAAAGTCCAATCTCTCGTGAGACTGAGTACTCTCATGTTCCCCGTAAATAGATGGGATGTCTTGTGGGAATTGGTCGTGTGCATCATCCACAAGTTCAAAGGGAGGGGCGACTTCACTTTCGTTATCCCATTTATCTTCTTGAATTTCTCGTAGGAAGTCTGGTGCAAACCGATTCATAGAAGAAGAAGTGTCTGGCTCCGTAGAATTAGGCACATAAGCAACCTGGGAAGGAGGGCTTATTCTATCGTTGGCTCTTTCCTCTCTCTCATAGATGTTTGGAGCACAAGCTTCCTGGGGAGGATTACTTATTCTATTACTTTTCCGAACAGGCTCATATGCTCCCTAAGAAGGAATGTAGGCAACCTGTGGAGGTACGTAAGCTTTCGAGGGAGGCTCATCTGCCTTTTGGGGGGAAAGATAAGCTTCTTGAGGAGGCACATGGGCTTCCTGAAGAGGCTGGCTTATCCGTTCTCTTGCCCCTTCCTTTCTTTGAGGGGCAGGTTCCTTTTCTGATTGTGCAATTAGCCTCTCTATTCTTTCTAGCAGTCCATCAAAGTGTAACTGCGTCTTAGTTGAGCTAGAGATGTTAAAGAGGCGGTTAGCCTCGAACATGGCTTGAGCCAATTCCACCATCTTAGCACAAATTTTAGTTCGTTCAAGCTCTAGCTCGGCTCTGGGGTAGCATTTTTCATGATCGGTTATGGTTGGCCCTTCTTGGATTCTGGCCTGATATGCTTTAAGCATCATGTTTAGGTCCTCGGGAGTGGGATCTGCTAGGACTGATCCTACTTTGGGGGGTGGTGGAGTCGTATGAGGCGGGTTGGAAGGTGGTGGGTCGGATGGAGATGGGAATGGTGGTGGTGGAGTAGTGTGAGAGGGAGTTTGAGTTGTGAGTTCGGTTATTCTGGCTCTTGTTTCTCTTATGCTTTCCTCAAGTTCACTCATCTTTTTAGCCCATTGTCTTTTCATTCTTTCTCGACTATCTTTCCACGCTCTAGTCCTTTTCTTTGTCACGCTCTCGGTTTCACTAACCTCTGGGACCTACACCCTGGTTTTGCTGTAGTGCTTGGGCTCTAGTGATTACTTGTACTGGTGCGGTGGAAGTCACGCTCCCTGTGGAGTCTACCACTAACCCAACAACGTTGATAGGAGTGATTTTTGGCATATTGTTGGGGTTCTCTGGGCAATCTCGTAAGAGATGCTCCTTTCCACATTCTTGGCAAAAGCCTTGGATCGTCACGGATTGAGTTTGTGTAGGTGGAGGTAAGGGACAATCACGAATGAGGTGATCTCCCTAACACCTGTAGCACGGTCCTCTAGGGAATGGGGGTCTTACCTGCCTTGGTTGAGGTCTAGGGTTGGGGTTTGCATACATGACGTTTGTATAATCTGACTCCCAACTAGGTTCATTTGGCTCTTCGCTGTAATAGGACTCACCATGTTCTGGAGACTGCATGTAGTACGCCTGGGGACTATCAACATGTGTAGAATCAAAGCTATGGTCACTGGGGTCATTTTCAGAAAGCAAGGATGTTACAGGGACTAAGGCTCTATTCAGGTTCTCTTCTGCAGCAGTATACTTTACCGGAATCACATTAGCTGGGGCAGGGGGTTGTTGTGCTAACACAGGTTGAGGCCTTTGTTGAGCTTGATATGGTTGCTGATAAGGTTGTTGTGGCCTGCCATATGGCTGTGGAGGGTACTGGTTCTGGTATCTTCCCTGCGGTGGATAGGGTTGAGGGTAAGTTTGCCTAACTGTTTGCTTATTGTAGGGGCAATCTTGTGCGGTATGATTGGTGTACCTTCGTTCTATGGTGCAATATTGGCTATTTGGATTGACCTGGGGTTGAGCCATAATGGGACACACGTTTGCCATATGGTCACCACCGCATGTATAGCACCTCTTCGCTGGGGTAAACCTCGGAATTTGTTTGCTAGAGACGCCTAGTTTTTGGGCCACTTTCTCTGCGAGTTCCTCAATTGATGTGGATTGCGTGGAAGAGTGACTAGATGCACTATCTGAATCTTTGTAGATTTTGGAAAGCTCTAGTTCTTCCCCTAGGTTATCTTCAATGTCAATGCACATGCGTACACACTCTTCTATAGTCCTAGGGTCCTTCAGATACACATAGGATCTCAATTTCATACTCAGCAATCCATCAAGGAATAAGGCTACTTGTTTGGTAGGTGTGGGTAGCTCCGAAACAGGGCACCTTTCAAGATATTGTCTAAATCTTCTTCCTGCCAATCTCACAGTCTCTTGGGGAGTCTGTTTGAAGCTGTGAATCAATGAGGAGGTATTGTGTCTTATGCTACTCTTAGAGAACTCTACGATGAAAGCCTCTAGGAGTTGGTCTATACATCTAAATTATCGCTCATCCAATGGCTGAAACCATGTAAGTGCTGTGTTCCTAAGGGTTAGACCGAAGGCATTGTACTGCGTGAATAGATCCTCCCCTTGTTCAGCTCTCAAGACTTGCTTGAACTCCGCCACATGATCATAGGGATCTCCTGTGCCATCAAAGTAATTCTTCATGGACTTAACTAGCTGGGTCGGTCTCAAAGTTCTTGTGTGCTCTCTAGGTCTCGGCAGAGGAAATCCATCCACATTTCTTTGGTTCCTGTGAGCTCTAAGTATCTCAGGTTCTACTCTATTCGTCTCCGTCCTCGTTCTTTCTCTGCCCACTGGGTTGGCAAAGTTTACTTCTGGTCTATCTCTACTTCTGTCTCTTTGAGTTCCATGAGCTTGGGATGTTCCAGCTCCAGGGTGACCATATGATACATTCGATCTTGGTTGGGGGAAAATGAATTCACCCTTCCAAGTGTAAGCATGCCTATCATTTTCTGTCACCACAAAGATCCTTTCCGAAGTGTGATCTAAGTAGGTCACTCTACCTGGGCTATCCGGATCCTTAAACTCATAGATCATGATAGTTCCTATATCAGTTGGCTGATTAGATTTATACCTCCAAAAGGCTTCGTCAATCTCTCGATTGAGGAGCAACTCTATGCTCTTGTTGTCTTCGGGAACCCACTCAGGCGTGATAATCCTAGTGAGAACAGATTTGCCTCGGGGGGTTCTAGGTTCCGCACCCATGTTTCCTTGTTCCAAGTCACCTAAGTCCGCCTCTGAGATTACATTCCCAAATTCATCTGTCCTGTCTGGGTGACTGGTGACTACGTATATGGTTCCTTCTTTGTCCAGGTATGCACCGTTTTCAAACTTGACTGCTGGGTGCTCTAGTCCAATGGATTGATCAGGATTCTTAATCTGTACCACAGATCTTCCTAAGCCGTCCTCATAGATGCTAGCACCTAATCGGTTGGTCCTAAGGTATTCCAACTGTGTTTTGTAAGGGCCTTCTACCCTATACAAGTAAGGCACTCCTGAACTTCCCGTAGGTCTGTCCATGCCTTGAGACATCTCTGACTCACTGGTCTCAGAGCTAGGGTAGTACGAGTGGTGGCTCAACTGCTGGGCCCAAGACCTAGCAGTGTGGTTAACACTAGCCTCTGAAGACCTAAGGCTTTGTCTCTCCCTTACTAGATGTCGTCCTGATCTAAGGTTCATATGCCTATCTAAGGAGCCCAATTCTTTGCCCAGAGTACAACTTTGTTGCTGGTTACTTTATATTAGTCACTTGGTTCTTTTTAGTTATTTCTCGTGTTTAAGGTCTTGTCTGATATTACGTCGTCAGAAATACTTGAATGTTCTTCGTGCTTCCAGGTTGATCGTTCCACGTTAGGTTCTTTTCCTTTATGTTATCAACAGTACAGAGATTAGGTTTCTAGCTTGAACTTGAGTTTTTAGGTAGTCTTCAACTTGATACCTGCCTATCGTCGCTCTGACTTACTCCTACCTCTCGTCGTTCTTAGCCTAAACTATGAATTGACAGAGGGGGTTAAAAGTTTCCAACCTTTTGTTTCCTGCTTGGTTGCCCTTGAGTGCCCAGGAAGTGTGTTCCCAAGCTTGCACTTACACTTGCTTAAAACGCCTTTCGATGCTCTCAATAGATCTGCAAGAGTTCCAAAGTTAGCTTAAAGATTTAAATTCTAAAGACAGAACCAATTATTTTCATTCCTGTAGCACAAACACAAACTTGCATAGTGATTTTTAAGAAAACAATTCTAAAGACCCCTGACTTTGATCCCCCTGGGTATGGTCAACTTCAAAATACCCTATCTGAAAATCAACGCATTATCTTTATAAAAAACAGTTGAGGGCGTGTAGTATATGCCACAAGCTTTCCAACAAGCCCTAGATCTCACAAATTTGATTTCGTATGAAGAAGTTATGACTGTTCAGGGTTTAGGGGGTTAGGACAGGATTCAATCTGGCTGACGGATCCTATGATTTTTCTCCCAAAACACAAGTGTAGGAACCTCCAATAATACTAATGGTTTGACTATTTTGCCCCAAAATTATCCCAAAGTTAGAACCAAAGCAAACCCTAATTTTTGGCCCAAAAGCCTGTCAATCGCGATCGACAGGTCTGTCAATCGCGATTGACAGAGGTGTCCGTCGGGCCTGTCAGTCGCGATCGACGGTGTCAATCGCGATCGACAGGGTCGATCGTGGCTGTCAATCACGATCGACGGTATCAATCGCGATCGACACGTTTTTCGGGTTTTTCGCCGCAATTTCAGTCAATCGGGGGCCTATCAGTCGCGATGGACACGTGGCTACGCGTAAAAGTCAATCAGTCGTTGAATTTCAGTCGGTCGCGATCGACGGTGTCAATCGCGATCGACGGTATCAATCGCGATTGATAGGGTCCTACGTGGCAGTCTGTCGGTCGTGAAGTCTGTCGGTCGCGATTGACAGGGTCTGTCGGTCGCGATTGACAGGGTCTGTCGGTCGCGATTGACAGAGGCTGTCGGTTGCGATTGACAGAAAATCACGGAATTTTTCTACTGTTTTATGTGATTTGGGAAGTGCTCATCATGCTTGTGCTAGTGGTGAACTTTGTTTTACCAAATGATCGAATTTTCTGTCGATCGCGATCGATAGAGGCTGGCGACTGCGAGACAGATTCGACGAGTTTCGTACCTGCGCAGGGAGCTGGGGATGGTGATTCAGCAAGGTCCTGCAAAAAGCTCAAGAAACATGCAAGAAAACACACACGCAATATCGCTCTCTCGCTCTCTCTCACAAGTGAAATGAGGGAACTGAGGTGGGAAAGGTGATATGATCAAAAAACAGAAATTTTCGCGATGATGGAGATGGAGGTGGGAGATGGTGATGATGATGATGGAGATGAATATGGTGAAGGAAAAACAAGAAAATAGGTGAAAGTGAAGAAAATACCTATAACTCCAACGCGTCAACTCTACGTCTTACCATCACACGCTCGTCCTCAAAATTCGATCCCCGGCAACGGCGCCAAAATTTGGTGTAGCTCAGTGATGAGTAGCACCTCCCTTAATGTCAATCCGGGAAGACGTGAGGATGGTATGAAGACCTCGAGCAAGTGGCAGCACAAGTGCGTGAGTGAGAAGCACACAAACATGCACACACATACACACACACGCGCACACACGACAAGACAAAGAGTGAGAGTCAATGGAGTTCTTAGATTACTTTCAAAATGCTCTTACAAGTTTGTTTCAATTACAATCTACCCCCAAAAATGAGCTCTCTAGCTCCTTTTATAGTTTTTGACTAGCTTTGGCCCTGTTCAGACCTAGTGTCCGGCCTAGTTAAAAATTAGGTTCCAGGGCTTATTAGAGGGCTCAAACGAGATCTAAAAAATATGAAAATTGGCATGTAGGTACTTCTAAAGCTCCTCAAGCTCAAGGACTCCTTGGCTTGCACAAAATGGAGCTACAAAAAGATGAAATGGTATTTACAATGGTGTTTAGTGATGAGAATCACTTTGAATGGGTGTAAAAGATTTGAAAAATTAAAGGTTGCCTTAGTGCTAGATCTGCGTGAGTGCTCATACTTGCTTCTTCATGAGGAAAATTATTGGCCTATTTGCCAGATCTTTGTTGACTCCCTTGTCTGCTTGTGCCTTCTCTCCTTTCTGACTCTCTTCTCTGACTGCCATGCCTCGTTAGTCCTTCAGTTCCTTGTCTGCTGCTAACAGTCAAATTTTCAGAAGAATCCCCTACAAAATAGTGATTTTCATCACTAAAAACCATTGTAAATACCATTTTCTATTTTTTTAACTCCATTTTGTTCAAGCCGAGGAGTCCTTGAGCTTGAGGAGTATTAGAAGTACCATCATACCAATTTTCATAATTTTTAGACTTCGTTTGAGCCCTCAAATAAGCCCTGGAACCTAATTTTTAACTAGGCCGGACACTAGGTCTGGACAGGGCCAAAACTACTCAAAAAACTATAAAAAGAGCTAGAGAGCTCATTTTTGAGGTTAGCTGGTGAGAGAATAGAGCTTTTGTAAGAGAACTCTTTTGCAATCAAAGCTTTCCATTGTTCCTCTCTTTGAGCTTACCTTGTGCGCATGTGTGTGTATGTGTGTGCACGTTTGTGTGCTTTCACTCATGCACTTGTGCCTTCACTTGCTCGTGGTCTTCATACCGGTCCTCACGTCTCCGCGGATTGACAAGTAAAGGAGGTGGTGCTTACGCTTGAGCTACACCAAATTTTGGCACCGTTGCCGGGGAGAGAGCTTCGAGGATGAGCGTTGTGATGGTAAGATCGTAGATTTGCGACATTGGAAGGTAAAAAAACTGTCATTTTGTTCATTTTCTGATTTTTCTTCTTCATCTTCATCATCATCACCATCTCCATCTTCTTCCATCTTCTTCTTCATAGAAATTTCTTGTTTTTTAGTGCATTTTCATCATTTTCATACCATCTTTCATGCATTATTGTGCGAGGAGGAGTTAGGAAGTGCAAGAGAGAGTGCAAGCGCTGTGTTTTTTCATGATTTTCTGCACATACGGAGCTCGCCATTGCTCGGTGCTCAGAAATTCAAAGCTCTCGCCAAATAACACGATTCTGTGATGAAAATCGCGATTCTGTGAAAATTCAAATTTTTTTTGAAAATCGCGATTCTCTGTTTCCCGCCTAAAAGCCTTTTGAAAAGAACACGATTCTATGGTCATTCTCAGAATCACGATTCTGTGGTTGTGCTCAAAATCGCGATTCTCACAAATCATGATTTTTAGCCAAAAAAAACACGATTCTGAGAAAACACGATTCTGTGGTTGTGCTCAAAATCACCATTCTCTAAATTTCTGAAAACCACGATTCTGAGACAAAATCGCAATTTTCAAAAACACGATTTTGTGAAAACACGATTTTGTGAAAACACGATTTTGTGAAATCACGATTTTGTGAAAACACGATTCTGTGAACCACGATTTTGTGAAAACACGATTCTCTGCTCAAAATCGCGATTCTCAAAAACACGATTCTCTGCTCAAAATCGCGATTCTCACCAATCACGATTTTCAGCAAAAACACGATTTTGTGAAAAGGCGATTTTGTGAAAACACGATTCTCTACTCAAAATCGCGATTCTCAAAAACACGATTCTCTCCTCAAAATCGCGATTCTCAAAAACACGATTCTCTGCTCAAAATCGCGATTCTCACCAATCACGATTTTCAGCAAAAACACGATTTTGTGAAAAGGCGATTCTATGAAAACACGATTCTCTGCTCAAAATCGCGATTCTCAAAAACACGATTCTCTGCTCAAATTTGCGATTCTCACAAATCATGATTTTCAGCCAAAAACACAATTTTGTGAAAACACGATTCTCAAGGTACAAAATCACGATTCTCTGATTTCACACAATCGCGATTTTTTGATTTCACACAATCGCGATTCTCTTGGTTTCACAGGATCGCGATTCTCTGATTTCATAGCATCGCGATTCTCTTGAAGTTCACAAAATCGCGATTCTTTTGATTTCACAAAATTGCGATTTTTTCCAAAAGGTCCTGTTTGCCTGTTTTGACCCCCAGGAGCCTGATTTGACATAACTTTTTCATCCAAAGTCCATTTTTTGAGCTCTATAGCTCATTGGAAAGCTCGTTTCGAATCCTACATGGTGTTGATTTTTCAGATAGGATATTTTGAAGTTGACCCTCAGGTGGGACCAAGAACCTAAGGGGACTCCAAAGGATTTTTGAACCATACCAAAGGGAAATTTTGGACTCTTAACCAAATCTTATGAGCCTGAGATCTGGTAGATACCTAGGCAAGGATAGACAAAGCATTAGATCTTTTGAGGCTAGTGTCAGCCATACAGCTAAGTCTTGGTCACAACAACTAAGTGGTCATCCTTACAGACTAAGTTCAGACACAAGTGACTCAGAAATGTCTTTTAGCATGGGGAAACCTGCAGGTGGCTCAGGAACTGCCCATCTACAAACACCAGAAGGACCCTATAATACACAATTGGAATATATTCGGACCAACTGATTAGGTGCTCGTATCTATGAGGATGGCCTGAGGCGATGAGTGGTCCAACTCAAAAATCCAGATCAACCCTTTGTACTTGAACACCCGCTGGTCAAGTTCGAAGAGGGTTCATACATTGATAAGGAAGGAACCATGTATGTGGTCACCAACCTACTAGATATGACCGATGAGTTTGGAAATGTCATTCATGAGAATGAGATAGGAGACCTAGAACAAGGAAATGTAGGACAAGGACCCCAGACTCCTAGAGGTAAGTCAGTTCTGACCAAAGTGATCACACCAGATTGGATCCCTCAAGACAACAAAAGCATAGAACTATTCTTGAATAGAGAAACCGAGGAAGCCTTTTGGAGATTCAAACCAGATCAACCTAGCCAACTGGGCATAGTCATCATCTATGAATTCAAAGATCCTGAGATACCAGGCAAAGTTGTCTACCTGGATAACACATCAGAGAACATATTCTTGGTAACAAAACATGATAGCCATGCATATACGTGGAAGAGTGAATTGATTTTCCCTCCATCAAGATCCAATGTTTCCCATGGCCTTCAAGGAGTAGGATCATCCCAAGCTCATGAAGCCCAGAGAGAAAGAAATAGAGAGAGACTTGAGGTAAGTTTTGCACACACTGTGGGCAGAAATAGATTAGGATTTGAAAATGAAAGACCTGGAAGAGAGAGACATCAAGCAAATAGGCAACAAAGAGATGAACAGGAGTTTCCATTGCCTAGACCCCGAGAGCACCCAAGAACCCTTAGACCCACTCAAGTGATCAAGGCAATGAAGAATTATTTTGACGAGACAGGAGATCCTTATGATCATGTGGCCGAGTTCAAACAAGTGTTAAGAGCGGAACAAGTTGAGGATTTGTTCACCCAGTACGAGGCATTTGGTTTGACTCTTAAGGGCACTGCCTTAGCTTGGTTTCAACCACTGAGTAGTCGCAACTATCGCGATATAGGTCAACTGCTAGATGAATTCATTGTAGAATTTTCCAAGAGTGGTATCAGGCATAACACATCATCTTTAATCCACAGTTTCAAGCAGACACCCCAAGAAACAGTGCGACTAGTAGGTAGAAGGTTCAGACAGTACCTAGAAAGGTGCCCTACTCCAGAGTTACCCACACCAGCCAAACAAGTGGCTTTGTTCTTAGATGGCTTACTGAGCACAAAGTTAAGATCATATGTGTACTTGAAAAAGCCTAGATCCATAGAAGAGTGTGTGCGGACGTGCATTGACATAGAAGATAACTTGGGTGAGGAGTTAGGATTGTCCAAACTCTATAAGGATTCTGATAGTTCTACCAGTCATACTTCAAAAATCTCCATGGAAATAGATGAGATAGCTGAGCAAGTTGCCAAGAAACTGGGTGTCCAAAATAGACAAACATAGAGAGTCACTCCATTGAATCGATGTTATACATGCGGAGGGGACCACATGGCTAACGTATGCCCAATGCAAAACCAAAACATTAGAGAAAGGAATACTCCATATTGCACTATTGAGAGAAAATACACAAACCACACGGCTCAAGATTGTCCCTACAATAGGCAGGCTGTTAGACAAAATTATCAACAACCTTACCCACAAGGTAGGTATTAGAACCAATACCAACAGCCATATTATAGACCACAACAGCAATATCAGGCACCATATAGGCCACAACCAGTCTTGGGAAACCAACCACCAGCTCCTTCCAATACAATTCCAGTTAAGTATGCAGTGGCAGAAGAGAACCTTAATAGAGCATTGGTGCCAGTGACCCCACTGATCTCAGAGAATGACTCTCATGCTCATAGTTCAGACTACTCCCATGAAGGTAGTCCACATGCTCATTACACTGAGTCGCCTGAGCATAGTGAGATTTATTGTATCAATATGAGGCACCACCTATGGAGCAAAATTGGGAGCCAGAATACTCCAATGTTATGTACACAAATCCTAAACCTAGGCCCCAGTTGAGACAAATGAGACCACAAGCCCCTAGAGGATCTTGTTTTAGATGTCAAGGTGACCATTTCATTCGTGACTATCCCCACCCACCATCTCCGAGTCAAGGTCAGGTTATCACAATACAAGCTTTTTGTCCTGAATGTGGAAAAGACCATCTTCCCAGAGATTGTCCAAGAACCCCTCTACTGCACCCAAGATTACACCCATTAATGTGGTAGGCTTAGCGGCGGATTCAAGTTCAAGTTGCAGTAATGTGGCTCCTATACAAGCTGTCACTAGATCACAAGCCTTAAAACAGGATAAACCAGTAGAGCAATCGGAGTCGAGTGAATCGGGAGAACCTAGTAAGAGGAAAACAAGAACATGGAAAGATACCAGAGATAAGGCTAATCGCAAGTGGAATAAAAAGTTATCCGAACTAGAAGAAAGCTTGAAAGACGCAAAAACAAAAATAGAAGACATCGCATCTCAAAACCCCTTGCATGCCGACACTCCATCCACTCCGCCTCATCCCACCCCACCACCCATTGTAAATAGGCCACAACCAGGGTCTGTTCTTGCAGATCCAACCCCAGAAGGCTTGGACATGATGTTCAAAACCTACCAGGCTCAACTTCAAGAAGGGCCAACAGCTGCAAATCTAGACAAGAGTTACCCTAGAGCGTATTTAGAGATTGAACGGATGAAAATGTGCATGAAAATGGTAGAACAAGCTCAGGCTATACTTGAGACTAGTCAAAATTTCAATCAGACAAACTCTGTCAAACCAGATTTGCATTTCCAAGGGTTACTAGAAAGATTAGAGCAGTTGGTAAACAAACCACAAGTTTCTTTACCTCCACAGGCTCAATTAGTTATTGAGAGAAGAAGCTCATCACCAAAGGGAGCGTATGTTCCTAATTCCACGGATGTTGGAATACCTCCTCCAATTTAGGAGCACTCTCAAGAGTTCTTGCGGGAAATACAAGAGGAGAAATGGGCCAAGGAGAAGGGTAATTTCCCTCCTATTCATGAGATTGATGACCTTCATGATCAATTTCCCTAAGACATTCCATCTATTTACGGAGATGAAGCAGAACAACAAGAAGACGAAAGGTTAGATTTTGAATCTAATACCTTAGAAGAACTGCCTCAATTTCCAGGCCCATGGGAATCTGAATCTCTTGAGATTAGAGCTCCCACAATATTGGTCAGAAATGAGGACTCAGTGGTTCCAAGGAACACTGATGTCGTGAAGAACACTAAGGTTCAGTGTCATCTCACTGTAGAAGAGCTGCTCAAAGCAAAACCTGAGCTATGGAATCATGTGAAGGATCAGGTTCCAGAACTTGATTCCAATAAGCCAAAAACAGGCTCTAAGCAAAAAGTTCCAGAGATACCTCTAGACAAAATAGGGGATGTGTGTGAGGGTGAAGAAGGTAACACTTATATTCCAATCACCTACCAAGGTTACACAACCAAAGCAATCATAGATTCAGGTGCTGGTGTTGCTATTGCAACCACCTCCTTGTGGAAGCAATGGGGCAAACCCACATTAAGACCAACTAGAATGAAGCTTCAAATGGCCGATGGTCATTTTGAAAGACCTCTAGGATTGCTCGAAGGGATAGCTCTAACCACTTGTGGTGTGGAGTTTGAACATACATTTGCTATATGTGACTTTGAGAAAAATAACGTCTATGAGATGATCCTAGGAAGACCCTTCCTACGACAATTGCAAATAGTACAGGATTGGGGAACCAACTTCTTGTACTTACAACACTTAGGGGTCACCACCAAGGTCAATTTGAAGGATTACACCTTCAGAGATGTACCACCCCTACAGTGGAATTCTATCCACAAAGCGAAAGAAGATTCTATCTCTGTGCATTCGGAAAGTTCACCTGATCCATCATGGCTCCATGAAGATACTCATTTGTGGATGTGCAAGGTCGCAGAGGAAGAGGAAAAACGTTTAAAGGCAAGAGAAGAAGGAACTTCGCCAGGAGATAGACCAATTAAAGACCCAGCCTATGTTAAGGAAACACTCACGAATTTGACACAATAAACAAGACAGAAACGGAATCTTCAGAAAATCGGTGCACAGGTGTACAGTATGCGAAGTTAGTGCGCGGTGTCCGCATAACAGAGCAATTAACTGCGGCGGGCGCGTAAGGCGCGCATAACGCGAATTGAAGAATGACAGAGCAAAGGAGCGCCAAAGAAAGTGTATATATATACAGCAAAGGTTGAAGAAAGTATGTGTGTGCGTGTATGCGAGTGACGCAGATATACACGGAGAGGGAATCCTAGATGATACACAGAGGAGAACGAGAGACTGAGAGAAGACGCCATAGATTGCGTATGAGTGAAGAGATTTAGAAGTTCTCAGAAGACGCCATAGATCGCGTATGTACAGATGAATAACACAAGCCTGAAGTGTCGGGTCTTTTCATCTGAAGAGAGATGGTAATAAGAAACTACTCACTGTAGGAGAGTTTCTGTAACTTGAGCTAGAAGAGGCCAAGCTTACTTGTACACATCTTCTCTAATCGAAAACACATGTTCATGTGGATGTCTGCGCGCAATCTTTACTTGTGAAGAATCTGAAGTTATTTCGTGTTACAGTAGGAAGCTTAGTTTATCGTTTGTTGTCACGACTCGTTACTAAACGTGCTCCAGTACTTTCTCTGTAAACGCATGTTTCGGTGAATAACAGTTTTACGCAGTAAACATGTTTCAGTAATTTTCTGGTCAGTTACAGTTTCTCAGAAAATAAGTGTTTTTCGGTAGAACAACGAAGTATAACTCGCAGCAGAGTTCGAAGCTTTGTATGAGAGATAGCTCATCTTGTAGCTAGACGTCTCTACTTTAAGCTGGTCACAGTTTCCGGTGGAATGAAGATGTACACACAGTACAAAAGTTAACCGGAAAGTAGCAGTTCAGAACTGTGAAGTTTCCAGAAGGAAGTTCATTCGGTGAAGGAAGCTCACACACTACTTCCTTACTTCACATAAGTTCATCTGAAGCGATTACGAGCAGAACTAAGTTTATTTCGGTGAAGTTCCGGCACAACTACGGTGTCAGTCCAGTAACAGTCTGGTGAAGTTCCGGTGGAACTTGTGTCGCTGGATAACGCAGTTAAAGCGACGTTAATTAGGCTGAGCTACTGTTGATTACAGAGGTGTTCTGAATCACTCTAGTTTAGCATTCTACTACGGTGGCGCGGCAATTTCCGCAGGCCTGATAGAGTTCAAGCCTTGTCGCGAAACTCACCTTCAGGGCGAAAGTATTTCCGCAACAGTAGGCGTTAGAGCCGAAGTTTTCGCCAACAAATCCCAACAATTGGTATCAGAGCTGGTTAGTTTTCCAAGAATCGGTATAAGAGCCGGATCATTCCACGAGAGGAAGAAGATCATGGCAGATCATGTCCAAATTGATAAACTGGACAGAGATAATTATCCTGCATGGGTAATGCGCATGGAAGCCTTACTTATGAGTAAGGACTTAATGACGTACGTGACCGGAGAAGAAAAGAAACCCACTTTCGAAGATGATAGTCAACCAGAAAAGGAAGAACTAGACGCCCTAAAGCTATGGCAGAAGAAAGATGCAACGGCAAGAGCCTACATCTACAACACTGTGTCAGATCATCTACTACCGCACATTAGAGGTCTGGAGAAAGCGGAGGACATATGGAGTGCATTGGAAGATCACTTCCAAAATACTACGAAAGCTAGGAAGGCCAGCCTATGGTCCGAGTTCACAACGTTCAAAAAGAAGCCGAGTCAAAGCATCAGTGACTACGTCACTAAAATGAAGGATCTAGCAGATAGCCTTGGATCCATAAATGAAGAAGTCGAAGATCATAGATTGATAGCGCAAGTGCTCACAGGTTTGAGAGGAGATGAAAGGTGGAAACCTTTCGTACTATCAACTGAACTCTCCCTAAATCATTTTGTACCAGAATTAAATCAGTTGCTTGGTTTGATGCTCACATATGAGCAAGACCTGAAAGGAGACGCAGACAAAGGACATAGCTCAGCAATGTATATGAAGAACAAGAAGAAAGAGAAGGGTAAGTCAAAGGACGAAGAAGAGTCGAGTTCTCAGGCCTATTACGCAAGAGGTAAAGGCACTGGCAGAGGAAGAGCAAGAGGAAGAAGTCGCCAGAATACCACCAAGAAAGCTTGCTGGATTTGTGGACTAAGTAACCATCTGGCGCATGACTGTTGGCACAACCAACAGGGATCAAATCAAAGTCAGAACAACAATAGCAGAGGCAGTAGCGGAAGAAATCAAAGTAACTTCCAAAGAGGAAGACAAAGCCAAAGAGGAGGCTACGGTAGAGGTGGAGTAAGAAGTTGGGGACAGAGCCAATCCTACAACACCACCTACAACAACTACGCAAATGACACACAGAATGAAAGTCATACATCATTGATGATGAACTCAATCAGCACATCAGAAAATGAAGACCTAAAGGTATTTTACATTGATTCTGGATGCTCTAATCATTTGTCAGGAAATATAGAACTAATGACAGAACTAGAGAAAGGTAGTTCTAGTCACACTGTTCAAACAGGTGACAATACAAGACACAAAGTACAATCAATCGGGAAAGTGAAATGCAAGAGTGGAGCAGATTTGCTAACCAATGTTTTGTATGTTCCAACAATACCGAAAAATCTGATCAGTGTGGGACAGATAGTCGAAAAAGGTTTTCAGGTCAGATTTACAAACAAAGGAGTATTTGTGGAAGATCCCAAGAACGGATATTATCAGATCGTCTCTGGTAAGAAAGAAGGCAGACTCTTTACCTTAAGAGTACAAGGAAACATTGGCCAAGCGCTGCTCACGCATGATGAAAAGGTAATTACAGAACTTGATCTCTGGCACAAGAGATTAGGTCATTTTCACGAAAAAGGAATCAAAGCTATGATAGCGAACCAGTCTGTACTGGGATTACCGAACGTACAGAACCAACATATGATTCACAAATGCGAAGCCTGTCAAATGGGAAAAGCCCACAGGTTACCTTTCCAGAAGAAAGGATTCAAACATGATGGCGTGCTAGAACTCATACATACAGATGTATGGGGACCAACGAAAGAAGGATCAATCAGCGGATCAAGGTACTATGTTTTATTCATTGATGACGCCACAAGGTGGATAACTCTTTATGTTTTGAAAGAGAAATCAGAAGTGTTCGGAGCTTTCAGACATTTTCATGCATATGCCGAAAGACTCACCGGACGAAAACTTAAAAGACTGAGGTCTGATGGAGGGGGAGAATACTTCTCCCGAGAATTCAATGACTATCTTTGGAATGCAGGTATTAAAAGAGAAATAACCTGCAGGTATACACCACAACAGAATGGTGTAGCAGAAAGGAGAAACCGAACTCTAGTAGAGTTTGCACGAGCTATGCTAAAAGAAAAGAATTGCCCGGATTATCTTTGGGCTGAAGCTGTAAATACAGCTACATACTTGGTAAACAGGTTACCATGTACAGCGCTAGAAGGAATGACCCCTTATGAAGCCTGGTGGGGAAAGAAGCCAACACTTGATCACTGCAAAGTGTTTGGATCAGTAGCGTATGCTTATGTACCGTCTCAACTGAGACATAAGCTTGAACCGAAAGCAGAGAAATATGTATTCGTCGGATATGATGAAAAGCAGATGGGTTACAGGTTATGGAGCCCTCTAACCAAACATTTTACTGTTTCGAGAGATGTGACATTTGATGAACAGAAAAGCTGGTATGCAGATCAGAGTCATACAGCTGAAGAATTTGAAGAAGAGATAAAAAGAAGAGAGAAAGGTAAAACAATCGTACAGGTAAACAAAGAAGACGAGGCAAGTACGTCCAGGACCAGAACAGGTATAAGGAACGAAGATGAAGACGGGTACTCAGACACACACGAAGAACATGAGCTAAGAAGGTCAAACAGAGTAAGAAGACAACCGGAAAGATACTCGTATGATACATCATATATAACTCAACAAGATTATGCATATATGGTTAAAGAAGAGGAAGAGCCTCAAAGCTATGACGAAGCCAAAGGCAAGAAGCAATGGCAAGAAGCAATGAAAGAAGAATTCACCGCACTGGAAGAGAACAAGACATGGGAGCTTGTTCCTAAACCGAATGGTAAGAAAGTAATTGGAAATAAATGGGTGTTCAAAGTTAAGAAACTTGCAGATGGAAGGATAGCCAGACATAAAGCGAGACTGGTTATCAAGGGCTATGCTCAGACGCATGGCATAGACTATGACGAGACGTTCAGTCCGGTGGCAAAGATGTCAACCATAAGAACAGTAATTGCTATAGCAGCATCAAAAGGATGGAAGCTAAGTCAGCTAGATATAAAGAATGCATTCCTGAATGGATATATATCAGATGAAGTCTATATGGAACAACCGGAAGGGTTTACAAGTTCCAGATACCCAAATTTTGTTTGCAGGTTAAGAAAAGCTCTTTATGGACTGAAGCAAGCTCCAAGAGCTTGGAACTACAGACTCGTGAAGTATCTGAACGAACTTGGATACCAAAGTTCGAAGGCAGATGCAAGTCTACTCATCAAAAGGACAGAAGAAGGAATGATCTACATTTGTATCTATGTAGATGACATAATAATTACAGGAACCTCAGATACAGGAATCACAGAGGTAAAGAAACTGCTAGAAAAGGAATTCAAGATCAGTGACCTAGGAAAGTTATCATACTTTCTAGGAATGGAAATCTCATATACAGATCATGGTGTACATGTCACACAAGAGAGGTATCTCCTGAACTTACTGAAGAAGTTCAACATGGAAAATTGCAGAGAAGCTTCAACACCGCTTGAAGTAAACCATAAACTCAGCAAATATAGTGGAACAGAGTTTAAAGATATGAAGAAATATCAATCGTTAGTAGGAAGCTTAATATATGCTACGCTAACAAGACCGGATCTTAGTTTTCCGGTGGGAGTTCTCTCACAGTTTATGCATTGTCCGACAGATCAACACTGGGTTGCAGGACAAAGAGTTCTCAGATATATCAAAAGAACCATAAAGGAAGGATTATATTATCCTTTTACGTCAGATATAAAGCTCAGAGCATATAGTGACTCAGATTGGGCAGGAAGTCAAGATGACCGAAGATCAACGCATGGGTATATGATATACCTAGGAGATAAGCTGGTAAGCTGGTGTTCGAAGAAGCAACACACAGTAGCCTTATCATCAACAGAAGCAGAATACAAAGGACTGGTAGAAGCAGCAAAAGAAGTAATATGGATGCAGACGTTACTTAAAAGCATGGGTATAGATCAAAGTATACCAATCATACATGGAGATAATATGAGCTCGCTGTATCTTGCAGCGAATCCTGTATTTCACGCAAGAACAAAACACATAGAGATTCAGTATCATTTCCTAAGAGAAAAAGTAATGGAGAAAGAGATAGAAATAGTCTACACTCCTACGAAAGATCAGATTGCAGATATTCTGACAAAGAGCTTGGATGGAACAAAAACAAACAGATTCAAAGAGATGGCAGGTATAAAAGAAAGAAAGATATATGAAAGACCGGAAGAAGTCAAATTAGTGATTGAGGGGGAGCTGTTAAGGAAACACTCACGAATTTGACACAATAAACAAGACAGAAACGGAATCTTCAGAAAATCGGTGCACAGGTGTACAGTATGCGAAGTTAGTGCGCGGTGTCCGCATAACAGAGCAATTAACTGCGGCGGGCGCGTAAGGCGCGCATAACGCGAATTGAAGAATGACAGAGCAAAGGAGCGCCAAAGAAAGTGTATATATATACAGCAAAGGTTGAAGAAAGTATGTGTGTGCGTGTATGCGAGTGACGCAGATATACACGGAGAGGGAATCCTAGATGATACACAGAGGAGAACGAGAGACTGAGAGAAGACGCCATAGATTGCGTATGAGTGAAGAGATTTAGAAGTTCTCAGAAGACGCCATAGATCGCGTATGTACAGATGAATAACACAAGCCTGAAGTGTCGGGTCTTTTCATCTGAAGAGAGATGGTAATAAGAAACTACTCACTGTAGGAGAGTTTCTGTAACTTGAGCTAGAAGAGGCCAAGCTTACTTGTACACATCTTCTCTAATCGAAAACACATGTTCATGTGGATGTCTGCGCGCAATCTTTACTTGTGAAGAATCTGAAGTTATTTCGTGTTACGGTAGGAAGCTTAGTTTATCGTTTGTTGTCACGACTCGTTACTAAACGTGCTCCAGTACTTTCTCTGTAAACGCATGTTTCGGTGAATAACAGTTTTACGCAGTAAACATGTTTCAGTAATTTTCTGGTCAGTTACAGTTTCTCAGAAAATAAGTGTTTTTCGGTAGAACAACGAAGTATAACTCGCAGCAGAGTTCGAAGCTTTGTATGAGAGATAGCTCATCTTGTAGCTAGACGTCTCTACTTTAAGCTGGTCACAGTTTCCGGTGGAATGAAGATGTACACACAGTACAAAAGTTAACCGGAAAGTAGCAGTTCAGAACTGTGAAGTTTCCAGAAGGAAGTTCATTCGGTGAAGGAAGCTCACACACTACTTCCTTACTTCACATAAGTTCATCTGAAGCGATTACGAGCAGAACTAAGTTTATTTCGGTGAAGTTCCGGCACAACTACGGTGTCAGTCCAGTAACAGTCTGGTGAAGTTCCGGTGGAACTTGTGTCGCTGGATAACGCAGTTAAAGCGACGTTAATTAGGCTGAGCTACTGTTGATTACAGAGGTGTTCTGAATCACTCTAGTTTAGCATTCTACTACGGTGGCGCGGCAATTTCCGCAGGCCTGATAGAGTTCAAGCCTTGTCGCGAAACTCACCTTCAGGGCGAAAGTATTTCCGCAACAGTAGGCGTTAGAGCCGAAGTTTTCGCCAACAAATCCCAACAGCCTACACACCGATGATCTTTCCAGATGAGGAATTTGAGCCTCATGGCTGGCCAGAAATCTTAGCCACCATGGACATTACTGTCAATGAAGAACAATGGACACCTCATTGTGATGAGGAGGGTTATGATATTTCAGTGTTCATGTGTCAGCCCTTGCTAGAAGAATGTGACCCTAGTGATGTCATAGAAGACGAAGAGAATGATGATGATCTAGAGTCCATTGTGATGGATAGTTGCTTTAACTCAGAGCAGCACTATCTAGAAGATATAGGAGTGTTCACCCAGAAAGAAGAAGAACCTCTCACAAGTATTAAAACGGTAAATTCAAAGGATGGAAGTGAGAGCCGTCAAAAGAAAAAGAAAAGAAAAGCAGTGAAACAAGAAGAGGAGGAATCATTGTTTGAAGTACCAGAAAACTTCAAGAAATATGAAGTTGACGACCACAAAATTTTGGTATGAATGCCTAAGAGAGAGGCCATCATAGGAGAATCATATGATAATAAAGAAAAGACCAAGAAGATTGTAGTGACCACTGAAGAGAACGAAGAGAGATGCACATATATAGGAGATGACCTAAGTGCAAGAGAAGAAATGGAGCTTGTAGCTCTATTAAGGGAATATAGGGATGTGTTTGCATGGCACTATAGAGACTTGAAAGGGGTAGATCCAAGGATTTGCTCTCATACTATCCCCATGACCGTTGATGCCAAGCCCACCAAACAGAAGCCCTACACATATAATGATACATATGCAACCAAAATAAAAGAAGAAATTGATAGACTGATTGAAGTTGGATTCATCTATGAGATTGAGCATACTGAATGGGTGTCCCCCATTGTAGTGGTGCCCAAGAAGAACGGAAAGTTGCGAGTGTGTATTAACCTTAAAAAAGTTAATGCCGCTACGATCAGAGATAGTTATCCACTTCCAATCACGGAACACCTATTGGAGCGTGTTGCAGGCAAGGAAGTTTATAGCTTCCTTGATGGATTTTCAGGTTACAATCAAGTAGCCATTGCCCCAGAAGATCAACACAAAACAGCTTTTGCCACAGAGTGGGGAATCTTTGCATTTTGTGTGATGCCATTTGGGCTCACCAATGCACCTGCAACATTCCAAAGGCTCATGTGCCATGTCTTCAAAGAGTTCTTGCGAAAGAGCTTAGAAGTGTATGTGGGCGATTTATGTGCTCATTCCCAAGAAAGAAGATACCACATCCCTGAGCTCAGACAGATCTTCAACAAGTGTAGAGAGTATCGAGTGTGTCTGAACCCAGAAAAGTGTGTGTTCATGGTGCGTCAAGGTAAAATCTTAGGTCATATTGTTTCTAAGAATGGAATCTCAACAGATGAAGATAAGGTACGAGCCATAACGGAGCTGCCAAGGCCGAGGAATGTCAAAGAGGTACAAGCCTTTATGGGCCATTGTGGATATTACCGTAGGTTTATCCACATGTACGCGATCATAGCTAGACCCCTTTATGCCTTGTTGTCTAATTTTGAGTGGAACAATGAATGCGAGAATTCTTTCAATGAACTGAAGAAACGTTTGTGCACAACACCAATACTGACCACTCCTGATTGGAATAAGCCATTCCATGTCCATGTGGATGCATCCAATCATGCCATAGGATGTGTGCTAGCACAACCCACAGGTGAAGGGAATTTAGATTTGCCCATAGCATATGCTAGTAGACAACTAAACCCAGCCGAAAGAAATTATACCACAACCGAGCGAGAAGGGTTAGGCACGGTATATGCTGTGAAGAAGTTTAGACACTATTTATTGGCCAACAAGTTCAAGTTTTTCACTAATCATCAACCTTTGTTATATTTGTTCAATAAACCTTGCAATACTGGACGCTTAGTAAGATGGTTCCTCTTACTAATGGAGTATGACTTTGAAGTTGTTGTCAGGAAAGGTAAAACCCACCTTTGGGCAGACCAACTTTCTCGCATCACTTCAGGAGAGTCACCACAAGGAGTGTCTGACGAATTACCCGATGCTTATCTGTTCAATTTAGAAGTTGTTCCTAAATGGGCAAATAAGTTGGTACCAGTCCTAACCTTTGGACCCGCAAATAAGAATGTTAAAACATCACAAGAAGAAATTGTAAAACCACAAAAATATCACATATTGGTAGGAAGCATGTACAAACAAGACACTGAGGGTGTATTAGCTTGTTGTGTTGAGGACGATGAACATAGTAGTTGGTTGCAACAAGCTCATGAAGGATTGCTAGGAAATCATTATTCTAAACAGCGCACAATACAAAATCTGAAACGTTTAGGAGTGTATTGGCCTAGCATGGACAAAGAAATACAGGAGTGGATTAAGAATTGTCCAATGTGCAGAGAGAGACCACCAGTGGAGCATGGGACCCTTTATCAAGTGTCATTAATTCCAGATTGGAGTGCTCCATTGGTAGAGTTTATGAGGCCAGGAAGATTACCCAAAGAGGCTAGCCTAGCAAGAAGGCGGGTGATACATAAGAAGTCTGCCCCTTATCACCCACAAGCTAACGGACAAGCCGAGAGCACCAATAAGATCCTCTGTAACGTCTTGACAAAACTGGTAAATAATGAACGCTCTGATTGGGACAAACAACTTCATCATGCTGTTTGGGCTTATCGAGTTGCCTACAAAACGGTACTCAATGCCACCCTATTTCAGATGGTCTTCGGACAGAATGTTGTGCTACCATTAGATTTCTTAATCCCTGCCTTAAAAGTAGCACAAGAGTATAAGTGGAATGGGCATGAATTGTCCTCTAGGATCTTTGATCTCGAACGCTTAGGTGAGACGAGGCTACGAGCGGCAGCACGCATCTACGCTACAAAGAAGAGGCAAAAGGCATACTTTGATGCACACATCAAGGATAAGGGATTGAAAGAGGGAGATCTAGTGTTGGTTTATACACTAAAACAACATGCCCGTAAGTTGGAAAAAAGAGGATACGGACCCATGATCATCAATAGAATTTCCACTAGTGGTGCAGTTCAGTTGGCCACTCTAGAAGGAGATATCTTGCCAAACTATATTAGTGGATATAGAGTCAAGCTATACCAAGAACCTCTTACAGAGGATATGCTTACGAGACTCAACACTGCTAAGAAGCGAAAAGAAGAGGAGTTAAGGGTGAGGGAAGAAGCACAGGCAGAGGCCAGAGAGCATATTAGGCGAAATAAGTTAAAGCGGCTAGGCCTAGATGTCAACTCAAAAGCCCCAAAATATCACATGGATATGTGCCAAAAATTGGGCATAACTACTTCTCAAGTCATTGACCGACGTCTCTTTGTGACCATAGAGATAGGACAAGGAAAGGGTGCAAGGACTGTGAAAGCATTGATTGACTCAGGTGCAGCAAGTAGTGCAGTTAGACTATCCTACTACCAAAACTTGCAGTTGAACATCAATCCCATAGAAGCTTATCTCATAGGATTGGGAGGTGTGGAAACCCCTTGTTTGGGCAAGGTGGAACTTCCCATCTACCTGCAAGATGTTCCAATGAAAGTCAAAGTGCTAGTGTGTCAAGATGAGAACCTTACAGAACCACTTGTCTTAGGACAAGATTGGATTTATGACAATGCGGTCAACTTAAACCTAAGAAGTCAACTTCTTCAAGTTTGGGTCCAGGGACAATGCTTTACATTAGAACTAGAAAATGGCATGCTCACAAATCCAGATGTCACATCTTGTAGTTCTTCTAAGACTAATCATATGGAAGAAGATGTTGTATGTGTCAAAAGCTCTATGATGCAGAAGGAGTCAATCGTGGAAGAACAGGTTCGAAGGCGAGTGGATCTTTCTTCTTCTCCAAAGAATCAAGTAGCCACAGTAGTGAGTCCACCACACAGGCAAACACAATTGTTCACGACAACTGCTACATCAAATAGAAAGACACATTTCGACAAGAAAGCAGTTTCGAGCATGAAACAGATCTGGGTACGCAAAGGAGAGCAACCACTAGCCTTGCCCCCACAAATCCCATCCAGGCAAGCCAACCAGGCCAAAAGACGAAGGAAGCAGCTCGGACAAGCTCAATCACAAGGTATCCAACAAGTTTGTGTGCCTAAGAAATTAGATGCAGCTCAACAAGGGCGATTACAGATATGGGTACCTAAGAAGCTCTTACATCCACAACAACCTATGTTCGCGAAAGGTCTCAACAAAGAAGCCAAAAAGAGAAAAGGGTAAGAACCACGTACAGAGACTGAAGGAAGATCAAATCAGCTCTTCAACAATAGTAGGAAGACGTGAAAAAAGGATATGGGTTTGGAAGCCAAAAGTACAAGTAGCCTCCACTGAACCAAAGCACCAATCACACTGGATACCCCAGTTCAGAAAGCATCCAAAGAGGAAGATGCCTGAAGTGATCTCTACAGTGCCAAATGTTGTTCTAAAATGGACTCCAATAAGGAGGATTACATCAGTTCAAGACCCAATGGATACCTCCACCAAATTCGGCATCAACATCCGCAAATAACATCGAAAGCCTTGACGAGCGACAACCATGTGCTCCTTGCACAACCTTGTCTTTTGCACCATTCAGGTCATGCATTTCCAAAAGTATGCATTAATATAGGGCCACATTACATGGCCGTGCATAGACACAATTGCGAGTCCCATGCACGAGAGCACATTGACACATGTACACCATTTTTTGATACTATACTTTGTCTTTTTGTTTTGTGACATTGTTCAAAAAAAAAAAAAACCAAAAAAGAGAAAGAACTTGTTCCTAGGTTTTGCTCATGGAACATGAATGAGTCATGCTTAGTTGAAGATTGAACCATCAATTACTGGGAATTTATCAGTTTGGATAGAAATGTGTCTCGACTAGCAGGAATGAAGAGTTGGAAGGTTTGCAACTTGAGTGATGCTTAACTATTGCATGTACGAGAGCATCCAGGGAGATATCTGCAAGGGGTAGTTCTGGTACCCTGCAAATCTTTGTATGTATACTGGATGAGAAGACTCCTGCTTATGAGGAGGCAGGATCAACCACTCAAAAGATCTCATCGGTGGACCATCAACACGGACATTCATCAACAATGTTCCATCCCAAAGGTAAAGTGTACAACACGAGGAGATGAACATCGATCGACCTTCTCTATGGTAAGTATCTTTACTTTGAAAACATCATAACCATGATAGCTTAGGAAACCTCCTCGTCGGCATCCCCTTGAGCACTTAGCTCAAGAACCCCAATTTTTGCACCATACTTCTTCCGATGCATTTTCCAAGTAAGCATGCATAGGGCTACATTACAAGGTCGTGCACAAGGCACATATTTTCCTCAACCCATGCATGAACACACTTACCCATCATCCATTATGGGTTATGCGTACTTAGCATGCCTACTATGAACATCAACTTTGGAAGATCTCGAGGACATCAACGGAGACTCACACGGCATAGTCATGCTGGAATCCAATGAAGAAGTACATACCAAGGCACTACAACTTGCAAACGCTCGCAGTGACAGATGAAGAACCGGACAAACGACCCTGCCATATCTAGAAGCTAGACGACTTTTGTTCATACAGAAGGGACACTCCCTCTCAAAGCACTACTTGGAACAACCGCTCCAACAAGGGTCTGTCAGGGACGACAAACTCGAGAGGGGGGGGGAGTGTTGAAGCTGAAGGTCAAGGACAAAGCACAGGAGCACATCAAAGGGTGGACACACAAGAAGAAGGAGCAAGTAGGGAGCTCCAAGAAGTGTATGTCAAATTTTCAGAAGAATCCCATACAAAAATAGTGATTTTCATCACTAAAAACCATTGTAAATACCATTTTCTATTTTTGTAACTCCATTTTGTTCAAGCCGAGGAGTCCTGGAGCTTGAGGAGTATTAGAAGTACCATCACACCAATTTTCATAATTTTTAGACTTGGTTTGCGCCCTCAAATAAGCCTTGGAACCTAATTTTTAACGAGGCCGAACACTAGGTCTGGACAGGGCCAAAACTACTCAAAAAACTATAAAAAGAGATAGAGAGCTCATTTTTTAGGTTAGCTGGTGAGAGAATAGAGCTTTTGTAAGAGAACTCTTTTGCAATCAAAGCTTTCCATTGTTCCTCTCTTTGAGCCTACCTTGTGCGTGTGTGTGTGTGTATGTGTGTGCACGTTTGTGTGCTTTCACTCACGCACTTGTGCCTTCACTTGCTCGTGGTCTTCATACCGGTCCTCACGTCTCCGTGGATTGACAAGTAAAGGAGGTGGTGCTTATGCTTGAGCTACACCACATACACACTCCATTTCCCTTCTCCCTACCCTCCTGCATTCAACACCTTCCCCGCATCCACTCCTGTTAATAATGTATTTAATACATTGTACCAGTGTATGTCTCAACTACAACTGCATTACCAGCACCTAGATGCTCAACATACGAGCCTATTCAGAAATCATGAAACGCTAGAAGAAAGATTCATTAATTTAGAGAAGGAGAAGAGGCTATTACAGCAGCAGTTTAATACCTTACAGGCCCAACATGATCAATTAATAGCCAATCCACCCCAGCTAGATACTGAAGAAAAACAAAAACTCGATGATATGTTACACACTCAGATAACGAGCAATCTCAAGCTTCGACGCAACCTCGCCTTACTACGAAAGCACATGTCCGCAGCACTCAAAGAAAATAAACGACTACAGAAATAGAACGAAGAAAACCTGGAAGCAGCAATGGAGGGTTCACCGCAGGAAATCAACCCAGAGCATTTCAAGGCCATCCCATCTAAAAATATGCAAATCGTGTTGGAAACACACGCCGATCTCTTGGAAGCACACGCAGCATTAGAAAAAGAGAGGGATGACCTCCTAAAGCAACTGGAAGCTTAGCAAGAGTCATCAAAAGAAGTCACAGCCGCAGCAGACACATCTGAAGAAGTCACAGAACTCAGAGCACAACTGGAAGAACTACGAAATAAAGTTCTTCAATATGAGCATCAACCCTCTCCCCTCGTGGAGCCGGAACCTTAGGACTTAGTTCCAATTGAAGTTGAGGAGATTTTTGAAGACCCATACGTACCCATGCCTGCACCAAGGGGTAAGCGAACAGAGGAAGGAATGGACACAATTGAGATCAAAGCTCCTGAATGGATGCAAAAGTTAGAGAAGGTTGGTGCAACCCATGATGAGAGAGTTGCAGTACAGATACAGTCATGGTCCCGATTGGAAGAAGAATTCATCAAATCGGATTACTTCAGAAACCTCTCCCATCATTGATGGATTGGCACATTCGATGATTTGTATGTTCCATTCTACATACTAATGGCAGATTATAATGCTAAAATAAAGCATCGCACAACAAAAGAACCAACCTCGGCAACAAAGTTTGCACCAGATAACATTCGTGCAAGCGCCACGCACGGGAATATATTTCAACCTACCTGGAGGATACGTCTGCTTGAAACATACCCTGAGATGGTACGCACTTGGAATAACATGCCTTTATACATCAAGTATAACCCATGCTACTGCCCTGTCTTTCGATGAAGATCTTGGCCAGAGTACACCAAAACAGTTTTGATAGTTAAAGGATGTGAAAAGTGGCTAAACTATGTTTACTTAGCACCCCCTCGTGGCCAACCCACAGTCGGCTACATGATTTCAACCATCCGACACTGGGCAGTCATATTCAAAAATGTACCAGATATCATGGCACAGATGTGCCTCAAAATATTTGAGTTAATGTTGATCACTTTCAGAACCTTTAGAAATATCAAAGCACCTCACCTTTTGGCTCTCAGATTCAATGAAGGCAACCAGGATCTTGCCCACAATATGAGCACAAAGCCACCCATCAACGTTGTCTATGCGTGGCATGCTCGTATCAAGTATCTGCCAGCCTGCTTCAAGCAAACATTTGAGGAAATGTTTATCACAGGGTTCTCGGAATATCATTCCGAGATATTCATACCCAAACCATCTCACCTATTATAGCTATTTGCGGTTGAACAGGCTCTACACTCAGAACAGCTACGCATGCCACATCTGGAGGTACCCGGGCCAGTAGACTGGGATGCCCTACTCACTAATTTGGCCAAAGGGCTGAGAATAGCAGAACATCACTTAGCCACAGATTTCGTGGAGTACTACATCCAACGGTCCACACAACAAGGGTCTGTCAGAGACGACAGACGCGAGAGAGGGGGGAGTGTTGGCAATGGCCAGGGCGGTCAAGGACTTACAAGACAAGGGAGCCAACGAGAAGGGCCAAGAAGGCAAAGCAATCAAAGAAGATCTGGCAAATAGGCCCATCATTTTTCCTAAATTAATACTTCCCAAATAGTGATTTTAGCCACTTTACACCATTGTAAATACCATTCTACCTTTTTGTAACTCCATTTTGTGCAAGCCAAGGAGTCCTTGAGCTTGAGGAGCATTAGAAGTACCTACCTATCAATTTTCATATTTTTTAGACTCCGTTTGAGCCGTCAAATAGGCCCTAGAACCTAATTTTTAACTAGCCCGAACACTAGGTCTGGACAGGGCCAAAGCTAGTCAAAAACTATAAAAAGAGCTAGAGAGCTCATTTTTGAGGTTAGCTTGTTGTAGAATTGAACTTGTAAGAGCACTTTTGAGTAATCTAAGAGAACTCCATTGCTTCTCTCTTTGTCTTGCCTTGTGTGCGCATGTGTGTGTATGTGTGTGCATGTTAGTATGCTTCTCACTCACACACTTGTGCCATCACTTGTTTGAGGTCTTCATACCATCCTCACGTCTTCCCGGATTGACATTAAAGGAGGTGCTACTCATCACTGAGCTACACCATTCTAGAGGTCTGTTTGCTTGAGACTCCTAATTTCTGAGCTACCTTTTTCAATACTTCATCAATTGATATCAAAAGTTTTGAAGCGAAACTAGTAGGACTATTTGAATCCTTGTAGCTTTTGTAAGGCTCTAACTCGTCTCCCAAGTTATTCTCTATATCGATACACATTCGCACACATTGCTCTATGGTCCTAGGTTCCTTCAAGTGCACATATGATCGTAACTTTTCACTTAGCAAGTCATCCAAAAAGAATGCCACTTTTTTGGTTTCTGTGGGTAACTTTGGAATGGGGCATCTCTCAAGCTATCTTCTGAATCTTGATTCAACTAATATGATTGTTTCTTGAGGGTTTTGCTTAAAGCTATGAATCAAGGATGAAGTGTTGTGCCTGATATCGCTCTTAGAGAACTCCATGAAAAATACTTATAACAATTGTTTGATGTCCCTAAACTAGCCTTGATGTAGTTGTTGGAGCCACATCAGAGCCGTATTCTTTAAGTTTATACCAAATGTATTGTATTGAGTGAACAAAACCTCAACTTGTTCAGCTCTTAGTGCTTGTCAAAATTTGAATACATGGTTGTATGGATCTCTTATTCAATCAAAGTAATTTCTCATCGACTTAACCAATTGAGTAGGTCTCAATATCCTAAATGTTCTCTTGGTCTAGGCAAAGGAAACTCATCCATGCCTCTTTGGTGACTTGGGCCTCTTTGTCTCTCCTATTCCATTCTATCAGTCTCTAACCTTGATCTTTCTCTCCCTAAGGAGTTCGCAAAGCTTACTTTTGGCCGGTCTCTAGCTTTCTCCTTGTGATTACCTTGAACATAGGAAGATCCCCCTCCGTTCTCACTATTTGGCACACAAGATCTAGGTGGAGGAATACCAATTCACCCTTCCATTTGTGGGCATTTCTTTCATGTTCCATGACCATAAACATCCTCTCAAAAGAGTTTTCTAAATAGATTACCTTCCTAGGGGTGTCCAGGTCTTTGAATTCATAAACTATTACACCATCTACCTCATTTGGTTTATCTGGTTTGAATCTCTAGAAATCTTTGTATGTCTCTCTATTCAAGAATAGCTCTATGCTCTTATTATCTTGAGGAATCCATTCTGGTGTGATTATCCTTGACAAGATGGACTTACCATGAGGTGTTCTAGGTTCCTTTACAATATTATCCTATTGCCCAAATTCATTTGTCCCATCAAGTGAGCTTGTGATCATGGCTCCTTGCTTATCAATATAGGAGCCCTCTTCAAACTTGACCACTATGTTCAATTCTAAAGGGTTGATCAAGGTTTTTAAGTTGTACCATTGATCACCTTAAGTCCTCTTCGTAGATGCGAGCACCAAATTTGTTGGTTCTTATGTACTATAACTGTGTCTTGTAGGGACCTTCAAGGGTATGTAGATAGGAAAATCCTAAACTGCATGTGGATCTTTACATTCTAAATGACATTTTTGAATCACTCGTCTCTTAGCTCAATATGTAAGGATAGTCATTCAGCTATTGAGCCCATGACCTAGCGGTGTGATTGACACTAGCTTTAGAGGACCTAATGCTTTGTCTATCCTATCCTAGGTGCCTACCTGACCTTAGGTTCGTATGCTTTGCTGATTAGCCCAATTTTTCAAGTACAACTATGTTGCAAGGTTCTTTTGTAGTATCCACTTATTCTTCTTAATTTCTTTTGGATGTATTTCTTGTCTCAATGGAGGCATCGTAAGGATCACTTAAGTTTGTTGCAATTGATGTTCATCTTGATCAAATTATGTTCTTTACCACTTAGTTCATCCTCGATTTAGCTTAAACTAGCCTTGGACTTGAGAAATTAAAGGTTCTTGAATTCTTTCATGTCTATCATAGTCCTAAATTAATCCAATTCGCTAATCCCACTTAGCCTAGCTAGGGAATTGACTAAGGGAGTTTAGTGGAATTCATACCTCAACCTTGACGCTTTTATCAATGCTCCAATGCCCAAGATGTGTGCTCTCAAGCATCCCATGTATGATGAACTTGCCTTTAACCTTTCCAAGGAGTGCCAAATGCTTGCAAAAGCTCCAAAAATTAGCTCAAAATAGGCCAAAAATTCCAACCCTAAAAAAAATTCTGAATTAGCCTATCTATCGTGATAGACAGAGCCTGTCTTTCATGATGGATAGAGTTGTCTATCAATGGTTGACTTTCACGATGGACAGAAGTGTCTTTCATGAGTTGTCTATCACGATGGATAGGTCTACTGTAACAGACATGTCTGTCGCAATAGACTAACCTATCTATTGCAATGGATAGAGTATTTTATAGGTTCTGCCTATCGTGTATCCTATCTATCACAATGGATGATATAGTGAAAATTTTTGTCTTTTTTAAGGCATATGGACAGCTTGTCTATCGAAATGGACACATATATCCATCGTGGTTTTTTTGTCGTCTATTGATGATAGACGATAGACATTGTCTGTCGTTAACCTTGTCTATCATGATGGATAGAAAAAACACTTATTTTCCATATATATATATATATATATATATATATATATATATATATATATATATATATATATATATATATATATATATATATATATATATATATATATATATATATATATATATATATGTATATATATATATATATATATATATTGTGAATGTGCATATAATCTAGTCTACTATGGTGAACTTATTCTTACCAGGTACTCCACTTTTCTATCTGTTGTGATAGATAGAGAGCTTTGTCCCAAGGTGCGTGCATAGAGATGCTATACTTGCTGACGTTGTTGTTGCTACTACTAATGCCAGAACCTACCAAAAGCGTCAAGAATATACAAAAGCACAGCACACACAATGGCTCTCTCTCACAAGTGAAATGAGGATATAGATATGGAGATAGAAATATGACCAAAGAGGTGGGAATGTCATGAAGATGGAGGTGGAGGCAGATGAATGGGTAGAAGGGTAGGTATGATGATGATGAAGAAAGTAGAAATAAAGAAAATAAGAAATTTACCTATGATTCCAACATCAAATCTCTATATCTTACCATCACATGGTCATCCTCAAAGCTAGCTCCCTGGCAACACTGCCAAATTTGGTGTCACTCTAGCATAATGGTGAGTACCAATGTGAGGAGAATCCACCTCATAATTGTCAATCCACAGAGACATGAGGGTGGTATGATGACCATGAGAAAATGAACACACAAGTGTGCGAGTGAGAAGCACACTAACATGCACATACAAAGCAAGACAAAGAGACAGAATAATGGAATCTTTGATTATCCAAAAAAAATTTACGATCTTCCAGAATTTCTTCACTTTCCAACTAGCTACCTTCACAAATGAGCCTTATAGCTCTTTTTATAGTTTTTTTACTAGCTTTGGCTTTTTTCAAACCACCTGTCCAACCTACTTAAGAATTAGGTTCTCTACTCATTTAGTAGCTCAAATGGACTCGAAAAAAAGATTACTTGGCTGACTTGCCATATTTGCATTGACTTCCCTACTTGCTTGGTCCTCCTTGGCCTTCTCTCTATCATTGCTCCCTCTGACATCCTTATCTCATGATACCTTGATGCATGAGTCCTCCTGGGCTGCTAACACCATGTGATGTCTTCACATTTCCAATTTTCTCCCTAAGGTGCCTTGTGTCATCTCCTGTTTGCATTTCATGTTTGTTCTTAGGCTCTTCAAAACACGAGAGTAGTGCTACATTCCTTCCTACATGATTTGAACATCCATAGCCAACATAGAATACATGTTCATCTGATTTACCTCCTTTCATTATCATGTTCATAAATACAAGTGAATCTTCTTGTGATTGATCATTAGTGTAGTTATTGCAATCTCTTTTTCCTTTGTAGCCACCTTGATACATGTTATTATAGTTGTTGCTATTGTAGTCATAAGTGTTGTTGTATGTTCCTCAAAGAGCTCCATATCCTCCTCTGTTATATCCTATTCCTCTCTAATTCTTTGGGTTCTTGAAGCAATGTTATGTGATATGATTGTTCAATCCATATATGGCACAAGCCGAGGAGCATTGAAATCTCCCATTGCCTTATCTACCACCTCTACCTCTTCCTCTTGAACTTCTCCCTCTACCTGCAATGTACGATTGGAAGATACTGATGGAGAGTGTTAATCTCCAAAAGAAAAAGCTATCCTTGATGTTAGAACACTTTTATATCAAGAATAACTCAAAACCTTGATCCATTTTGGAAGACCAATGCCAAACCATCAAGATTTGCACTAACTGTGAAGAGAGTCACTACACTAAAAAGTCTGTTGCACATAACTCACTCATTAACTCATCAAATGTGTAAAGTTTTCAATGAAACTTTGGATGAGGTTTCACCTAGTTTGCGCACCTCCTCCAAGTTAAATCTTCTCAAACGATTCAGTAGATCTTGAGATATGATCCAAATAGTTCACCTATGTCTAAAACTCTACTTTTCTATAGTCGACTTTCACACCTGTAACTTCTAATGCATAGTTCTCATAAACTACGAACCGTTTATTCAAATTCTTTTAGCCATAGGAGATAAGACCTTGCAAGTGCATCCTTGGAGCACCATGTGCTCAATCTTTCTTGCTCTTCTTGTGTTGGTTGACTTTTGTTCCTAAAACTTGGCATAACTTCATATCCAGCCACATAACCATATAAACTTCTACCTTGGAGATAGGCTTCCATTCTTAATGACCAAGCTGAGTAATTACCTCTGTCTAATTTGTCAATTGATGAAGGAAATCCATCTGCCATGTTGTCCAACCTTGCTCTGATACCACTGTGAAGAGATGGATAAGTATGTGTTTGAAGATGAAGAGGTGTTGCAAAATCCTTGATCTACACCAGCCAAATGAACTCCAGGAGTAGATGGTGGGCCCTTTTAGCTTGCCAATGGATGTATTAGACACCCTATGTACCTTGGAAGATCACTCTCAAAAAGATAGATCAAAACAGATAAGTTGGAGTTAGCTCAGAGGTGAAAACTTGCTATTCTTGGTTCATACACCTGTCCAGTGTTTTACATAATTCTCTGAGCACAGCAGCAATTAGCTTAATTCCTCTTGGGGAAGTCTAGGTAGCTTAAAGAGCTAACTTTCAAGAGTAATCTCATCAAAAATAACAAAGCACACACTGAGAATGAGTTTTAACAAGTGATGACATCATCCCGATTTTCACGGGCTGCTACAGAAATAGACCAGTGAGCAGAAAAATCACCATAACTCAAAATGTAAAAATCCAATGATTATGAAAATTTGTATGGTTATACTAGACAGTAAGCTGAATCAAACAAGCTTTAAATCACTGAAGTTGAATAAGTAACCACTGAGAAACACCTCTGACAAGATGAGTGAAAAAGTCAGGTACCTGACAGAGAGGTGAAGATGAACAGACCCTGTTGACTTCAAATGAACATAACTGAAGATTGCAACATCCAAATGACATGAAAATTTGTGAGCATATAGTAGACTTATAGAGCTAACTTTACCAAGTTAAATCACTGAAAATAATGCACCAAGCTCAGAGAAAACATCTCTGCAATCTGACTGAGAAAACTGAGAGTAATGGCAGTGAGTAGTACACTTCACAAGAACATGGAAAGATGAACTCAAATAATCATGAAAATGAAAGTATATTGCTTGTACAATACAATGACTTACTGATACATATGTGTGCCTTGTAATCACACCTTGATATGGCATAAAGCCCAGCTCTTGGAGGTCTTCACATAGGTCTCTCTAACCACGACTAAAACTGCCATCTATTTATAGTTGAGTTTGGGAGGCTAACTTCCCTCAATCACTCTCCAATCAATCAATGATTGATTTGATTCTCTACCTACCACAAATCACGAATTCGTGGCTCCTCTTTCCATTCTTGATCAAGTGGACTCAACCACTTAAGATTCTCTTACTTTTACATTAAGTAAACTCTTCAAAAGTTACAAGAGGTAGTTCACAAGTGAACTTTACATAGTCTTCTTTTTAAAGCTTCTTCTAAGACTTTGTGAGACTCAAGCCAATACTTAGGCTTGTCATAGACTTGCTCCAACAATGCCTCCATAGCTTTGGTTTTACTTTGAGAAGCTCTTCTACGATGAGATTACACTAAACCTTAGTGTTCTTGACGACATGAGTGTTCCTTGGAACCACTGAATCTTCATGTCTTACCAATATTGTGGGAGCTCTAATATGAAGAGATTCAGATTCCCATTGGCCTGTAAATTGTGGCAACTCTTGTAAAGAATTAGATTCAAAATCTAATCTTTCATCTTCTTGTTGCTCTGCTTGATCTCCATAAATAGATGGAATGTCTTGGGGAAACAGATCATGAAGGTCATCAATCTCATGAATAGGAGGGGGATTATCCTTCTCCTTGGTCCATTTCTCTTGTTTTATTTCCCGCAAGAACTCTTAAGATTACTCTTGAATTGAAAGAGGTGTTCCAGCATCCGTGGAATTAGGAACATAAGCTTTCATTTGGTGGTGAACTTTCTCTTTCAATAATTTGTTGAGCCTGTGGAGGTAAAGAAACCTAGGGCTTGTTTACCAACTACTCTAATCTTTCTAGTAAGCCCTGGAAATGCAAATCCAGTTTGACAGAGTTTGTCTGATTGAGCTTTTGACTAGTTTCGAGCATAGCTTGAGCTAGTTCTACCATTTTCATGCACATTTTTGTCTGTTTAATCTCTAAATCTGCTCTAGGGTAGCTCTTTTCCAGGTTTGCAATTGTAGGCCCTTCTTGAAGTCGAGCCTGGTAGGCCTTGAACATCATGTCCAAACCTTTTGGGGTCGGATCTGCAAGAACAGACCCTGGTTGCGGATTATTTACAATGGTTGGTGGGGTGGGATGAAGTGGGGTGGATTGAGTGTCAGCATGCAAGGGATTTTGAGATGCAATGTCTTCTATTTTTGTTTTCTCTTCTTTCAGGCTTTCTTCTAGTTCAGACAACTTTCTATTCCACTTGCGATTGGCCTTCTCTCTAGTATCCTTCCATGTTCTTGTTTTCCTCTTACTAGGCTCTCCTGATTCACTTGACTCTGATTGTTAAGCTGGCTTATCTTGTTTTAAGGCTTGTGCTCTTGTAACTACCTATATAGGAGCCACATTACTACTACTTGAACTTGAATCCACCACTAAGCCTACCACATTAATCGGTGTAACCTTGGGTGCACTAGAGGGACTCGTAGGGCAATATCTTGGGAGATGTTCTTTGCTGCACTCAAGACAAAAGCCTTGTATGGTGATGTTTTGTGCTTGTCTCGGAGTCAATGGGTGGGGACATTCACAAATGAAGTGGTCGTGTTGGCATCTAAAACATGGTCCTCTAGGGTCTTGTGGTCTCATTTGTCTCAATTGGGGCCTAGGGTTAGGATTTGTGTACATGACATTGGAGTATTCTAGCTCCCAATTTGTTTCCATAGGTGGTGCCTCATATTGATATGGATAGGTCTCACTATGCTCTGGTAACTCTGTGTAATAAGCTTGTGGACTATCTTCATAGCACTCATTAGAACTCTGAGCATGAGGGTCATTTTCTGAGACTAGTGGGGTCACTGGCACCAATGCTCTATTAAGGTTGTCTTCTACCACTACATAGTTAACTGGAATTACATTGGCAAGAGCTACTGGTTGGTTTCCTAGGATTGGTTGTGGCCTATATGGTGCCTGATATTGCTGTTGTGGTCTATAATATGGTTGTTGGTATTGGTTATGATACCTACCATGTGGTTAAGGTTGCTGATAATTCTATCGAATAGCCCACCTATTGTATGGACAATCTTGAGCCATATGGTTTGTGTATTTTCTCTCAATAGTGCAATATGGGGCATTCCTTTCTCTCATGTTCTGGTTTTGCATTGGGCATACATTAGCCATGTGGTCCCCTCCACAAGTATAACATCCGTTCAATGAGGTGACTCTCGGTGTTTGTCTATTTTGAACTCCTAGCTTCTTGGCCACTTGCTTAGCTATCTCATCTATTTCCGTGGAGATTCTCTAAGTATGAATAGTAGAACTATCAGAATCCTTATAGAGTTTGGACAATCCTAACTCCTCACCCAAGTTATCTTCTATGTCAATGCACATCCGCACACACTCTTCTATGGATCTAGGCTCTTTCAAGTACACATATGATCTTAACTTGGTGCTTAGTAAGCCATCTAAAAACAAGGCCACTTGTTTCGCTGGTGTGGGTAACTCTGGAATAGGACATCTTTCTAAATACTGTCTGAACCGTCTTCGTACAAGTCGCACAGTTTCTTGAGGTGTCTGCTTGAAGCTGTGGATCAAGGATGATGTGTTGTGCCTGATACCACTCTTGGAAAATTCTACAATGAATTCGTCTAGCACTTGACCTATATCTTGATAGTTACTACTATTCAGGGGTCGAAACAAAGCTAAGGCAGTACCCTTAAGAGTCAAACCATTTGCCTCGAACTGGGTGAACAAGTCCTCAACTTGTTCGGCTCTTAACACTTGTTTGAATTTAGCCACATGATCATAAGGATCTCTTGACCCGTCAAAATAGTTCTTCATTGTCTTGACCACTTGAGAGGGTCTAAGCGTTCTTGGGTGCTCGCGGGGTCGAGGCCACAGAAAATCATGTTCAATTCTTTGATGCCTATGTGCTTGATATATTTCTCTTTGAGGTCGTTCATTTTCCCGACTTGATCTATCTCCACCCACATTGTGTGTAAAGCTTACCTGAGGTCTCTCTCTGGTTCTTTCCCTCTGGGTTTCATGAGCGTGGGATGATCCTGCTCCTTGGAGGCCATGGGAAACACTAGATCTTGGTGGAGGAAAAATCAATTCACTTGCCAAGTGTATGCATGCTTTCCATGATCTAATACTAAGAATATTTTCTCCGATGTGTCATCCAGGTAGACAACTTTGCCCGGTATTTCTAGATCCTTGAACTCGTAGATGATGACTATTAGGCTAGGTTGATTTGTTTTGAATCTCCAAAAGACTTTCTCTGTTTCTCTATTCAAGAATAGGCCTATGCTTTTGTTGTCTTGAGGGATCCAATCTCGAGTGATCACTCTGGTCAAAACTGACTTACCTCTAGGAGCCTTGGGTTCTCATCCTACATCTCCTTGCACTAGGTTTCCTTTTGTTGGAGCTAGATGTCTGCGGAAGCATGCAAGCAACACAAGGAAGAAGAAGAAGCTTGGAGCACAACACACAATACTGAATGTATTACTAGAGAATGTACAAAGATGAGTAGCCCATTAGGGAAATAGGTGTATATACAAGCCGAGGGAAAAAAACCTCCTAAAGAGGGAAAAAAGTGCCCTCACAGTCTTAGTGTGTTCACACACATCACTACCTAAATATATCAACAAATCCCCCCTAGGAGTGATGCGGTGAACAAGGAGCTCGCGCTCATGTATAAGGAAGTGCCAAGCTATGTGGAAATCACTCCACAAAAGGAAGTAAGCCCAAAGCTTTGCGGAAAGCTTCAAACTTCTCCCTAGACAGAGCCTTCGTGAAAAGGTCTGCAATGTTCTCCTACGTGGGCACATATGCCAAGCTGATCTCCCCAGCAGAGAACCTCTCCCTGACATAGTGATAATGCACCTCAATGTGCTTAGTGCGAGCATGGAACAGAGGGTTCCTTGCAACTGCCAATGCGCTCTGACTGTCAGTGAAGATGGTGGTGGCAGAAGTCTGACCAACACCCAAATCAGCCATAAGGCGTCTGAGCCACACACACTCAACAGTCGCTGTGAAAGCTTCCCTATACTCAGCCTCACAACTAGAAGTGGCCACAATAGGCTGCTTCTTGCTCAACCAAGATATACGTGAGCTACCAAGCATGAAGCAAAAGCCACTAGTGGACACACGAGTGTCATAGCAACCAGCCCAATTAGAGTCAGAAAAGCATGCAAATTTGGTGGTAGTGATCCCCCTTGGGATAAAACAACCCAAGTAGCCGAGTACCACTCAAATAGCGAAAGATGAGCTTAACTGCCTGCCAATGCTTGACTCCTAGGCAATGCATAAACCTGCTCATCTGTGAGACAGCAAACTGAATATCTAGCCGAGTAATGCATAAGTAAATCAAGCATCCAACAGCCTGCTGATAGAGAACATCATCAAATGCATCTCTCGCATCATGAAGACTCAAACGTAAACCTGTCTCCATAGGAGTGGCAATAGGCTTACAGTCTTCAAGGCCAAAATGCTGCAATAATGTGTCAATATATTTCGTTTGACACAAATCTATTCCACCATCAACTTGCATTAACTGAATGCCCAAATAGTGATGCAAATGCCCCAAATCAGACATCTCAAATGAGGCATGCAAATCAGCCTTAAAATCAGCAATATGCTTCTTAATAGGACTAGTGAGCAGCATGTTGTCAACATAGACAACAATGATGAGAAGCACATCATTAGCACGCTTAACATATAAGGTGCTTTCAGTTGGACTGTTCTCAAAACCATGTGCAATCAAATAGGCATGTATCTTCTCATACCAAGCACGCGGTGCTTGCTTTAAATCATATAATGCCTTCTTTAACTTGCACACCTGGTTTTCATGCCCTTTCTGCACAAAGCCACGGGGCTGAAAAACATACACTTCTTCATGCAAGTCACCGTTTAGAAATGCAGTTTTAATGTCCAACTGATGTACATTCCAACCATGATTGGCGGCAAGTGCACAGATGCTCCGAATAGTAGTCATACGACATGTAGGTGCAAAGGTCTCATCAAAATCAATGCCTCTTTCCTGTGCATAACCCTTTGCAACAAGCCTAGCCTTATACCTGTCAACTGTACCATCAGGTTTACGCTTCAACTTGTATACCCACTTAGTGCCAATGGCCTTCTTGACAGGTGGCAAGTCACATAAAGACAAAGTACCATTCTTCATTATTGCATCATATTCAGATTGCATAGCAGCCATCCAATTTCCTTAATATTGTGTTGCATCAAACAAAATAGGCTCAATCTCATCAGAAAGACTAATGAAGCCATAGCATAGCAATCTGATGCAAAAGAGGCACTATGAGAGCCTGATCTAGTACGATATGATAGAGGTGCATCTAATTTGCTGCCACGCAAGGTCTACACCAGCCATTTTGGCATAGTTCTTGCCTGCTCAATATCAGGTCTCTCATCAATAAGTGCATCATGTAAATCTGCATCAGAAATGGAATAATCTGCATCATCACATGAAACCTGCAAAGGCTGAGAAGTTGCCTCATTTGGACCAGCACTAGACTATCCACCTATAAAAAGAGGTAGCAAAGTATCATACATGTCTTTGGAGCTAAAAGATGTCTCCTTAGTACATGAAAGCAATGGCTAAATAGCATCTTCCACAAAAACAACATCAATGCTAACCAGAATGCGTTTAGTCTGTGGATGATACAGACGATACCCTTTACTTTCAAAACTGTATCCGACAAAAATACATTTTATTGCTTTATCGTCCAACTTTCTACGATGTTGTTCAGGCACTAATGCATATGCCAAACAAACAAAAACACACAGATGAGAAACAGATGGCTTGCCATCATGCCAAGCCTCATATGGAGTGATAGACTGCAGCGCTTTAGTGGGACACCCGCTCAGTACATATGTTGCACACATGACAGCCTCAAGCTAGAAACTATGTGGTAAAGCCTGACCCTTGACCATATACCTTGCCATCTCCATGAGTGACCTGTTCTTTCGTTCAACAACTCCAATTTGTTGAGGTGTATACGGCACTGTACGCTGGTGTTTTATCCCACGTTCAGCTAGAAATGCATTAAAATCAGAAGACATATATTCCCCCCTTGATCAAAACGGAGGGTGCCCATTTACATGTTGACAAATTTTCAGCCAAAACCAAAAACTGTTTGAAGCACATGAACAGCTCAGACTTTGCCTTCAATGGATATACCCATGCATGCGTGGAAAAATCATCGATGAAAGTCACGAAGTAAAGATAATTCCCAAAAGAAGGTGTCTGCATAGGACCACAGACATCACTATGTACAAGCTGCAATTTTTGAGTAGCCCAAACTAAACCATCTTTTGGAAAGGACGAACGCTGCAGTTTGCCCAAAATACACCCTTCACAAACATGTTTTCCAGGTGCCTCAAGTTTGGGCAAAGAGGACACCATTTCAGATTTCTATAGGTGTAGCAAACTAGCAAAATTCAGATGGCCATAGCGTGCATGCTAAAGCTTTGCATCTGACATAGCCTGAGAATCATTTACTGCACATGCCAAATCATTTATAGATCTTTCATAGTCTATGAGCTTATACAGCCCACGACATAAAATACCAGAAGCAATAATCACATTGCCATTTGACAGATCATGAACTGTACACCTGTCATCAACAAATTTCACAACCAAACCAATCTTGGCTAATGCAAAAACTGATAACAGGTTCTTCTTGATCCCTGGCACAAATAAAGCATCTAACAAAGTGAAAGAACTACCATCAGCAGTAGTCAAAGTGATCTTACCAACTTTCATAACAAGATAAGAGGAGTTGTTGGCACATGTAACAGTATTCCTTGTCGGGGTAGGCTCGAGTGAAGAGAAGAAACTCCGTTGCGAGGTAATATGTTTGGTCACCCCACTGTCAAAATACCAAACATCTAAGTCTACTGCAGACATGCACTGCTCATGAGAAGATGGGTCAAAACTGCAGACAGTAGTAAACACCCATTCTTCTTCTTGCACAAGATTAGGAGACTCTCTTTTTGGTGTAGAGGCCTCTGCAACAACCATTCCAGCCTCTTTCTTCTTTGCCTCTTTAGCAGCCAGTTTTGGACAGTTCTTTATGATATGATCATTCCCTTTACCGTACTTATAAAACAATTTCTGCTTTTCTGATTTCTTCTCATCTTTATCTCCTTCTTCGAATATGCAGAATTAGCAGATTTTTGCTTACTAGTTGAAGAGCTCCATTTTCCTTTGCCCTTCTGACTAGCCAGGAAAGCTTGATCTGCAACTCGCATAATGGACCTCATCTGCCTAGACTGATCTTCCTACAATAGAACATAGACTAACTCCTCAAATGATAAGGCATTTGGATTACCTTTCATCATCAACAGAAGAGTAGAAACAAAACTTTGATATGAATTAGGAAGACCATTCAGAACGGTCTGCACAAGTGAGCTATCTGGTATAACCTCATCAGCAGAAAGCAATTGTTCCTTCAAGTCTTTGATCTTTGTTAGGAAATTGTCCATAGAATCACCTTCATTCATGTGCTCACTCTCCAATTGTTTTCGGAGGTAAGCAACACGAGCCTAATTCCTAGCTTGGTACAATGTGCTAAGTGTATCCCAAGCATCCTTAGCTATCCTACAAGAGCGAATGTGAGGAATAATGGCACGTTTGACAGACAAAGCTATCAATGCATGTTCTTGGGCATCTCTACCATCCCATCGAATCTGCTTTGCAATAGGTGTAGCAGAAACCATAGCACGAATAGGAATATGTAGAATATCATCATCTTTGACACCTTTTGCATTAGCTTCAGTACCTGCAGTTGTAACAGTTGCAGGTGGGATAGGACATTTTTCGACACCCTGTACAATGTTCCACAGTCCTTTTGCAACCAACACATGTCGCATCATATAAGCCCATAACGGGTAGTTGGTACCATCTAACTTATCCTCAATAGCCAACATACGGAATACATCATTGCTTTCAGCCATGGTTGGTGACTAAAATACCTTGATGCAGAAAATTGATTGTATCTCAAAAAGTTGAACAGAACTGCCCAAATGAATTTCGCTAGACCTGTAGCAGACTTTGAGATGCTTATACTGGCGAACAGAAAATAGTATATACCTTTGGCACAAAAAGACAAAATAGCCTGCACAAGCACTGTGATAGTTCATTCGGAGGCCAAAACGATTTCAGATCGCGATTTTGGCACCACAAAGTAAAGAAGTTTTGATTCAAAAACACGTTGCGTATGCTCACCAAAATTCGTGCAATTCTGAGACTGCAAACGGAGGAGTGTCGACGGTGCCCTAGATGAGGCGACGACCTGCTCTGATACCAATTGTTGGAGTTAGACGTCTGCGGAAGCACGCGAACAACACAAGGAAGAAGAAGAAGCTTGGAGCACAACACACAATACTAAATGTATTACTAGAGAATGTACAAAGATGAGTAGCCCATTAGGGAAATAGGCGTAAATACAAGCCGGGGGAAAAAAACCTCCTAAAGAGGGAAAAAAGTGCACCAGCGGTCGTAGTGTGTTCACACACATCACTACCTAAATATATCAACACCTTTCTATACTCTCAGGAATGATATTTCCAAACTCATCTCTCCTATCTCGTAAGTTGGTCACCACATACATAGTTCCTTCCTTATCAATGTATGAACCCTCTTCAAACTTGACTACTGGGTATTCAAGTCCAAAGGGTTGATCTAGATTTTTGAGTTGGACCACTGATCGCCTAAGGCCATGCTCATAGCTGTGAGCACCCAATCGATTGGTCCGAATATATTCCAATTGTGTCTTATAGGGACCTTCTGGTGTTTGTAGATAGGTAGTGCCTGAGCCCCCTGTAGGTTTCCCCATGCTAAATGACATTTGTCAATCACTTGTGTCTGAACTTAGTACGTAAGGATAACCACTTAGTTGTTGTGCCCAAGACTTAGCTGTATGGTTGACGCTAGCCTCAAAAGATCTACTGTTTTGTCTATCCTTGCTTAGGTGTCTTCCAGATCTCAAGTTCATAAGCTTTGTCTTCTAGTCCCAAAATTCCCCTTTGTATTGCTCAAAGTCCTTTGGAGCTCCCTTGGCTTCCTAGTCCCACTTGAGGATCAACTTCAAATTAGTCCCACTTGAGGGTCAACTTCCAATTAGTCCAATGAGCTATAGAGCTCAAAAAATGGACTTTTGATGAAAAAGTTATGTCAAATCAAGCTCCTGGGGGTCAAAATAGGAAAACAAGACCTTTTGGAAAAATCAGGAATTTATGTGAAAATCGCGATTTTGGGGGTCTGAAAATCGCGGTGCTGAGCACTTATGAAAATTGTGATTCTAGAGACTCAGACAATCGCGATGTTGTGAAACAATCGCGATGCTAAGTCAAGCTTGAAAATTGTGTTTTTGAGACCTCGTGAAAATTGTGAAAATCTCGATTTTGTAGCTGTGAAAATCGTGATGTTGTCATCTTTTCAAAAAATCATGAAATTCTCGATTTTGATTGAAAATCGTTTTTGAAAATCGTGATTTTGTACCTCAGTGAAAATCATGCTTTCTGAAAATCGTGAAAAATCGCGATTTTGGATGAAAGTCCTGTTTTTGAAAATTGCAATTTTGGACCCAATAGAGAATCGTGTTTTCCCAAAATTGCATTTTTTGCTGAAAATCATGATTTGTTCCAAGTGAAAATCGTGTTTTTTCCCAAAATCGTGTTTTTTGGCTGAAAATCATGATTTATGAAAATCGTAATTTTGAGCCAACTGAAAATCGTGTTTTTCCCAAAATTGTGTTTTTGGCTGAAAATTGTGATTTGTGAAAATCACGATTTTGAGCCAACTGAAAATTGTGTTTTTGGCTGAAAATCGTGATTTGGAGCCAACTGAAAATCACATTTTTTTTTCCAAAATCGTATTTTTGGCTGAAAATGGTGATTTGTGAAAATCGCGATTTTGAGCCAGCTGAAAATCATGTTTTTGGTTGAAAATCGTGATTTGTGAAAATCACAATTTTGAGCCAGCTGAAAATCATGTTTTTTTTTTAAACTCAAGTTTCCATGACATCTAGAGAACCGCGTTTTTGTGTGACTTAGGTGGGAACTAAAAATTGCATACTTTTGAAAAATTTGAATTTTATGAAGATCACGATTTTTAGTCAGAATCGTGTTTTTTGGTAGGAAATTCAAATTTTTGAGCGCCAAGCAATGGCGGCTCCATATGTGCAAAAAATCACGAAAAAACACAGGTGCTTGCTCTCCCTTGCACTTTGTAACTCCTTCTCGCACAATAATGCATGAAAAATGGTATGAAAATGATGAAAATGCACGAAAAACAAGAAATTTCTATAAAGAAGAAGATGGATGAAGATGGTGATGATGATGATGATGAAGATGAAGAAGAAAAATAAAAAAAATCAACAAAAATGATAGTTTTTTTACCTTCCAACGTCGCAAATCTACGATCTTACCAGCACAACTCTCGTCCTCGAAGCTCTCTCCCCGACAATGGTGCCAAAATTTGGTGTAGCTCAAGCATAAGCACCACCTCCTTTACTTGTCAATCTGTGGAGACGTGAGGACCGGTATGAAGAGTGAAGGCACACGTGCATGAGTGAAAGCACACAAGCATGCACACACATACACACACACATGCACAAGGTAAGAGCAAAGAGAGGAGCAATGGAAGGCTTCTATTGCAAAGATCTCTCTTACAAATCTTCAAACTCTATCAATCCAACTCTCTAACAAGCTAACCCCCAAAAATGAGCTCTCTAGCTCTTGTTATAGTTTTTTTACTAGTTTTGGCCCTGTCCAGACTTAGTGTCCAGCCTACTTAAAAATTAGGTTCCAGGGCTTATTTGAGGGTTCAAATGGAGTCTAAAAATTATGAAAATTGGTAGGATGATACTTTAAATATTCCTCAAGCTCGAGGACCCCTTGGCTTGAAAAAAATGAAGTTACAAAAATGGAAAATGGTATTTACAATGGTTTTTAGTGATCAAAATCACAATTTTAATAGGGACTTCTTCTGAAAATTTGACATATGCTTCTTGGAGCTCCCTACATGCTCCATCTTCTTGTGTGTCCACTTCTCTTATGTGCTTCCATGCTTTTGCTTTCCAACTGATGTGAAGAATGGTTTTTTACATGGTGAGTTATAGGAACAAGTATACATGGACTAGCCACAAGGATATGAAGATTCAAAGCATCCCAAATACATTTGCAGGTTGCAAAAGGCTTTGTATGGGCTTAAACAAGCCCCTCGTGCTTGGCATTCAAGGATTGTAGATTACTTAACCACCACTAGATTTTTAGTGTGTTGCTAATCATTTGTTATATGCAGGGAATGGTGATGATAACATCACCATTGTGGCTATTTATGTTGATGACTTGATTGTAGGAGGTCATAATGAAGAAAGCATTAAAGTAAAGCGAATCCTTATCATGAATTTGACATGAAAGATCTTGGTGTCTTGTTCTAGTTTTTGTGCATTGAGTTTATACAGAAAGAAATAGGTATATGGATGTCACAAAATCTGTGTGTGTGTGTGTGTGTCTCTCTCTCTCTCCCTCTCTCTTTGGAGTTTGAGCTTTGTGGAAGCAGTGAATAGCACAAGGAAGAAGAAGCTTAGAGCACAACACATAATAAAAAATGTATTATCAAGTCAATGTACAAAGTTAAGTGAACCATTAGGGTTATAGGCATATATACAAGCCGAGGGGAAAAACCTCCTAAAGAAGGAAAAAAGTGCCCCGGTGGTCCTAAGTGTGTTCATACACATCACTAGCAAAATATATCAATAAAACACCCCTAGGATTGATGCAGTGAACAAGGTGGTGGCACTCATGTATAAGGAAGTGCTAAGCTATGTGGAAAGAGATCAATCCAAAAAAGGAAGTAAGCCCAAAGCTTTGCAAAAAGCTTCAAATTTCTCCTAAGGTAGAGCCCTTCTGAAAAGATCTGCAATGTTATCATGTGTGGGCACATATGCCAAATTGATCTCTCTAGCAGAGAACCTCTCCCTAACATAATGATAATGCACCTCAATGTGCTTAGTGCAAGCATGGAACACAAGGTTTCTCCTAATCTCCAATGCGCTCTAATTGTTAGTGAAGATGGTGGTGGCAAAAGATTGACCAACACCCAAATCATCCAAAAGGCATCTGACCCACACACACTCAAGATTCACTATGAAACTTTCCCTATACTTAGCCTCACAAATGGACGTGGACACAGTAGGTTGCTTCTTTTTCAACCACAATATGCATGAGTGACCAAGCATGAAGCAAAAACCTTTAGTGGACACATGAGTGCCATAGCAACTAGCTCAACCCAAGTAAACACAAAACATGTAAATTTGGCAGTAATGATCCCCCCCTTGGGTTAAACAATCCAAGTAGCCAAGTACCACTCAATTAGCAAACTATGCACTTAACCACATGCCAATGCTTGACACATGGGTTGTGCATAAACCTACTCATCTGAGAGATAGCAAACTAAATATCACACTGAGCTATGCATAAGTAAATCAAGCATTCAATAGATTGATGATAGATAACAACATCAAATGCATCTGGAGCATCATGAAGACTCAATCATAAACATGTCTCCATAGGATTGGCAATAGGTTTACAATCTTCAAGGACAAAATCTTGCAATAATGTGTCAATATATTTTGTTTGACATAGAGTTATTTCCCCATAAACTTGCATAAATTGAATGCCCAAATAATTATGCAAGTGCCCCAAATTTAACATCTCAAAAGAGCCATGAAAATCAGCCTCAGAATCAGAAATATGCTTCTCATTTGGACCAGTAAGTGACATGTCATCAACATACACAACCATGATTAGAAGTCATCATCTGCATGCTTAACAGGTAAGTGCTCTCAATTGTTCTATTCTTAGAACCATGTGCAATCAAGTAGGCATGTATCTTTTCATACCAAGCACGTGGTGCTTGCTTCAAACCATGTAATGCCTTTTTCAACTTGCACACTTTGTTTTCATGCCCTTTCTGCACAAAAACATGGGGCTGAAAAACATACACTTCTTCATGTAACTCACCATTCAGAAATGGAGTTTTAATGTCCAATTGATGTACATTCCAACCATGATGGATTGAAAATGCATAGATACTACAAATGGTGGTCATGTGCAAAGGTCTCATCAAAATCAATGCCTCTCTCTTGGGCATAACCTTTTGCAATAGGCCTATCATTATACCTATCAATTGTTCCGCTTACATTTCAACTTGTATACCCATTTAGTGCCCATGGCCTTTTTCCCTAGAGGCAAATCACATAAAGACCAAGTACCATTCTTAATAACAACATCATATTTTGATTGAATAGCAGCCATCAAATTTTCTTAAAATTGTGCTTCATCAAAAGAAACGAACCCATCTTCATCACAAAGACAATAGGTAGACATAGCATAGCAATCTGGTGCAAAAGAAGCACTATGATAGCCTGAACAAGTATGATATGATAGAGATGCATCTAATTTGCTATCTCACAAAGTGTGCACTAGCCATTTAAGCATATTTTTTGCCTCCTTTATATCACACCTCTCATCAACAAGTGCATCATGTAAATTTGCATAAAAAATGGAATGATCTCCATCATCATGTGGAACTTGTAAAGGCTAAGAAATTGCCTCATTTGGACCAACACTAGGTTGTCCACGTGTAAATAGAGGTAGCAAAGTGTCATACACATCTCTAGAGCTAATTGATGTCTCCTTGGGACATGAAAGTAATGGTTGAATTGCATCGTCCACTAAAACAACATCACAGATAACCAAAATATAGTTAGTCAGTTGATGATATAGACAATAGCCTTTGCTTTCAAAACTATACCCAATAAAAATGCATTTCACTGCTTTATCATCTAGCTTCGTATGTTGTTATTCAAGCACTAATGCAATGCTAGACAACCAAAAATGTTGGAAGATTTCTCCTCCAAATGCACAACAAGAAGCTTGGACCCTTCCCAAGACCTATCTGCCCTCAGACTAGTACTCACTAAAACTAGTATATCTCACAATTCCCAAACCCAATCCAAAAACCCGTTTAGCCACAGAAACTAGACCATAAGGGCTTTCCAATGAGCTATCAATCATAGGATTTCGACACCTGTAGACCTATCAAAATGAGCCACACAAGACAACTCAGTTTTCCTAGCATGTTCTAGGATAGAACAACAGACAAAGAAATAGCAATATCTCACAGTACAAGAAGAGTTTTGTCGACATTCATTTTGGATAGAATCTTTTCTTTATAAGCTTTCTAGCAAGTACAAGAACTCTCAGAATGGAGCTTCCTAAAAAGAGAAATGGAAGTCCTAACATGCTGCTACAGAAATGGAGCACCCTTTGGAAAGGGTAGGAGAGATATACAAGAGAATAAGAGCGTCTATGAGAGCCTATGGCTCAATGGCACATATATATGCAGCACCGTAACTTCTTAGCATCCACACATGCCTTGAATGAGCTTGGATGGTCTTTATATAGCCATGAGATCCTTCTATGACTCTTCATATGTCCTCCATGTCTCTTCACATGCCCTCCTTGTCTCTTCACTTGCCTTGTGACTTTGTCTCTTCATTGGAGTGGCTTTTGGTGGTCCAATGCCTCTTTTTGGATAAGCTTGCACCTTCAACTTTGTACTTTGACTTTCCTAAGGTTCAAAGGCCTTCAAATGGAGTTATTTTATGAGAAACAAAAGTTGAGCTTGCCCTAGAAATGCATATCTTTTAACACTCCCCCTCAAGCTCAAGTTTCTTTTGCATTTGAAGTTGGTTCCTTGAGTTGTATGGCTTGCTTCAGATTAGCAAGCTTTCCAGCATCCGAGAACTTTGTTAGTAGATCAGCTACCTGGTCCTTTGTACTTACATGATGAATATCCACTTCCTTTTCAAGCACCTTCTCCCTTATGAAAAGTGGACTTCGATGTGTTTGCTCCTTGCATGAAACATAGGATTGTTTGCAAGATAGATGCTTGATATATTATCTCCAAACAAAGGAACTGATCCGACCTGCACATTCAAGTCTTTCATTAGCTTTTTCATCCACATTATCTTACAAGTATCTTGGGCCAAGGCTCTATATTCAGCTTCGGTCGAAGATAAAGCAACCGTGGGTTGCTTCTTTGAACTCCATGATACACAATTGTTTCCTAGCATGATCACATAACCTGTGGTGCTTCTTCTATCATCTTTGGAGCCGGCCCAATCAGCATCCGCATATCCTTTGAGCTCTAATGATCCTCCATAAGCATAGAAAAGTCCTTGATTTATTGTACCTTTGATGTAACTGAGTATCCTCTTTGCTGCATTCAAATGATCATTGGTAGGAGCATGCATATATTGAGAAAGAACTCCTACACTAAATGGCAAATCAGGTCTAGTTATGGTTCCATATATAAGTGAGCCTATTAGGCTCCTATAGGTATGAATGTCCTCAAGTTCTTCAATTGATCAAAATCAAGCATGTTCTCTCTAGCATACAATGAGGATATGAAGTTCCTCCACTTGTCATCATCTTTAAGACCATTAAGTACAAATGCAACCATGTCATCATCATCAATTGAATGTCCTATGGCTACCAATGAATCTCTAATACCTTTGGCTTTAATTATGTAATCATGTATGGATTGGTTACCTCCTTTCTTCAAGTTGTTGATCTCATTTTTGAGTTGTACCTTCTTTGCCTTTGTGTTTGTGGTGAACATCTTCTCCAAATATTCCCACATTTCCTTGGCGGTCTCCATGCTTTGAATGTGACCTATCATTGTGTTGCTTACATGCTGAGATAAATCATAAACATAACCCTTCTATTTCTTACCTCCCATTCTCTAATTGCTCTCCTTTCTTGGTCGGTAGGGTTAGTTGGATCCGCAGCAATCGGTTTGACATCTCCTCCATTGATTATGCCTCCTAGGTCCTTACTCATGATGAAGTTTTTCATCCTAAACTTCCAAGGTTAAAAGTTCTCTTTGTCCAACTTCTCAATCTGGTTGGACACCTCTCCCATCCTCTTGAATCACCTAAAATTGAAATATGGTGTGGGATTACCTCGTTTGTTGAAAATGAAGTCCCTTTGTGTGATGAAGATGAAGCTCCCCCTTGGTTCCAAGTTTGCCACCTCCTTCAAGATTTGTAAAGGCTTCAATGGTTGATTCCTTGGTTGCGCCTCCTTTGTTGTACTTGCCTTGATGTCCACAAGGAGCTCTGATACCACAGTTGGAAGATTTCTCCTCCAAATGCACAACAAGAAGCTTGGACCCTTCCCAAGACCTATCTGCCCTTAGACTAGTACTCACCAAAATTGGTATATCGCACAATTCCCGAATCCAATAAAACCCTTTTAGCCACAAAAATTAAATAGTAAAGGCTTTCCAATGAGCTATCAATAACTAGATCTGGGCACTTGTAGACCTTTCAACGGAGTCACACAAGACAACCCATTTTTCCTAGTAGGTTTTGGGATAGAACAACAGACAAAGAAATAGCAATATCTCAGAATATAAGACCAGTTTTGCCAAAATTCTTTTTGTACTAGAATCCTTGCTTTATAAGATTTCCAGGAAGTACAAGAACTCGCAGAATGGAGCTTGTTATAAAGAGAAATTGAAGTCCTAACAAGCTACTACAGAAATGGAGCACCCTTTGGAAAGGGCAGGAGAGATATACAAGAGAATACGAGCATCTATGAGAGCCTATGGCTCAATGGCACATACATATGCAACACCCTCACTTCCTAGCATCCACGCATGCCTTGAATGAGCTTGGATGGTCTTTCTATAGCCATGAGATCCTTCTCTTCATATGTCCTCCATGTCTCTTCGCATGCCCTCCTTGTGTCTTCACTTGCCTTGTGACTTTGTCTCTTCATTGGAGTGGCTTTTGGTGGTCCAATGCCTCTTTTTGGATAAGGTTGCACATTCAAATTTTTACTTTGACTCTCCTAATGTTGAAAAGCCTTCAAATGTAGTTATTTTATGAAAAACAAAACTTGAGCTTGCCCTAGAAATGCATATCTTTTAACAAAAAACATGGAAATGAGCAACAAATTTCTTGCAATGGTGCCACACCTCATATGGAGTGATCGATTTTAGTGCTTTACTCAGACACCTGATAAGTACATATGATGCACACATAATAGCCTCAAGCCAGAAGCTATGTGGTAAAGCATGACTTTTCACCATACACCTTGCCATCTCTATGAGTGACATCTTCTTTCTTGCAACAAATCCATTTTGTTGAGGTGTATACATAATTATACACTAATGTTTTATCCGATGGTTAGCTAGAAATGCATTAAAATCAGAAGACATATACCCCCCTCGATCAAAATGGAGGGTGCCCATTTTACATGTTGATAGATTTTTAGACAAAACCAAAAATGTTTTGAAGCATGTAAACACTTTGGACTTTGCTTTCAATGGATACACCCATGCATGCTTGGAGAATTCATCAATAAAACTCATGAAGTAAAGGTTTTTCCCAAAAGAAGGTGTATGCATAGGACCATAGACATCACTGAACAAGCTACAATTTTTTAGTAGCTCCAACTGAACCATCTTCTAGGAAGGAGGAATGCTGACTTTTGCCCAAACTACAGCCTTCAGAAACATGTTTACAAGGTGCCTCAATTTTGGGCATAGAGGACACCATTTTAGATTTTTGCAACATGGGAATCATTTATAGATTTTGCATGACCTATGAGCTTATGGATCCCATGAAATAAAATGTTAGAAGTAATAATCACATCGCCATTTTGAATGTTGCAGGAATACAGAGATAAAAAGAAAACTTGGCAAGGAGTTTAAAATTTCAGTCTTGGTGAGCTGAAAAAGTTTTTAGGCATTGAGTTAGTCTATGGGAAAGATGGCATCTACTTGATAACAAATGAACATTTAAATTTAGCCAAAAGAGTGCTAAGATATGTGAAGCACACAGTTAGTCATGCCTTGTTTTATAGATATGATGAAGAATCGCAGGTGAAGGGCTTTAGTGATGCTGAGTGGGTTGGTTAGAGGGAAGACAGAAGATCCACTTCAGGTTATGTATTCATCATAGGTAGCAAACCTATCACACAGAGCTTGAAGAAGCAACCTACTATCGCAGTGTCATCTACAGAAGATGAATATAGAGGATTAGCCTTTGCAACTTATGAAGATATGTGGATTAAGAAGCTCTTGGATGATCTTGATGTGCAAGATATAGCTGAAGGTGCAAGCTCACATGTGAGCTTGAGGGGGAGTGGTAAAAAAATAAAGAAGCAAGGTCATATATATTTTGCAAAAAGGATTTTCTTCAAATAGAAGGAAAATAAAAAAATGAAAAATGGAAGCATTTACTTCAACAAGTAGTGGCAACCAAAAGAGAATCAATCCAAAAACTGAACCGAACATGAAGAGTGGCTGCTCAAAGTTGTGGAGGTGTTATGGAGAAGAGCTCATGAAGTCATCATGAGAGCTCGTGGTCACTTGGCTACAAAAGAGGTAAGGGAGGACACTCAAGAACAAAGGAAGAAGGCACTGAAGTCCCCTTGTAGGTTGATCATTTGGTTTCAGTCATTTTTTTCTACAATCTCATAGACTATGTCCAACCGCTCACCATTTCTAGGTAGCCTGATTGTAAGCATCATATCTTTCAATATATGTATCCATTTTTAGAATTTAAATATTTTTTGAAAGCTTATCTTGTCTATTTTTCTGTCTAAAACAATTTTTTCAAACTTATCATGCTCTGTGAGTTATTAAGTTTTTAGTGAAGTTCAGTTTTTTTGCCTAACTGAGTGAACATGTAGCCTGTTTTGAGGCAAAGAGTTGCCAAACCAAGACTACTCCAAATTTAGTGTTTGATAGCTCATTTGAAAGCTTTAGTGTCTAATTTGATTGACCAAAGCCTCAAGTTCATTGTGTTCTTGAATTGACACTAGTTTTCATTCTAAGGTTCAGATATAGGTAAAAGTCTTGATCCTGAGAAGCTCTTCTACACTTTCCACTATGCATAGGAGAGGAATTCTCCAACACCCTTCTCAAGCTCGATTGCTCAAATGTTTTTTCGAAGGTTCTACAACAAACTTTTGGTGACATATCTTTCCCATGGTTTTGCTTCTTACTCTCTATGAGGGAGATCCCATTAGGTGGTAAGCAATTGTTGAGCCTCTGACAGTGATGACTTGGAAAAGTGGTGCACAATTGGCCAAGGAGCAGTCAAATAATGGGTACACATGAAGTGCACAAGGGGTATGTTCATAATTTTCATGCTAATAGACTCAAATACAGGTTTCATAAATGTCCTTTTGAAAGGTTTTTGAGTCTTCTTGAAGTGTTTGGAAGGTTTGGGAGAACCCTCCCTTATGTGCACAGTTTGGAGAATTACGGTCAAAAGTGAAGAATTTACATAAACTCCAAAAGCTTATGTATGGATCTCCATTAAGTTTTTGTTTTTTAAAAGTCACTACATGAAAAAATAGAGTATTGTTGGTCTGTATGTGACAAGGTACTTAGATACAACAAGGAAAAGCATCATGAGGAACATATATAGAGGTAAGCCATTGGGCAAGATGAAGAAGTGGTATAGAGATTGACTACACAAATAATTGGGGTATTTGTTCCTAAGAGGGTCTATGCACATAGTGAGTATTTTGTCTTATTCTAGAAACAAAACATATTGTAATCCCCTATTCAAACTAAAGCATTGCCCAACAATGATGTAAATAGTTTTGAGAGTTTCTCTATTTGTTCACATGCATTTAGGATACAATATATGTAAAGAAAAGATATATAAAAAAAATCAAGAAATTATATAAAAAACATTGTAAAAATTTTGGGTCTTCTTTCATCTCAAGAGAAGATTACATAATTGAGTTTACAAGAAGTTCTATTGTAAAAGATCTTGAGAGTGCTCTCCAAGAAGAAAATGAATCTCATATTGTGATTCTTAATTCTATTGAAGAATATGAGTTAATTGTTAGATTCTTGAGTGAGCATTAAGTGAATGTGAATAGTGAAGTATAAGATGGCGGACAAACCCATAGCTCAATGATGCATCTACAAATATTAAAAGCTTCATCAGTGTTGGAGTTAGATGTCTACGGAAGCATGCGAACAACACAGGGGTGAAGAAGAAGCTTGGAGCACAACACACAATATTGTATGTATTACCACTAGAATGTACAATGATAAATAGCATGTTAGGGCAATAGGTGTATATACAAGCTAGGGGAAAAAAACCTCCTAAAGAGGGAAAAAAGTGACTCGGGGGTCCTAGAGTGTTCACACACATCACTACCTAAATATATCAACAAATCCCCCCTAGGAGTGATGCGGTGAACAAGGAGCAAGCACTCATGTATAAGGTAGTGCCAAGCTATGTGGAATCAATCCACAAAAGGAAGTAAGCCCAAAGCTTTACGGAAAACTTCAAACTTCTCCCTAGGCAGAGCCTTCATAAAAAGGTCTGCAATGTTCTCCTGTGTGGGCACATATGCCAAGCTGATCTCCCCAGCATAGAATCTCTCCTTGACATAATGATAATGCACCTCAATGTGCTAAGTGCGAGCATGGAACACAAGGTTCCTCAAAATTGCCAATGCGCTCTGACTGTCAGTGAAGATGGTGGTGGCAGAAGACTCACCAACACCCAAATCAGCCATAATGCATCTAAGCCACACACACTCAACAATCGCTATGAAAGCTGCCCTATACTCATCCTCACAACGGGAAGTGGCCACAATAGGTTGCTTCTTGCTCAGCCAAGATATGCATGAGCTACCAAGCATGAAGCAAAAACCACTAGTGGACACATGAGTGTCATAGCAACCAGCCCAATCACTATCAGAAAAAGCATGCAAATGTAGTGGTAGTGATCCCCCCTTGGGATAAAATAATCCAAGTAGCTGGGTACCACTCAAGTAGTCAAAGATGCACTTAACTACCTGCCAATGCTTGACACCTAGGCAATGCATAAACCTGCTCATTTGTGAGATAGAAAACTGAATATATGGCCAAGTAATGCATAAGTAAATCAAGCATCCAATAGCCTGTTGATAGAGAACAACATCAAATGCATCTCCAGCATCATGAAGACTCAATCGTAAACCTATCTCCATAGGAGTGGTGATATGATTACAGTCTTCAAGGCCAAAAGGCTACAATCATGTGTCAATACATTTCGTTTGACACAAAGCCATTCCACCATCAACTTGCATAAATTGAATGCCCAAATAGTGATGCAAATGCCCCAATTCAGACATCTCAAATGAGGCATGAAAATCAGCCTTAAAATCAGCAATATGTGTGTCATGAGGACTAGTGAGCAGCATATCATCAACATACACCACAATGATCAGAAGCACATCAGTAGCATGCTTAACATATACGGTGCTTTCAATTGGACTCTTCTCAAAACCGTGCAATCAGATAAGCATGTATCTTTTCATAACAAGCACGTGGTGCTTGCTTTAAACCATATAATGCCTTCTTTAACCTACATACCTGGTTTTCATGTCCTTTCTACACAAAGCCATGGGGTTGAAAAACATACACTTCTTCATGCAAGTCGCCATTCAAAAATGTTGTTTTAATGTCCAAGTGATGTACATTCCAACCATGATGATCTGGAAGTGCGCAAATGCTACGAGCAGTAGTCATTCGGCAAGTAGGAGCAAAGGTTTCATCAAAATCGATGCCTCTTTCCTACACATAACCCTTTGCAACAAGCCTAGCCTTATAATTATCAACTGTTCCATTAGGTTTATGCTTCAGCTTGTATACCCACTTAGTGTCAATGGCCTTCTTGCCAGGAGGAAAGTCACATAAAGACCAAGTACCATTTTTCATGATACCATCATATTGGGATTGCATTGCAGCCATCCAATGTTCAAAATCTTATGCTTCATCAAACAAAACTAGTTCAGTCTCATCATAGAGAGTAGAGGCTGCCACAACATAGCAATTTGATGCAAAAGAGGCACTATGAGAGCCTGATCGAGTACACTATGATCGAGATGCATCTAATTTGCTATCACGCAAAGTCTACACCAGCCATTTTGGCATAGTTTTTGCCTGCTCAATATCAGCTCTCTCATCAACAAGTGCATCATGTAAATCTACATCAGAAATAGAATGATCTGCATCATCACATGAAAATTGCAAAGGCTAAGAAGTTGCCTCATTAGGACCAGCACTATACTGTCCACCTGTAAAAAGAGACAGCAAAGTCTCATACATGTCTTTGGAGCTAACAGATGTCTCCTTACTACATGAAAGCAATGGCTCAATAGCATCTTCCAGAAAAACAACATCACGGCTAACCAGAATGCATTTGGTCAGTGGATGATATAGATGGTAGCGTTTACTTTTAGAATTGTACCCAACAAAAATACATTTTACTGCTTTATCATCCAATTTTCTACGATGTTGTTCAGGCACTAATGCATATGCCAGACAACCAAAAACATGCAGATGAGCAACAGATGGCTTGCGATCATGCCAAGCCTCATATGGATTTATAGATTGCAGTGCTTTAGTGGGACACCTATTAAGTAAATATGTTGCACACATGACAACCTCAAGCCAGAAACTATGTGGTAAAGCCTGACCCTTGACCATACACCTCACCATCTCCATGAGTGACCTATTCTTCCATTCAAAAACTCCATTTTGTTGAGGTGTATACGACACGGTACATTCATGTTTTATCCCATGTTCAGCTAGAAATGCATTAAAGTCAGAGGACATATATCCCCCCCCCCTATAATCAGAATGGAGTGTGCCCATTTTACATGCTGACATATTTTCAACCAAAACCAAAAATGGTTTGAAGCACATAAACACATCGGACTTTGCTTTGAGTGGATATACCCATGCATGCCTAGAAAAATCATCAACGAAAAGTGACGAAGTAAAGATAGTTTCCAAAACAAGGTGTCTGCATAGGACCATAGACATCACTATGTACAAGCTGCAATTTCTGCATAGCCCGAACTGAACCATCTTTTGGAAAGGAGGAATGCTGCATTTTGCCCAAAATATAGCCTTCACAGACATTTTTCGAGTGCCTCAAGTTTGGGCAACGAGGACACCATATCAAACTAGCAAAATTCAGATGACCAAAGTGTGCATGCCAAAGCTTTGCATTTGACATAGCCTGACAATCATGTACTACACATGCCGAATCATTCACATATATTTCATAGTCTATGAGCTTATACAACCCACGACATAAAATTCCACAAGCAATAATCATGTCACCATTTGACAGATCATGAACTGTACATCTGTCATCAACAATTTCACAACCAAGCCAATCTTGGCTAATTACAAAAAATGATAACAGATTTTTCTTGATCCCTAGTACACATAAAGCATCAGACAAAGTGAAAGAACTACCATCAGTAGTAGTCAAAATGATGATCTTACCAACTCAAAAAGGAGTTGTTGGTGCATGTGACAATATTCCCTCTAGAGGCAGGATCAAGTGAAGAGAAAAAACTATGCTGCAAGGTAATATGTTTGGTCGCCCCACTATCAAAGTACTGGCAAACATCTGAGTCCACTACAGTCATGCATTGCTCATGAGAAGATGGTTCAAAACTACAAACGATAGTAAACACCCATTCTTCATCCTGAACAAGATTAGCACATTGTTTTCAGTGTAGAGGCCTCTACAACAACCATTCCAACCTCTTTCTTCTTTGCCTATTTAGCAGCCAATTTTGGATAGCTCTTAATGACATGATCATTTGCTTTACATTGTTTGCAAAACAGTTTCCTCATTTTTTATTTCTTCTCATCTTTGTCTTCCTTCTTTGAATGTGCAGCATTTCTGCTTACTGGTAGAAGAGGTCCATTTTCCTTTGCACTTCTGACTAGCCAAGAAAGCTTGATCTATAACACGCATAATAGACCTGTTCTACCTAGACTGATCTTCCTACAACATAACAAAAACTAGCTCTTCAAATGTTAACGCATTTGGATTGCCTTTCATCATGAAACGAAGAGTAGAAGCAAAACTCTGATATGAATCAGGAAGACCATCCAGAACATTCTGCACAAGTGAGCTATCTGGTATAACTTCATCAGCAGAAATCAACTGTTCTTTCAAATCCTTGATCTATGTCAGAAAATTGTCCATAGAATCACCTTCATTCATGTACTCACTCTCCAAGTGTTTTCGGAGGTAAGTAACATGAGCCTCATTCCTAGCTTGATACAATGTGGTAAGTGTATCCCATGCATCCTTAGCTTTTTTCCAAGAGTGAATGTGAGGAATAATGGCACGTTTCACAAACAAATCTATCAACGCATGTGCCTGGGCATCTCTACCATCCCAAAAAATTTGCTCTGTAGTAGGTGCAGCAGAAATTGCAGCACGAACAGGAATCTACAGAATATCACCATCTTCGACATCTTCTGCATCAGCTTCAGTACCTGTAGTTTTAATAGTTGCAGGTGTGATAGGACATTTTTCAACACCCTGCACAATGTTCCATAGTCCTTTTGCAACCAATACATGTCGCATCATAAAAGCCCAGTGGGGATTCACGCTTTCATTATCAATCCGATGAGTATCGAAACCTAGCCGAGTGTATGAAGCCATGCATTCAAATGACGATCAATGCAAATGAGTTACTCAAAGAGTGCAAACAAGGCAAAGACTAATCCAAACAAGCTTCAACTGTTAGTCATGGTGTCACGATACTTGGAACAGCAGCCAACAGTAAATTGAGCTTTTCTCTTAGCTCCGAACTCCGAATATAGCAAATAGCATATGCCTTTCGAAGCTCTTGAGAAGACGCATCCAATGGTGGTATTTTCACTCAATTCTAGTGCTTCTACTTCAAGTTATGAGCAAATACTGAGTCAAAGAAATGACCTTCCTACACTTCAGCACTTCCTACACTTCACACACACCTTAACCACAGCAAACAAACACTTTCATGGATAGACAACACTTCCTAACACTCTTTTCAAGCAACACACATGCATACAAGCTCACAAAGAAGATGCTACAGAGAGGAGAAGACACAAATTCGAATTTCTGTGCTCTTGATTCTCACAATGGCCAAAAGTACTTACAAAGAGTCACAAATTGATTTATATACTTGTGCCCTAAAAATGGTCCTTTCACACAAGAGACCGGCACTTTATTCACTAAAAGGCTAATTTCCTACTAATTTACATGGGTAAGCTACTAATCTTCTGTGGGGATGCATCTAGAGGACTCCTCTAATGCATTCCTCTAGTGCATTTACAACGGAAAATATATTACATAATGATTATGATACAAAAATAAGGTGTCCAAATCGGAAAAATTTTGGTGCCCTTCTTTTTCTCTGCCTTGTGCTCTCTTTGCTCTGCAACACTCTCCCCCTCTTTGTCTCTGTCGTCCCTTGACAAGCTTTACTTCTTGTCTTTCCCTTGTTGTCTGCACGCATCCTTTGGTCAGTTCTGCCTACTGGTTGGACTGGCGTTACGTTTTAATAGCCCTGTTCTTGATTTTTTCTTTTACATCCTCTCGGCCTAATGTATTTGTGCTGCCTGTTCTTTTCTTTTCATCGCCCACAACCCTTGGTCAGTTCTGCCTGTTTGTTAAATAGGTGTTCGGTTTTAATGGCCTCTTCTTAATTCTTGTTTTACATCCTCTGGGCCTGATGCATTCGTCTTTCCTAACAAGTCGGGTCGCCATGCACGCCACCAATGGAAGGTATGAGGATGTGATCCTTCAACCTTCGATCTGGACCTTCCAAAGATCAAGAGGTTGAAGCACCCTCTTGTGGTTTCGGAACCGCTGGATATCTTCTTGCACATCTTCATGGATACTTTCTTGGCCCTGGTTCCTCCTTCCACCCAGGTGCTTTTTCCTTGATATGTGCCCCTGCGGGGCTTCTTGCAAAGATGGGTGTTGCGCCCCTGCGGGGCTTCTTGCAGAGATGTATCTTCAGATATGATCTTTTTAGTGAAGCTTCTTTTGTTGTCTTCTTCTTTTCTTCTTTTTGCTTGATTCTCCCTCAACACTGCCCCCCTCCTGAACTCTGTCGTCCCCGACAGGCTTTGAGAGTCGACGGGAGTATGTTCTATACACTTTTTGCTCTGTTTCATTAAGCAGATTGGCTTCACGTATCATTAGCTGCTTCCACTGTTCAGCTTTCACACTGTCATGTGGCAGTTGTCTATGATCGGCGAAGAAGCTTAGCTCATATGCCACCAATCTGGCATTCAAGTTGGATGACATCTTTAAAAAGATCTCTGAATCGATTTCAAAAAAACCTGTGAAAAAGGCTTCTTCGAACGTATGCATGTATGTACTTGGCAAAAACATGAGTCTAGAATAATAGGCCATTATGGTAGGGTGGCTAGGCATAATAGACAAATCAAAAACAAGAATGTCTGTTCCCTGATTAATGCCAATGAAGTTCAAAAATGTATATGCCGCATGTTTGAAGACCTTCAATACTGTGAGTATCATATTGAGTATTTTATTTGTCATTTTGATAGTTAAATCTGGTACCGTTGCATAACTCTGCAGCCAAAATTCGATGGTCTTTACCATATAATCCTCCGTTGTTAGATAGTTATGCGGTGGACTTGGAAGTAGTGGATAGTTTAGCCACTGTTTATTGATTACACCGGTCTTTTGCATATCCAAAAATTCTCGTGCTTCTCTGCACCGTGGTGTTGGACAAAAAGAAGGATTTACCTGTAATAAATATGGTGCCGCTTGCCAGTGCACCCGTAATGTAGGATGTTTCTCCAAAAATTTTCTTCTCCAAACAGGCTGTGCAGTTTCAAATTCTTCTTGAGTATAACTGAATGTGTCATTTTTGAAGTGCAGCTACTCGTCTAGATTTTTCTGTGTGATCTGTTTGATGTATTGTCTTGTTTTTTCTTTCATCAGTCCATACGGAATGTTGAAAGGCTTCATGATCTTCTCTAAGTCTTTACCTTTAATCTTTGCTTCTTTCATGACTTTGATGACTTCATCTTCAAAATGTTCTATCAACCGGGACACCAATAGTGCCCGTTCCCTCTGACCTATTTCTGCAGTGTATGGCATTGGATGATCATCATGTGGTTTCGCCATCTGCTCTTTTATTGGAGAATTATAAATCGGGGGAGATAGAGGACATACCTCTACCTCGTCGATTTTCTTGTCTTGGCTCTACTGGTGTCCCGATTGGTGCTTTTTCTTCTGCTTTGGTCTCTAATTGGGCTAAGCACTTAGTCTTTTCCTTTACTTCTTGCATTGATGCCCGTAGTGCTTCCTTGGTAGCTAGTAACTCGTTACCAATTTTTGCTACCTGATCCATATTTTCACTATAACTTGCTGCAAGTTTTCCATGGGCTGTATTCAACTGCTTTTTTAGCTCATTTGTTTCGTGAGTGTACTTACGTTCCCATTCTTCTCTCAATGCTTGCTCTTGTTTCAGCAAATCTTCATATTTCTCAATTTGAGCTCGTACTTCCTGCTGGTCAATATCTGTTGTCTCTTGTTTTTCGAGAGGTTGATCATATAGCAACGACTTCATTAATTCTTTATTTTTGTTTCGTAAATTGTCATTTTCCTCCATATACACCTTTAGTTGTGTTTCCAGTAAGTTGCTTCTAGCTTTCATTCTCTCTTTGTCGGCCTCGCTGGCTTCATGTAATCTTTGTAGGTTTGTCAGCTGTGCCTGGAGTTGGTGATGCTGGGTCATCAATGTATCACATTGTGATTTTACTGCGAGTAACTCCATTCCCTTGGCTGCAATCTCTTTCTGGGCCTCGATAAGTTGTGCAGATAGTTGTTCACTCATAATTTGAAACTGATTCTTTTCCCTCATGGCTTTGTCGTAATTTGCATCTGTATCCATCATCTGTTGTTGTGTATCCATGGCCGTTTGGATCATTTGCTTGACAACAGGTTTTAATTGAGTGACATCCACATTTAACCAAGTGGTAGGTATACTAGGTTCTGCTCTTGTTGTCACATCTTTCCCTTGAGCCACGTGTAATGTGGTGTCATGGGGCTTCCTGATATGAAGTTGGATCCTCGGCTCAGCCTCCATGTGGTCAATCTTGCCTTGAGGTGTATCATCTGGCACTTCAATCACAGTTGGCTCTTTGTTTTGTAGTAGTCTTGAGTCTGAGTTCACTGGAGTTTGTATCTCTTCTTTGATAGGTGGCATGGGAGCTTGATATGTCACGGGAACTTCTTTCACGTTTATCTTTGATTGGTCATTCAATTGAATCACATGCACGTTGTCACGGGGTTGTTCTATGTTCTTTGCCTGCCTCTGTTCGTTGTCTGGCGTGACTTGAACTTGATTGATCTCTGTCCAATCTTCATTGTGTGTTTCTATTTGTATATCTATATCTAGGGTGTCCTTCTCACAGCTTGATTCTTCATTAGAGCTTGATTCCTCCAATCCTATTTCTTTGTATCTGGAAGGTACTTGATGAGTTGCTTTATCCTTTTGTTTCTTTTCCTGGCTTGCCTATCTGTAATGGTGACCTTGAATATTCAAATTTATTTGCCCCCACATATACTGATGCGTTTCTTCTAGGGCTGCAGAGAGATCTCTCTTAGTAATGGGTTGTTGGGTCCCAGGAATCTTCGGTAACACATGTGTTCTCTTTGATTGTGGTGTCTCTTGAGCCTCTTCCTCTCTTAGGCGTTTAGTCCCTCTCATAGGCATCTTTGAGCTGGTTCCTACTTCTTCAACCGCGATGACTGTTTTCTTTTTCTTTGGGACAGCTGTTGACTTGGCATATTTGGCTAACTCTGTTGATGTTGGCATCACACGCAAGCAGTTCTTCATATCCAATGCCTTATAAATAAGTAGGGTCAAGGCCGAACTACCATTCAGAAACTTTTTCTGAACCCACTTCTTTTTTGCTTCAAATAGGCGTTCTTGAACATAGGGAGTCATATTTACTTGATTTCCGACTTGCCTCATAGCATGTGAAAGCAGTTGCACCACGATCTTTTGAGATGTTGTATATCTATGCATGCTTGGAAAAAAAAGTGCTGGTGCACTAAGCGAACAGCCTCTTCAATATCAGTTCTATTGATTTCCAAAAAGGATCGCTTTTTAGGATCATGACATTCATCTTTGACATTAGTGTGTCCTTCTTGATTCCATCCGCAAGCTCGGTTAATTAGCTCGTGAGTAAATTGAATTGTCTTCCATGCACCAACTTTATCCAGTACTCATGCCTCAGGGACTGATATCTTATTTGATGCAGGCTGGAGTGTATTCATCACTTGCGTACATCTCTGAAAATCTGGCAAATATATTGGAAGTCTTAAAAAGGCATCAATTCCAGCTTGAGTCCAGACATCTGTCATGCGCAGTAATCCTTGTACGATAGTCTTGAAGTCTTGCGACATGATAGGGAAGTAGTGATCCATGTCCATGATTTTGATAGTGGCCATGAACATGAGATCCGATACTGGTTGGTCATCCAGAAACCAATGGCCTCTTGCTTTTGTTATTGATTCCAATGGAAGAAGTTGGACCTCTTCCTCTTGCGTTGCTTCGGAATTAGTAGATGCCATCTGCACTCAATATAGAGTATGAATTAGTGGCAAGATAGTATCAGAAATCCTCCTTCATTTGTCTTTCATAAGATTGACATTGCTCCACGTGAATGGTGTCGTCCCTTCCCCGTGGGTGTGAGAAAGGTAATACCTGTTTTTTTTTACCTATTTTTAGGTATTTTTATGTTTTTGTCTAAAAGAAAAACAGAAAAGTTAGTTCATAGCCGAAGCGATGATTAATTTTTTAGTAATTTTCATTAGATTATGTACAAGTGCTCTCCTATTTCCCAAGAGGAAAATATGCTTCACTATCCTGAAATAGAAGAATAGCATGCCGAATGCTTGGCCTTGTAATGTGGCCCTATCATGCATACTTTGGATTATGGTAACTCCATATGTGTGCAACTTGAATTAATTGGTTGATGCATACAGCTAATCTTGCTTTTCGGCATCCAAATCTGCTTCACTCTGTTGGTGCAGGTTGTATTCCTAACACTCCTGAAGGATATGGTGCTTCTCATGTTGTATATTTGCTTTATCTACTTTTTGAATTTGGGAATGGTTTTTGAAGCATATGTAGACTCCTTCTCTGTCCTGTAGCTATTCATCTTTAGTTGTTTTGCTTTTAGACCATACTGATTTTCTTTGAGCATTGGTTCGACTTTTCTGTTGATTGCCACTTGAGCACATAATTCTGGAATCCATATTTGTGTTCGGGCCGGCTGAGCAGCTATCACCTTCTTCGGAATCCATACTTTAGCAGTTCTTTGTGGAACTGAATATAGAGCGATTTACATACTGGTTCTATGGGTTCTTCTGCTGTAGCAAGTAGTTCTTCTGTTGAAGATATGCATCCATTTGGTCCTTCCTTATCCAAGCTTGTCGAGTGTAAGGAATGGGGTATATTCTAATAGGTACCGACTTGTGATTACCTGGAGAACAAGTCTCTCTTGTGCATGGTTCTTCGCTAAGGTTGTTTTCAGATAGTTCCATAGTGCTAGTGAACATACATGCATCACTGTGTTCGTTTGAGTGGGTTTTTGGCTCTATACTTGCGGCTTTGATTGGTCGTTCATCTAGCATGCTGAATACTTCACGATGTCCTATATTGGCCGAGATGTATCCTAAGGCTAATTGAATAGTTACTTCGTATTCGTATATCCAGTCTTGTCCTAACACGAGCTCTTCCAATAAATCTTGATCGTAACATACTAAGAGTTTTTGTTCCATTGTGTTGTTTCCTAAGTGTAGAGGCAAGATAATCTCTCTTATACACTTGGTGATATTTCCTCCGATTCAAATGAGTTGTGCCTTTGATGGACGTAATTCTGCCTTGAGTTGCTGAGTCAATGAAAATTTGATGCAGCTTATAGCGGCTCCTGTGTCAATGAGAGCATCCACTAAGTGGTACTCCGTTTTTCCGGCTCCCAAATTCAAATATGGTTGTGTCCTTTGTTGACCTAGGTTTTCAGTGGCTCTAAAATTAGCCATTGGGATGAGTTCCTCTCCTTGGCGATATCTCTCATCTCTCTCTCTCATCCACTCTTTCCGTTTCTTGATTCGTTCTAGTGCTTCCTGTCTGGCTTCTTCTCGTATCCTTTCTTCCTCGATGCGTCTATTTTTATCATTATCAATCGTGACATTATTTCTTCAGTTAATGGCTCTAAGTATTTTTTTACTCGACATCCACTGATATAATTTGGCAATACTTCTCCATCTAGAGTTGCTAAGCTGATGGCTCCGCTGGTGGATATGCGATTGATCATTAATAGGCCATATCCTCTTTTTTGCAGTTTCTTTGCGTGTTGTTTCAAAGTATAAACCAACACTAAATCTCCTTCCTTCAAATTTTTATCTTTAATATGAGCATCAAAATATGTCTTCTGTCGCCTTTTAGCAGCATAAATCCCTGCTACTGCTTGTAACCTAGTTTCATGTAGCTTCTCCATTTGATCCAATTGAGATGAGAGTTCACGTCCCGTCCACTCATAAGTTGTTGATACCTTGAGAGTGGGTATTAAGAAATCAATTGGAAAAAGAGCATTTTGTCCATACACTAAGTTAAAAGGAGTAGTTCCTATGGCGGTCTTGTAAGCTACTCAGAATGCCCATAAAGCGTGATGTAATTGTTTATCCCAATCAGATCTACCATTGTTAACAATTTTAGTGAGAACTGTGCATAAGATTTTATTTGAACTTTCGGCTTGTCCATTGGCTTGTGGGTGATAAGGGGTTGATTTCTTATGATAGACGGTGTATGTTGCGATAGACGATCTCTATCGTGGGGCTCCTGTTTGTCATGATAGACGGGTGTCTGTCGCAATAAACGGGTGTCTGTCATCTATCGTGGGCCTGTCTGTCGTGATAGACAGTGTCTGTCGCGATAGACGGTGTTTGTCACGGGGTGTTGTCTGTCGCGATAGACGGTGTCTATCGTGATAGATGCTGTCTGTCGCAATAGACTGTGTCTGTCGTGATAGACTGAAAAAACACAAATTTTTTAGAAGTTTTTAATGATTTGGAGTGCTCTCATGGTGTAGGTTATCGTGCCAAACATGCATTCAAAAAATATTAAGTTTTTTTGTCTATCGCGATAGACAGAGGTCGTCGTCCCGGGACCTGTGCAGAGTTCTGTCGTACTTGCGCAAGCTGCTAGAGATGGTGGTACAGCTAGAACCTGTAGCAAAAGCTCAAAAAACACACAAAAACAGATAGCATGCAAGCTCTCTCTTGCTCTCTCTCACAAGTGAAATGAGGGAAATGAGGTGGGGAGTGGAATATGACCAAAAACGGAAATTTTTGAGAAGATGGAGATGGAGGTGAGAGATGGTGGGGATGATGATGGTGATGCTGGTGATGCAAAAACAAGAAAAAATGAAGAAAAATTAAGAAAAGAAAGGATATTACCTATGACTCCAATGTCTCAATTCTACGTCTTACCATCACACACTCATCCTCGAAGCTCTCTCCCCGGCAATGGCACCAAATTTGGTGTCACTCTAGCTGTGTAGTGATGAAAATCACTTGAATCAGAAATACTTTATGGCAAAAAATGATTGGGCCTTGTTGCCATATTGTGCATGACTGCTCCTTTGTGCTGGTATGCTCTTCATATGACTTGTATGCCAACATGCACACATAGCCGTAACTGATTATCTTTTCCTCTCTTGAACAATTGTCTTCCCATGATTACATAATCCTTACTCATTTCCTCTAAGGACCGTTTTCTTGTTAAACCGATTCCTTCCTCGTGCTTTCGTGTCTTTAGAAATTTCACTAATGTCTCACTCCAGTTGGGTGCTATTGTCGAGAAAGGTAAAGATGTGTGATCATCTGGTATGGTTTCCTGACATCCCACGCAATTATTGATGTGCTCATGGACATCTTTAGGCATATTAGGCCAATATACTCCCAACCGTTTTAAGTCTCATAGAGTTCCATGAGTTCCTTTGTGCATTCTCCATTTGTTTACATGGGCTTGTTCAATCAACTTCTTTTGTTTGTCTTCCTCCACACATTTTGACAGTACACTGTTGGGTTCCTTATAATATACGCTTCCTACAATGATGTGTAAGTTGCGTGATTGCAGAATTTCCTTTTTACTTTCTTTATTCATTGAGTGTTGTGGACCATGAGTGAGTACTGGAATTAGCTTCTCTGCCCACTTGGGACACACTTCTAAATCAAACAGATAAGTGTCTGGTAAATTGTCTGGTATTCCGCTTGGTGGTTCTCCATGAGTTAGTCTAGAGAGATGACCTGCCCTTACATGGGTATTACCCTTCTTTACGATTACTTCAAAATCGAACTCCATCAATAGCAGAAACCATCTCACAAGTCTACCCGTGTTACAAGGCTTATTGACTAGGTACAATAAGGCTTGATGATCTATGAAGAACTTGAATTTGTTAGCTAAGAGATAGTGTTTAAATTTTTTCACAGCATACACCATTCCTAATCCTTCTCTCTCAATCGTCGTGTAATTTCTCTCTGCTTGATTGAGTTGTCTACTCGCATAGGCAATTGGATGGTCCAACTTTCCTTCATCTGTAGACTGAGCTAAGATACATCCTATTGCGTAATTTGAACCGTCCACATGAATATGGAAAGGCTTGTTCCAATTCGGTGTTTTCAGAATTGGGGCCGTGCTAAGTCGCCTTTTTAACTCATTAAATGTCTTTTCACATTCATCAGTCCAAGTGAATTGAGTCAACAATCCATACAAGGGTTTGGCAATTATGGCGTACATGTGGATAAATTGACGATAGTATCCACAATGATCCATAAATGCTTGCACTTCTTTGGCAGTCTTTGTTCTAGGAAGTTCCAAGATTACCTTGATCTTGTCTTCATCCGTAGATATTCCGTTCCTAGACACTATGTGTCCTAAGATCTTCCCTTGTCTTACCATGAAGACACACTTCTCAGGATTCAGGTAGACTCTATATTGTCGACATTTATCAAATATTTTTTGCAATCCAGGAATGTGGTCTTGCCTTTGATTTGAATATGTACATAGGTCATCTACATACAATTCCATACTCTTCTTTAGGAATTCTTTGAAAACATGAAACATCAACCTTTGGAAAGTAAGAGGTGCGTTAGTGAGTCCAAAAGGCATCACTCTGAAAGCATAGACTCCCCATTCAGTCACGAATGCGGTCTTATGTTGATCCTCCGTAGCGATAGCTACTTGGTTGTATCCAAAGAATCCGTCTAAGAAGCTATAGACTTCTTTTCCTGCAACTCTTTCCAATAGGTGGTCAGTGATAGGTAATGGATAGCTATCACGGATCGTGGTTGCATTGACTTTTTTCAGGTTAATGCATACTCTGAGTTTTCCGTTCTTTTTAGGCAAAACCACTAATGGTGACACCCATTCAGTATGTTCTATTTCGTAAATGAATCCAGCTGCTAATAGCTTATCTATTTCTTCTTTTATTTTAGCAGCATAGACCTCGTGATATGTGTAAGGGCATTGTTTTGATGGTTTTGCCTCCGATGTCATTGGTATTCTATGAGAACAAATGCAGGGTTCCACACCCTTGAGATCCTTATAGGTCCAAGCAAATACATCTCGATATTCCTGGATCAACTGTATTAATTCTTCTTCCTCCTCGGTTGACACATCCATTTGTACATCTTTCTTCTCCATCTTCTACAATCACTATGATCTTTTTCGTTTGTTCCTTGTCGTACGCTTCTCCTTCTCTTGCCTCTCTCTTAGGCATTTGAATAGCTATTTTTCTCTCTTCTACTTCATACCTTTTGAAATGCTCCGAAACCTCAAAAAGGTCAAGGTTTGGTTCGATCTTACTCACACTTTCCTCTTGTTTTGGTACTCTAGGAGTTGCTTCTATTGCTAATACTTTGGCCATTCCATGCTTGTCTTCAGCTCGAATGGCTTCTAGGTAACGTTCTTTCGAATTAAAGTCCAGTTCCATTTCTATGCTCTCATATTCTTCTTTCCACTCCTTTTCCAATATTTCTCCTTCTTCTACTTCCTGAAGGACAACCATGTACAAATTTACGTTGTAGCCTTCTTCGTCCACACATTCATTCATCATCAGAACTTCTTCATTCACTGGCATACATCCAGGGTTGCTAGGATTTCCATCCAACCGTGTGGTTCAAATGTTTCATCAGAAAAGATTTGAGGCATGTACCTTGGGTCTTCTACAGGTCGATAATTATGATGTCCTATTGGCCATAACTGCCTTTTGTTATCCTCTTTCTTGGCTTCTTTACACATCCATAACTGGGCATCCTCATGCATCCAAGATTTATCGCTTGATCCAGCACTATGGATAGACAAATCATCCTCTTCTTTATGTATGGGGTTCCATTGTAGTGGGGTAACCTTGGTACGCATAGGTATGCAAGTTTATCTTGGTGGTGTTTCCTTGATGTTGAAGGTATAATGAATCTCGTCCCCAATCTTGTACTACCCTAAGTTGTCTCATGAAGGGTCTTCCTAGCATCATCTCATAGTTATTTGCTTTTCCAAATCGACAGATGTCTAAAGTATGCTCAAATTCAACTCCATAGGTGGTCAATTTGATCTTTTCCAATATTCCCAATGGTTTCTCCACATGTCCATCTGCTAATTGAAGCTTCATACGAGTGGGTCATAGGGCGGGCTTTCCCCATTTCTCCCAAATCTCCACCGTCAATTGGCATTGTACTTTGGTCTTTTTAAGCTCTGTTAGATTGTGTGAGTTCTTATTTGAGTTTCCTTTTACTTTCCCTCGTACTATGGGTGCACGGAAGATTATGGATTCTATTTCGTATTCTCCCGTGTAGTTTGGTAAGATAAAAACACTTTGGGCCTCTGTAGCTCAGTGATGAGTAACACCTCCTTTAATGTCAATCCGGGAAGACATGAGGATGGTATGAAGACCTCGAGCAAGTGAAGGCACAAATGTGTGAGTGAGAAGCACACTAACATGCACACACATACACACACACACGCGCACACACGGCAAGAACAAAGAGAGTAAGACAATGGAATCACTTCTATTGCAACAAAGTTCTCATACAAGCTCAAAACTACAAGAAGCTCCCCCAAAAATGAGCTCTCTAGCTCTATTTATAGTTTTTGACTAGCTTTGGCCCTGTCCAGACCTAGTGTCCGGCCTAGTTAAAAATTAGGTTCCAGGGCTTATTTGAGGGCTCAAACGAGATCTAAAAAATACAAAAATTGGTAGGCAACTACTTCTAAGGCTCCTCAAGCTCGAGGACTCCTCAGCTTGTACAAAATGGAGCTACAAAAAGGTGAAAATGGTATTTACAGGGGTTTTTAGTGATGAGAATCACTTTTAAATGGTGTAAGGGTTTTGAAAAAAAAATAGAGAGTTGCCTTAGTGCTAGATCTGCATGTATGCCCGTACTTGCTTCTTCTCGTATATCGCCAACACTATCCCCCCCCTAGCGTCTGTCGCCTCTGACAGACCTCTGCTCCACTATTTGATCAATGTACTTCTGCAGGAGGTCGGTTGCCACTTCTTGTTCCTTGATGCGTAGTCCCCGGACCAAGTCTCTCTGGAGGGCATCCCAATTGACTGCTCCCGGCATATCAGTGTGTGGTGTGGTGTAGAGCTCTGAGTGCATGGTTTGTTCACACGCGAATAGATGTAGCAGGTGGGTTGGGCATGGTGCGAACACTTCTGAGTGTGACTCCCAAAACCCCATGGTGAACATATCATCACAGGTTTGCTTGTAGCAGGCAGGGAGATATCTTATTCGTGCATGCCATGCGTAAGCTACTCGAATGCTCGAGGTCGTGCTCATGTCATACAGCAAATCATAATTACCATTGATGAAGCCCGGAATTGAAGGCTGGATGTTACGTACATTTCGAAAGGTCCTTAGGACCACTTGCATCATGTCCAAAATTTTGAGCATCATTTGAGCGGCGACATCCGGCATGGGGTGGAGGCGTGGCATCCAATGTCTGATGGTGGCTATCATGTATGATACTGTAGGTGTGCCGGTTGGGGGTGCGATTGCGGGGTAATTGAGCCATTCTTTACAATTTGCGTTGTTCTGAACCTTGATGGCGAATGCTTTCCATGATCTTCTTCTTTGTACTGGACCAAAGCAAGGGTTATACTTCAAATGCATGGGAGCGTGATCCCATGTTCGTAACATCTCCGGATAGGTCTCTAGTAACTTTTGCCTCCATATGGGTTGGAATATGGCCCCCTTTCTGGCTGCCTCTGGAATGTCCTCGGGTTCGAACTGTGTTGCGAACTTAGGGTACTGGTTGGTTATGCGTTTGATCTCAGCATTATAGTCAGCCAGCAGTACAAAATAGGGCTTATATTGTAACTCTGAACTGGTGATCAACCGCCTAAGAGCCAAGTGCGAGAAATATTCAGACTTGAGTATAGACTCCTCAATGGTTTTCATGGCCAGCATCTGAGTTGCTACGTGCTCTTCATGAGTGTGGCCCATCTCCTCTACCTGCTTCATCCATGCCGATGGGGGCTCCTCATATGTGTCTTGGCCTTCCTCCGTAATTCTGCCTCCTAGAAGGGGTTGAGGCTCATAATTGTCTTCAAATGTCTCCTCCACTAGAATGACTACTGTTTCTTCTTCTATGGTTTGATCAAGTGGAGAGGGAGGTCGTTCATACTGTAACAACTTGATTTTTAGTTCTGCAACCTGTTGTCGTAGCTCAAGTACCTCACTGTTGGTTGAAGGTTCAGGTTCTGGCGAAGTAGCGGCCTCGACCGTCTCTTTAGGTGTGGGTGGGTGTGTTGTCGGTACTTTGGATCCTTGTAGTTCCTTTATCTGGTCTGCCAACTGATCATGGGCCTCCAAGAGGGTCGCATAACCTTCTAAAACCTATTGAATATGCTCTGAGGGGACAGCCTAGAATTTTGCAGGGTCTATAGGTGCTCCCGCGGTGTTTTCCATGGCCGCTTCTAGGTTCTCCTGGTTTTGTTGTTGTAGCCTTCTGTTCTCTTCTTGAGCCGCTGCTAGATGGCGACGTAGTAGAGCCATGTTGCGTTGAAGTCTCGCATTGTGGCCCATTTGTTCTCTGAGTTGTTCCTCCATAGCTTTGCCTGTCTCTGCATACTTAGCTTCGAGTTCTGTCTTCGATTGTTGGAGGTCAGTCACCTGGTGTTGTAGTGCTGTATTACCTAGTTCCAAGGCATTGACTCGTGCCTGGAGTTGAGCTGAGAGATTGCACAGCTCTGTGTTATTTTCTTCTAATAGCTTATACTCTTGCTTAAGCTGAGTGGCCGCTTCAACCATGGTGTCTAGTGCACTACTAAATGATGTGGATGCATGGGTAGAGGTGGAACATGCAAAGAGTCGGGAAATGGGGAAGGGAAAAGTGGATGATGTGCCTATGAGTGAAGTGAGATGTGATGATGGTGGAACAGACGTGGCAGTGGGTGCTCCTGTGGATGGTGAAATATCCATGGGAGCGGATGTGATAGTGTGTGTTAGTGGTGGCACTGAATGTGGGGGAGTGGGGTTGGGAAAGGGACTTTTTATTATAGTTCTCAACCTGTTGGAGTATATTTACAAGGTTTGTCCAGAATGACGGTTGTGTGACTTGGGTTGAGCCTGAGGCAGTTACAAGGGAAGTGGTGGATAGGGTTTGGGAGAGGGGAAATGTGTGGGTGAATGGAAAAGGATGGGATAAGATCTGGCTAGTGGCAAGTGGTTGTCCAAGGACGGGGAGATAGGAGGGGTGACCTATTATGGTTTGATCGGTGGCAGGATGACCGGTGTGAGGTTCAAAAATTTGGGCGAAAGTGATGGATGTGGGTAAAGGGAAGGGTGTAAAAACGGAGGGGTGTACAATGGGTTCATGTTGGGTGGATATCGGTTGTTCAGAAAGACTAGTGGAGAAGGGTTCTGAGGGTTGAATGGGAGGTGACGGTGGAGATGGTACCTGTGTATTTACATCTTGTTCGTCAGTGGGATTTGGGCTAGTCATGTGAACATCCTCTGAAATTGTGGTAGGCAAGGCAGTAGACACTTCCATTTGAATCATTTTTCCCCGCCGTGGCCGTGTATCAATCCTTCGTTGATCATAGGTAGGGTTCTCCCGATAGACCATAGTCCTCAATGCTTCCCCAATCCCACATGTGTCCGCCAATAGATTCAATGATTCAACAAAATGGGAATCTACATTCTCGACTTGAAGCATTTGGTTCACTAGAGCTCGATTCGCCTCTTCTGTCATCTTATGTCTTCTCTGTACCTGCTTGATTGTCTTGTATAGCCGCTTGAGTTGTGTCGTGTAGGCAGGGGCTTCCTCTTCACTCTCTTCTGGCTCATTTCTTTGTACTTCTTCCTGAACTTGTGTGCTTGGGCCATGAGGGTGTTGTGCCTCATCTTCTCCATGTACTCTGCTTGTTTCGCCCTGTGGCAGTTCTCTTTGGAATGATGCTCCTGGATCGTCATTGTCAATGAAACCTTCACTGTCCGACAAGTGGGCCGTCTGCAGGAATCTTTCAAAATCAAAGTCTGGATCTTCTGTGAAGTTGGCCATAGATGCAAACTCTACATCGGTAGGTAGTGGAGGGGCGGATGGAGTGGGTTGTACCACATCCCCTGCTTGAACTCCTTGAAGATGGATCGTGACCGGTGCGACCTGGGCTTCTTCTCTGGGGGAAGCTTCGGTCGTGGCCTCGTGAGGGATCATTACCTGGGAGAGAGATCCACGCATTCGTTTCGCAGGTTGGCTCCCTGACTTCCGCCCTTTGAAAAACTCCAGCTGTGAATATTTTAGGGCTCTGGCAACCGGCACGTCATATGCAAGACATCGATAGATAATCCTTGTAAGTGCACAACAGCCGTGTAAAGTAGGCTTCCTCACACCCCGCTTGCCTGCTTCATACACTTGGTCCAAGATCCATACAGGCATCTTAATGGGCAAGCTTCCAGTCTCTGCTAGATATAACCCATACCATATTTTCTTGTGTGGTTGGGTGAAGCGGTCTTGAGCTGGAAATGCGAAGTGTTGTAGGCACATTCGCAGAGGTATGGCGATGTTAGGGGTGAGGGCACACATTTCCTTTAACTTTTTGATTCTATTGCTCTTCATTGAGTCTGGTATCAAGGGATCGCAATCCGACGGTACGTGAGTGCCATACATTTGAAGGGCTACCCTGATTAAGGTAATATTCAATTCAAACTTCCTCATTTCTTCCTGGTTTGATAAGGAGGCACCCAGAATGTGCCTGAGTGATCTTTATCACCTGTCGGCTTCAGTGTGGCAATCAGGTAGTAGCACCTGAGGAAATCGGGTTTAGGCAGAGCTGCACTAAAATAAGTTTGTAATCCTGCTTTTTGCCAGATATCTTGAAGTGGAGCTGCATTCTGTAAGGTTTCGAATTCTCTTGAAAAGAACTGGAAGGTCCACCACACTCCTCCACACTCCATCTTGGACTCCCATATATGCTCTGCATCTCCCAAGTCTCCTGGCATCTCATTGAACCAATGAGAGTGCCCTTTTACTCTTTCGGTTAGGCCATTTGGTGGATCTGGAATAGGAATTCTCCGCACGTTCACGAACTCTTCAGGCCGAGCTGTTGGTGGGGCCTCCACCGGCATGGCATCCCAATTGATTTGAGCACCAGAGCCTGCCTGAGAGCTTGTGCCTGCTGCTGCTGCCATGAGAGTAGGTTGCTTATCTGCTGGAAGAAGAAAGGCACATTAGTGTTGCATAGGAAACAAGATGTAATGATGTTCTCTTCACAATACTAACATGACAATCCCGGAGGTCAGTGGTTAGTGGTGAAGTGTTTGTGATAGGTGTGAGTGGTGATTAGAGGTCAGTGTCATCCTAGATGCATACTTTGGTTATGCAAAGGGCTCAGAATGCTCCAGTGTTAGAGTGGACGAATTTACAAAATTAGGTCAGGGGGTTTGATACACGGTTTAATTCTCCAAACTTTGATAGAGGATTCGTAGCTCTTAGAACTAAAGACAGGTGAAGATTTCTGGATGAGAGTGTGATGTATTTGGGACCTTTTGGGTACCCATTTCCAGACATTCCTAGGGTTGATTGGAGTGGAGACAGTGAGAGGTGTAGGTATTTTTTTTGAGTTGTTGGCCACGAGTGCTTGTGAAAGTTGCTTCATCCTAGTGCCTGAAGGTGAAGTAATTTGGGCTTGTAAGCAGGCCTTGGGCACCCATATCTGTCTAGCATTAGGGATGGCCTTCATTGACCGCTTAGGAACCCAAATAGAAATGGTATGCCTAGGAGTTATCCTAGGGGGCTTCTTCACTTTGTTCCTTGATGGTGAGGCTCGCCTGATGCTTATTTGAGAGCATGTCTCTGGAGTTGTGGTGTTCTCCCCTTTGCGTATCCCGATTTGCTTCACCCCACAAGGTGCTCCGTATTGCCATGGTTGGCGCTCTTGCTTCTTGATCAGCGGTCTCCTTCGTGTCGAATGATGTTCGGTCTACTAGTTTAGATTCTTCTTTGGATCAACTGGGAACTTCCTATTGGCTCCTGTACCTTCAGTAAGCTGGACACTCCTCTGCACCATAGAACTCGGGGCAGGAACAACATTGTTAACTTCATGTGGATTCCTGGAGGGACCAGGAGTTTGTGTCCATTTTAGGGATTTGAGTGCTTGATTTTCTAATTCAATCGTAAGACGACTTTGGCCTACCCAAGCCTGAAGGAGTCCACTTCTTAGGTTGAGGTTGACTACGTGATCATAGATCCAGTCTTGGCCTAAGATAAGAGGTTCGGTAAGATCCTCGTCTTCACATACTAGCACTTTCACTGGCATTAGTACCTCCTGAATGTAGAGAGGAAGCTCCACCTCTCCCATGCAAGGGGTTTCGACACCTCCTAAACCTATCAGATATGCTTCCAGGGGTTTTATCTCCAATTGCAGTTGTTGGTAGTAAGAAAGCCGAACTGCACTAGTGGCGGCTCCTGAATCAATTAAAGCTCTCACACTAGTTGGATTGTCTCCTTGTCCTATTTCTAGGGTTACAAAAGGTCTTTGATCGATTATTCTATGGGAATGTTCACCGGAAACCTCACACATGGCCATGTGATAACCTGGGGACTCTTGAGGGTCAGGCATAGGCTGATCCCTCCCTTGTCTCCTCAGCTTCATTCGTCTGATGCGCTCTAAGGCCTCTGCCTGTGCTTCTTCTCGAATTCGTTTTTCCTCCTCTTTACGTTCCTTAGCCGTATTGAGTCGACTTAGCATTTCCTCTGTGAGGGGTTCCTGATACAACTTGACTCTGCATCCGCTAATATAGTTTGGGAGAACATCACCCTCTAATGTGGCTAGTTGCACTGCTCCACTTGTGGAGATCCTATTTATTATCATAGGTCTGTAGCCTCTCTTTTCTAGTTTCCTTGCGTGTTGCTTCAATGTGTAGACTAAAACTAGATCTCCAGCTTTCAAACATTTGTCCTTCACATGGGCATCAAAGTATGCCTTTTGTCATTTCTTGGCTGCATATATTCCTGCAGCTGCTCTTAGTCTGGTTTCACCTAATCGCTCAAGATCAAACAGTCTCGAAGAGAGTTCATGGCCTGTCCAATCGTGCTCTTGTGCTACTTTCAATGTAGGTATCAAGAAGTCCAAGGGTAGCACCGCGTTTTGGCCAAATACCATCTGAAAGGGGGTGGCTTGGAGTACCATTTTGTAGGCGACTCGGTATGCCCAAACAGCATGGTGTAGCTGTTTGTCCCAATCAGAGCGTTTATTGTTCACTAATTTTGTCAAGACATTGCATAGGATCTTATTGGTGCTTTCGGCTTGCCCGTTGGCTTGAGGGTGATAGGGGGTAGACTTCTTATGTACTACCAAGAATTCTTGGAGCAGATTTTCAATAACTTCATTCAAGAAGTGAGTGCCCCTGTCACTTACTAACTCTATAGGTAGCCCGTATCTTGTGAATACATTCTCAAACAAGAATTTAGCAGTTGTCTGAGCGTCGTTCTTCGTTGTGGCTTTTACCTCTACCCACTTGGTTAGATAGTCCGTGGCAACGATGATATACTCAGCATGTGAGCCCTTAGCTGGGGGATTAATAGGACCTACAAAGTCTATTCCCCACTTAGAGAATGCACGTCCGCCCATCATAGGCTTCAGTGGCATCTCATCTTTGCGTATAGGAGGCTGGGTTCGCTGACAAATCTCACATCTCTTCACATAGGTATGTGCATCCATGTGAAGGGTGGGCCAGCAAAATCCTGCAAATAGAATTGCTTTGATCACCCTATCTGGACCAAAGTGTCCTCCTGCTACACCCTGGTGAGCAGTTTCCAAGATCTTTAGATACTCACTCTCATGAACACATAGTCTCAGGTAATCATCTTTACCCCGCTTGTATAGATTATCACCAATGAGTGAGTAATCTGGGCTTCTTGTTCTAGACTTCTTTTCCTAGTCAGGGTCATGTCTGGAGGGAATGTTTTCGTCCTCAAGAAAGATACTAGTGGTTCACTCCAATCTGGCACTATGGACACTTGATAAAGTGTGGCATGTTCCACAGGTGGTTTAGTGCAACAGATTGGGCATTCTTTGCACAACTTTTGGACATCAGCTTCCATCGTCGGCCAATGCACTGCGAGTCTCCTTAGTGTCCGTAAGGTTCGTTGCTTTGAGTAGTGTTGCTCTAATGCACCTACATGTGCTAATTGCAACCATTTGGCGTACTCATCCTCTTCCACACAACAAGCCAAGATCCCTTGATCCGTGTGCTTGTACATACTTCCTGCCAAGATATGATACCTTTGGGCTTTTACAACTTCTCGATCCTGTGTGGTTATTACTGGATGGTTAGGCCCGTATGTCAATACTGGCACTAATGGCTTAGCCCACTGCGGCACCACTTTCAAATTAAACAAGTAAGCATCAGGTAAGTCATCTGATACTCCTTGTGGGGCTTCTCCAGATGTGAGCCTAGACAGATGGTCTGCTCTCAAGTGAGTCTTCCCTTTCCTTACCACCACCTCAAAGTCATACTCCATTAGTAAGAGAAACCATCTTACTAATCTGCCTATATTACATGGCTTGTTTACCAAGTACAGTAGAGCTTGGTGATCAGTAAAAAATTTGAACTTATTTGCAAGCAAATAATGTCTAAACTTTTTAACCGCGTACACCATGCCTAATCCTTCTCGTTCGGTGGTTGTATAGTTCCGTTCAGCAGCATTCAATTGTCTACTGGCATAGGCAATAGGGAGATCCAGATTACCTTCACCCATAGGTTGTGCGAGTACACATCCAATAGCATAATTGGAGGCATCCACATGAACATGGAACGGCTTGTTCCAATCTGGTGTGGTCAAGATTGGTGCTGAACATAATCTTCGTTTAAGCTCTTGGAAGGAATTCTCACATTCATCAGTCCACTCAAAGTTAGTCAGAAGTCCGTACATGGGCTTTGCAATGACGACATACATGTGGATGAACCGGCGGTAGTAACCACAATGCCCCATGAACGCCTGTACTTCCTTGACGTTCTTTGGCCTAGGTAGCTCCGCTATGGCTTTCACTTTCTCTTCATTAGTGGATATGCCATTTTTTGACACTATGTGTCCTAGAATCTTGCCTTGCCTAACCATGAAAACACACTTTTCTGGGTTCAAGCAGACTTGATATTCTCTTCATTTATCAAAGATTTGTCTGAGTTCAGGTATATGGGTCTGTCTAATGTTGGAATGCGTGCACAGATCATCAACATAGACTTCCAAATTATTCCTCAAGAACTCTTTAAACACATGACACATCAATCTTTGAAAGGTAGCAGGTGCATTAGTAATCCCGAATGGCATTACTCGAAAGGCAAATATGCCCCACTCCGTGGCAAAAGCCGTCTTATGTTGATCCTCTGGAGCAATGGCTACTTGATTGTAGCCCGAAAACCCATCTAGGAAGCTGTACACCTCCTTGCCTGCTACAAAAGGATTTTTGATAAAATCAAACATAGAAGGAGAACTAGAGAAAAGATCTACATGCAATTTTCTGAACATTCTTTCTATTCAACTCTTCATACATCTGATGGATGATACATTCACTACACATTATCTATTCATCTATATTTCATCTCTCTCTCCTAATACAATCATATACTCATGTATATATATATATATATATATATATATATATATATATATATATATATATATATATATATATATATATATATATATATATATATATATATATATATATATATATATATATATATATATATATATATATATATATATATATACATATGAGTGTTGATTTGTCATTACTTCAAGTATATTGAAGTATTTACAAAACTAATGTACATATGTTTGAAGAACTTTGATTCCTGAATCTTCACTTCACTTCATGAAGTTGAACTTCAATCTTTTCTTCATATCTTCACTTCTAGACTTCATATAATCACCAATTGTTGATTGTCCTGCTCCAACAACTCCCCCTCAATCATCAATTGTGATTACCTGCATCTTCTTTATTCTTGCCATATCTTTAAACGTCTGCAACTTTGGTCCATCTAAACTCTTTGTCATCATATCTGCAAGTTGATCTTTTGTAGGAGTATGCATAACTTCTATTTCTTTATCAACAACCTTCTCTCTCAAAAAATGATACTGAATCTCAATATGTTTAGTTCTAGCATGGAATACAGGATTTGCTGCCAAATATAAAGAACTCATATTGTCTCCACAAATGATAGGAGTACTCTGAACAATATCAAAACTCTTCATAAGAGTCTTCAACCATATTACTTCCTTTGCAGCTTCTACCATGCCTTTGTATTCTGCTTCTGTAGATGATAAAGCAACTATATGTTGCTTCTTATAACACCATGAAATTAGCTTATCTCCCACATAACACAAATATCCATGTGTTGATCTCCTGTCATCAGAATTACCTACCCAATCTGCATCACTGTATATCTTGACTCTTGTATCTAAAGTAAATCCATAATACAGACCTTCTTTAAGTGTGCCCTTGATGTACCTAAGTACTCTTTGTCCTGCAATCCAATGTTCCTTTCTAGGACAATGCATGAATTGAGATAGAACTCCAACTGCATATGATAAATCAGGTCTTGTTAATGTAGCATAAATCAGGCTACCCACCAAACTTTGATAAAGTTTCATATCTTTGAATTCTTCTCCTCCATACTACTCAGTCTATGATTCACCTCCATTGGAGTTGGTGCTACCGTGCAATCTTCCATTTTAAACTTGGTTAGTAAATTTCTTAGATACCTTTCTTGAGTTACATATACTCCATGTTGAGTATATAAAATCTCCATTCCCAAAAAGAACGAAAAATTTCCCAAATCACTGATTTTGAACTCTTTCTCCATCTGCTTCTTAATCATGTGTATACCTTTGTCATCTATTCCTGTAATTATTATGTCATCAACATAAATACAAACATAAATAAATCCATCCTCACTTGCTTTAAGTAGCAAGCTACTATCTGCCTTTCATGCTTGAAATCCAAGTTCCTTTAAGAACTTTACAAGCCTATAATTCCATGCTCTTGCAGCCTGCTTCAACCCATACAAAGCTCTCTTGAGCTTACACACATAATTTGGATACACTTGATCTTTGAAACCATCTGGTTGTTCCATATAAACTTCATCTGAAATATAACCATTCAAAAAAGCATTCTTCATATCTAATTGAGAAAATTTCCAACCTTTGCAAGCAACAATTGCTATGAGAGTCCCCATGGTTGTCATCTTTGCAACAAGACTATAAGTTTCATCATAGTCCACACCATATTTCTGTGCATATCCCTTTACAACAAGCCTGGCTTTGTACCTAGATATACTTCCATCTACAAACCTTTTTGTTTTATAGACCCATTTACACCCAATGATCTTCAGACTATTTGGTTTAGGAACCAAATCCCAAGTCTTATTTTCCATCAATGCATCATATTCCTCCTGCATAGCTTTTTCCGAATTCTTCTTTCCTTTGGCTTCATCATATGTGGACGGATCTTCATCTGCTTTTAACATGTAAAAATAATCTTTAGTAGTCAAGAATGAAGTATCGTAGCTATACCTTGTAGGTTGCCATTTGTGCCTAGATGACCTTCTTAGTTCTCCACTTCTTGAAGTTTCTGGTTTATCACATTCTTGATCAAACCTTGGCACATCTTCAACTTCATTCTGTACTTCATTGGTCTCCTCTTCATCAAATATATGAACCTTTGATTTACCTTTCTTTTGATTCACAACGTCTTCAACATCTACATAAACATTAAGTGTTCCTGCATACCAAGTACCTTGCTCATCAAATGTAACATCCTTAGACACAAGAAATTTCTTTGTGGATGGACTCCACAGCCTATAACCCATCTGCTTGTCATCATAGCCAATGAATACATACTTCTCTGCTTTAGGTTCCAATGTATGCCTCAATTGAGATGGCACATATGCATATGCCAAGCATCCAAATATTTTACAATGATCCAAGGTAGGTCTCTTACCCCACCAAGCTTCATATGGTGTCATTCCCTGCAAAGCTTTACATGGTAACTTTTTGACCAAATATGTGGCTGTATTTACAGCCTCAGCCCACAAATAATTAGGAAAATTTTTCTCCTTCATCATTGATCTTGCAAACTCAACAAGAGTTCTATTTCTTCTCTCTGCTACCCCATTTTGTTGAGGAGAGTACCTGCAAGTAACCTCTCTCTTTATACCTGCATTCCACAAATAATCACTGAACTCATTAGAAAAATACTCTCCCCCTCCATCTGACCTTAGTCTCTTCAACTTTTGACCTGTAATTCTTTCTGCATATGCATGATAGTGTTTGAATGTATTAAACACTTCTGACTTGTCTTTGATCACATAGATTGTGATCCACCTGGTAGCATCATCAACATATATGACATAATATCTTGAACCATTTATACTGAGATCCTTTGAAGGACCCCACACATTTGTATGTACCAATTCAAGTCTTTTTGAATACATGAAACCATGCTTATTATATGGTTGCTTATGAGCCTTACCTAACTGACATGCTTCACATCTGTATGTCATGTGTTGACCTACAACATTAGGCTATCCAAGTACTGAACCATTGTTAACCATTTCTTTGATACCTCTTTCATTAAAGTGTCCAAGTCTTTTATGCCAAAGGTCCAATTCAAACACCTTTTGCTCTCCATATGTGAACATAGCATGTCCAATATTACCTTGTATCTTTAATGTGAAGAGCCTTCCTTCCTTCTTCCCTGTAACAATTTGTTTATACCCTTGACTAGGGTCTTCAACATAAACTCCATCATTAGTGAACCTTACCTCATATCCTTTTTCCACAATTTGTCCTACACTAATTAAATTCTTTGGAATTGTAGGAACATACAGAACCTTACTCAAGAGAGTACTTCCATCTTTGGCTTTAAATGAACCAATTGACTTTACTTTGTGCTTTGTATTATCACCTGTTTGAACTATGTGATTGATTGCCTTATGATCTAGATCAGTCATCAAAGCAATATTTCCACTCAGATGATTGCTACATCCTGAGTCAATATAAAATACTCTCATGTCTTCATGTGAGGCTTCACATGTTGCATTCATAATAAGAGTTGAATCTTCTTTTTGATCTGATGCATAATTGTAGTCGTTGTTATTGTAGGACTGATTTTGGAAGTTTCTTCCTCCACTTCTTCCAAAAGAATTCCTACCACCTCTACCTCTGAAGTTTCCTGTCTGATATCTGCCACCTCTTCCTCTTTGATTAAAGTTCTGATTAAAATTACCATTGCTTTGATTATTATTCCAACAATCATGAGATATATGATTGGTCTTACCACATATCCAACAAGCTCTGACATTATCTTTATTATTTCTTCCTCTTCCTCTACTTCTGCCACTTCCTCTTCCTCTTAGGAAGTTTACTTGACTTGGAGTACCTTCATCTTCAACTGATTGTTGCTTTCCTTTGCTAGCTTTCTTCTTATCTTTAGAATACATTGCATGACCTGCACTCTTATCAACATCTCCTTTGATATCATTCTCAAAAGTTAGCATATGTCCTAACAATTGATTCAAATCAGGAGTGAAATGATCTAATGAAAGTTCTGTAGACAAAATAAAAGGCTTCCACTTCTCATCTCCTCTTAGCCTTGTGAGAATTTGCCTTACCAACTTATCCTCTTCATTATCTTCATCAATTGCGCCTAAAGAATCTGCAATGTCTTTCATCTTTGTCACATAATCAAATATTGATTGTGAAGCCTTCTTCTTAAATGTAGTAAACTCTACCCATAATGAAGCTTTCCTTGATTTGGTTGTATTCTGAAAATGCTCTTCCAAAGTATTCCATATGTCACTTGCACTTTCAAGTCCTCTGATATGAGGAAGCAAATAATCATTCACTGCCATATAGATTATGCTCCTTGCTTGAGCATCCTTCTTCATCCAAATCTTTATATCTGCAAGCTCTTCCCTAGTTGGAACACTAGGATCTTTGAACTCTGGTTTTTCTTCCTCTCCCGTGATGTATCCCATCAGATCTTTGCTCATAAGATGAGCTTCCATTCTCATAGACCAAGCTGGATAGTTCTCTCTATCCAACTTCTCAATTTGGAGACTATCTCCCATCCTTTCTTCACCTGTACTATCAAATCTTTAATCCTTATAAATGTACCTTAGCTTCAAATGTTTCTCCTTCTGATCCTTTTGATAGTCTTTATGTGTCTTCCTTCAGTCTTTCTTTCACAGTTTATCTTTTTGAACCTTCAAGATGTGAAATTTGTATGTCTGCAGTAGTCGGGGTCTTCCTTTCCTCAATCTGATAACTCATGCTCTGATACCACTGATGGAGAGTGTTAATCTCCAAAAGAACAAGCTATCCTTGATGTTAGACCACTTCTATATCAAGAATAACTTTAAACTCCAACCAATTTTGGAAGACAAGCACCAAACTATCAAGAATTTAGCTAACTGTGAAGAAATTCATTTGATAGGAAAGTCTGCTGCACATTATTGACTCATTGATTGATCATTTGTGTAAAGTTTCTGATGAAACTTTGTAGGATGTGTCGTCTAGAGTTTGCGCACCTCCTTCAAGTTAAAACACTTCAAAAGCTTAAGTAGATTATGAGAAATGAGTCAAACAATCTACCTATGTCTGAAACTGCCTTCTTGTACAGTCGACTTTGACACCTGCAACTTCTAACATATAGTTCTCCCAAATTAGAACCCGTTTAAGCGAATGCTTTTAGCCATAGATGGCTTACCTTCGAACTTAGATTTTGACTCCTCATTTGTCCAAAACTCTACACTCTGCACTGAGAACTGACCATGTCTTTGACCATCGGAATTGCGCCTGTTTCAGAAGACACTCAATACTTTCTCACATATGAATGTTCCTACACAAAATTCTCTCAGCCGGTTTGCAATTGGACTCTCAAAATTTAACCATAGATAGATTAACTATGGAATTAGATGTGTACAAAAGGATTTCTGATAAAATCAAACACAAAAGGAGAACTAGAGAAAAGATCGACGCGCAATTCTCTGAACATTCTTTCTATTCAACTCTTCATACATCTGATGGATGATACATTCACTACACATTATCTATTCATCTATATTTCATCTCTTTCTCCTAATACGATCGTATACTCGTGTATATATATATATATATATATATATATATATATATATATATATATGAGTGTTGATTCATCATTACTTCAAGTATATTGAAGTATTTACAAAACTAATGTACATATGTTTGAAGAACTTTGCTTCTTGAATCTTCACTTCACTTCATGAAGTTGAACTTCAATCTTTTCTTCATATGTTCACTTCTAGACTTCATATAATCACCGATTGTTGATTGTCCTGCTCCAACAGAAAGGTGGGAAGGTCAACCGGAAGAGTTAGATAGTTCTAGAGATTATTTCAATCTCTTGGGTGTGTACGAATTACATAAGGACAATTTAGAGGAATCATGCAATCCATGCTAAACCAAAGTTGGTAAGCGATGCATGCTAAATAGAGATGACGAGAAATAGGCTATGTACAATATAGACAATGTATTGTTGAATTGAGCTACTATTTTTCATAGGGTCTCACTCGAGAGCTATTCGCCAAGGGTAGAAGTTCTCCTTCCAATGTTAAATTTTTATCATCATCTCCATCTATTGCTCATCACTACTATGTACAGCTCAAGCCTATCAACTTCACAAAGCCATTGAAGTGAAGACATGTTCTCATTAAGTTGTCAAATGATTGGATCACAAAGCTTACACCCTTGTATGTGTATGAAATATTTTATTCATTGGACGTATGTGTGAAAAGATATGAATATATCTCTATGACTGTGTATATGTACTATTTGCTTCTTGAAAAAGTCGGGATCACACGTATAACTTCTTAAACATATTGCTTTCTCCATAGTTACTCAAAATTTTTGAAATAACTTTTGTTAGCTCACTTATCTGTCCATTTGAATTTGTGCAAAAGGAGTTTGTTCAATTCATAGCAAGTTTTGAGCATTGAACATTTTCTTAGGAGCCTTCTTCCATAAATATAAGGTTTTCTATTGATGAGCAAAATCTAGAATTAGTCTATCTTGACTCAAATATTTGAGATCAATTATCCAAAGTACTATGGTCATAATTATGTGTCATTTGATAAGGTAAGAGGTCTATTAGAGTTTCTAAGCAAGAAATATGCTGTTCTAGAGCAATTTTTTACAAAGACCCTCTCATCTCTACTATCTGTAGTCACCTCCTCATAGTGGTATCAGAGCATCATCAGAGTGTATACATTATGGGAGATGGTTTTTCTTCTCCAATCAAAAAAATTTATTGAAGCAACTACTCAAAATGGTCTCTAAATATGGAAGCATATTTTCAAGGTAGAAATATCTATGAATACATCTTTGGAGATGAGTTGATGCCTATGCTAAGGAACAAAGGACAACCAATATAACAGAAGCAAGAAAGGTTGAACACGTGGTGTGCAAAGGGATGCTTTGGCAAGATCATATAGTCTAAGATCTATTTCTCATTTCTTACTTCCACACATTAGGAGTTGCAAGACTTCACAAGAGACCTAGAGTGCTTTGGAAGCATTCTTCTCTTCAAGCACCAAGGCAAAGAGAATCAACTATGGATGGAATTCACATCTGTAGCTCAAGTGTAAGCACCACCTCCTTTACTTGTCAATCCGCGGAGACGTGAGGACCGGTATGAAGACCACGAGCAAGTGAAGGCACAAGTGCGTGAGTGAAAGCACACAAACATGCACACACATACACACACACACGCACAAAGTAAGATCAAAGAGAGGAACAATGGAAAGCTTAGATTGCAAAAGAGTTCTCTTACCAAAGTTCTATTCTCTAACAAAAGCTAACCCCAAAAATGAGCTCTCTAGCTCTTTTTATAGTTTTTTGACTAGTTTTGGCCCTGTCCAGACCTAGTGTCCGGCCTAGTTAAAAATTAGGTTCCAGGGCTTATTTGAGGGCTCAAACGAAGTCTAAAAATTATGAAAATTGGTACGATGGTACTTCTAATACTCCTCAAGCTCGAGGACTCCTCGGCTTGAACAAAATGGAGTTACTAAAAATAGATAATGGTATTTACAATGGTTTTTAGTGATGAAAATCACTATTTTTGTAGGGGATTCTTCTGAAAATTTGACATACACCTCTTGGAGCTCCCTACTTGCTCCCTTTCCTTGTGTGTCCACCTTTTGATGTGCTTCCATGCTTTTTCCTTGACTTTGAGCTTCAACACTCCCCCCCCTCTCGAGTCTGTCGTCCCTGACAGACCCTTGTTGGAAGGGTTGTTCTATGTAGTGCTTTGAGAGGTGGTGTCCATCCGTTGTATGAGTTGGTTCCTTGGATTCCAGCAAGAATGTGTCGTTGTGAGCTTTCAAAACTGCAAGTTGCTCAAAAGAGGTTGTCAAGAGTGATTTGGAGCAACTACTGGCTTCAATTTGCTTCCGAGATATGGATGTTGTTCCCATGACGTCCGCTAGCTCTTCCAAAGATGATGTTGAGAGCAGTCATGCCAACTACTCATAACCCATAATGAATGATGGGTAAGTGTGTTCGTGCCTGGGTTGAAAAAAGTATGTGCCTTGTGCACGGCCTTGTAATGTAGCCCTACGCATGCTTACTTGGAAAATGCATTGGAAGAAGTATGGTGCAAAAATTGCGGGTCTTGAGCTAAGTGCTCAAGGGTATGCTGACGAAGAGATTTCTTAAACTATCATGGTTATGGTGTTTCCAGAGTAAAGATACTTACCATGGAGAAGGTTGATGGATGTTTGTCTCTTCGTGTTGTACACTCGGCCTTTGGGATGGAACATTGTTGATGAATGTCCATCTTGATTGTCCACTGATGAGATGTTTTGAGTGGTGGATCCTCTCTCCTCTTTTCAAAGCAACATTTGTCAAATACTGAGAATTGAATTGCGTTATATTCCTTGGCAAGCAACATCGGGTAACTACACCAAGCTGAGTTTCACATATTCTCTTTAGCTCACCATATGCAGGAGTCTTCTCCTCCAGAACTACCTTTTGCAGATATCTCCTTGGATGCTCTGGTACATGAAGTAGTTAAGCATCACTCAAGTTGCGGGCCTTCAAGCTCTTCATTCCTACCATGGTAAGAGAAAATCATAGTTGTAGATGCCATGTTCATGCCAAATGCTTGTCATCTACCAGATAAGGCAGCAATAATCTCACTGCTGGCCGAGACACACTTCTATCCAAATTGATAAATGCCTAGTAATCAACAATTCCACCTTCAACTAAGCATGACTCATTCATGTTTCATAAGCCAAACCTGGGAACAAGCTCTCACCCACTTTTCTTTCTCCCTCTTTTTTTTTTTTTTTTTTTTTTTTTTGAGGAACGGGATATCACAAAACAAGAACACAAAAGTTAGTATCAATAGAAATGTTTGACATATGTCACTGTGCTCTTGTGCATGGGATTCTCAAGTGTGTCTATGCACGGCCGTGTAATGTGGCCCTATATTAATGCATACTTTGGAAATGCATGACCTGAATGGTGCAAAAGACAGGGTTGTGCAAGGAGCACATGGTTGTTGCTCGTTCGAGGCTTTCGATGTTATTTGCAGAGGTTGATGCCGACCTTGGTGGAGGTATCCATTGAGTCTCGAACTGATGTAATCCTCCTTATTGGAGTCCATTTTAGAACATCATTTGGCACTGTAGAGGTCACTTCAGGCGTCTTTCTCTTTGGATGCTTTCTGAACTGTGGTATCCAGTGTGGTTGACGCTTTGGTTCAATGGAGGCTACTTGCACTTTTTGGCTTCCAAACCCATATCCTTTTTGCATGTCTTCCTACTAATGTTGAAGAGCTGATTTGATCTTCCTTTGGTCTCTGTACGTGGTTCTTACCCTTTTCTCTTTTTGGCTTCTTTGTTGAAACCTTTTGCATGTGGGAGAACAAAGGTTGTTGTGGATGTAGGAGCTTCTTAGGTACCCACATCTGTAATTTCCCTTGTTGAGCTGCAGCTAACTTCTTAGGCACCCAAACTTGTTGGATACCTTGTGATTGAGCTTGTCTGAGCGGCTTCCTTCGTCTTCTGGCCTGGTTGGTGTGCATGGATGGGATTTGTGGGGGAAAGGCTGGTGGTTGCTCTCCTTTGCTTGTGTGGTGGACTCACTACTGTGGCTACTTGATTCTTTGGAGAAGAAGAAAGATCCACCCGCCTTCGAACCTGGTCTTCCACGATTGACTCCTTCTGCATCATAGAGCATTTGACACATACAACATCTTCTTTCATATGATTAGTCTTGGAAGAACTAAGAGAGTGTGTGGTGCCATGATTTAGGAGCATGCAGTTCTCTAATTCTAATGTAATGCATTGTTCATGTACCCAAACTTGAAGAATTTGACTTCTTAGGTTTAAGTTAACTGCATGGTCATAGATCCAATCTTGACCCAAGACAAGTGGTTCTGTAAGGTTCTCATCTTGACATACTAGCGCTTTGACTTTCATTGGAACATCTTGAAGGTAGATGGGAAGTTCCACCTCGCCCAAACAAGGGGTTTCCACACCTCCCAATCCTATGAGATAAGCTTCTATGGGATTGATGTTCAACCCCAAGTCTTGGCAGTAGGAAAGTCTAACTGCACTACTTGCTGCACCTGAGTCAATCAATGCTTTCACCGTCCTTGCACCCTTCCCTTGTCCTATCTCTATGGTCACAAAGGGTCTTCGGTCAATGACCTGAGAAGTCGCTATGCCTGACTTTTGACACATATCCATGTGATATTTTGGGGCTTTTGAGTTGACTTCTAGGCCTAATCGCCTTAACTTATTTCGCCTAATACGCTCTCTGGCCTCGACCTGTGCTTCTTCTCTCACTCTTAACTCTTCATCTTTTCGCTTCTTAGCAGTGTTGAGTCTCATTAGCATATCCTCAGTAAGAGGTTCTTGATATAGCTTGGCTCTACAGCCACTAATATAGTTTGGCAAGATATCTCCTTCTAGCGTGGCCAACTGAACTGCACCACTAGTGGAAATTCTATTAATGATCATGGGTCCGTATCCTCTTTTTTCCAACTTACCGGCATGTTGTTTTAGTGTGTATACCAACACTAGATCTCCCTCTCTCAATCCCTTATCCTTGATGTGTGCATCAAAGTATGCCTTTTGCCTCTTCTTCGCAGCATAGATGCCTGCTGCCGCTCGTAGCCTCGTCTCACCCAAGCATTCGAGATCAAAGATCCTAGAGGACAATTCATGCCCATTCCACTCATACTCTTGTGCTACTTTTAAGGCAGGGATTAAGAAATCTAATGGTAGCACAGCGTTCTGTCCGAAGACCATCTGAAATGGGGTGGCGTTGAGTACCGTTTTGTAGGCAACTCGATAAGCCCAAACAGCATGATGAAGTTGTTTGTCCCAATCAGAGCGTTTATTATTTACCAGTTTTGTCAATATGTTACAGAGGATCTTATTGGTACTCTCGGCTTGTCCGTTGGCTTGTGGGTGATAGGGGGCAGATTTCTTATGTATCACCAAGAATTCTTGGAGAAGATTTTCAATGACTTCATTCAAGAAGTGTGTGCCTCTATCGCTCACCAACTCTATTGGTAGTCCATATCTCGTGAACACATTCTCGAATAAGAACTTAGCCGTAGTCTGAGCATCATTCTTTGTTGTGGCTTTGACTTCTACCCACTTTGTAAGGTAATCTGTGGCTACAATGATGTACTCTGCATGGGAGTTTCTAGCTGGGGGGTTAATAGGACCTATGAAGTCTATGCCCCACTTTGAAAATGCACGTCCTCCCATCATTGGCCTCAAAGGCATCTCGTCTTTTCTCACTGGATATTGTGCACGTTGGCATGTGTCACATTTCTTCACATAGGTATGTGCGTCCATATGAAGAGTGGGCCACCAAAGTCCTGAGAATAGAATGGTCTTGATCACTCGGTCAGGACCAAAATGTCTACCTGCAACACCGCTGTGTGCAGTCTCTAAGACCTTTAAATAGTCTGATTCATGAACGCATAGTCTTAAGTAACCATCTTTGCCTCTTCGGTATAGGTTGTCCCCTACTAAGGCATAGCCTTGAGCCTCTTGCTCCATGCTTCGTCTTCTTGCTAGACTAGCCTCTTTGGGTAATCTTCCCGATCTCATAAACTCTACCAATGGAGCACTCCAATCTGGAATTAATGACACTTGATAAAGGGTCGCATGCTCCACTGGGGGTCTCTCTCTGCACCTTGGACAATTCTTAATCCACTCATGTATTTCTTTGTCCATGCTAGGCCAATACACTCCTAAACACTTTAGATTCTGCAATGTTCGTTGTTTAGAATAGTGATTTCCTAGCATTCCTTCATGGGCTTGTTGCAACCAACTACTATGTTCATCATCCTCCACACAACAAGCTAATACACCCTCAGTATCTTGTTTGTACATGCTTCCTGCTAATATGTGATATTTTTGTGATTTTACAATTTCTTCTTGTGATGTTTTCACATTCTTATTTGTAGGGCCAAAGGTTAGGACTGGTACCAACTTATTTGCCCATTTAGGAACAACTTCTAAATTGAACAGATAAGCATCGGGTAATTCATCAGACACTCCTTGCGGTGACTCTCCTGAAGTGACGCGAGAAAGGTGATCTGCCCGAAGGTGGGTTCTACCTTTCCTGACAACAACTTCAAAGTCATATTCCATTAGTAAGAGGAACCATCTTACTAAGCGTCCAGTATTGCAAGGTTTATTGACCAAATATAACAAAGCTTGATGATCAGTGAAAAACTTGAACTTGTTGGCCAATAAATAGTGTCTAAACTTCTTCACAGCATATACCATGCCTAAGCCCTCTCGCTCAGTTGTGGTATAGTTCCGTTCAGCTACAGTGAGCTGTCTACTAGCATATGCTATGGGCAAATCTAAGTTTCCTTCACTTGTGGGTTGTGCTAGCACACATCCTATGGCATGATTGGATGCATCCACATGGACATGGAATGATTTATTCCAATCAGGAGCGGTGAGTATTGGTGCCGTGCACAAACGTTTCTTCAGTTCGTTGAAAGAATTCTTGCATTCGTCGTTCCACTCAAAATTAGACAACAAGGCATAAAGGGGTCTAGCTATGATCGCGTACATGTGGATAAACCTACGGTAGTATCCACAATGGCCCATAAAGGCTTGTACCTCTTTAATATTCCTTGGCCTTGGTAGCTCCGCTATGGCTCGTACCTTATCTTCATCTGTTGAGATTCCATTCTTAGAAACAATATGACCTAAGATTTTACCTTGACGCACCATAAACACACACTTTTCTGGGTTCAGACACACTCGATATTCTCTACACTTGTTGAAGATTTGTCTGAGCTCAGGGATGTGAAACCTTCTTTCTTGGGAATGAGCACATAAATCATCCACATACACTTCTAAGCTCTTTCGCAAGAACTCTTTGAAGACATGACACATGAGCCTTTGGAATGTTGCAGGTGCATTGGTGAGCCCAAATGGCATCACACGAAATGCAAAGATTCCCCACTCTGTAGCAAAAGCTGTTTTGTGTTGATCTTCTGGGGCAATGGCTACTTGATTGTAACCTGAAAATCCATCAAGGAAGCTATAAACTTCCTTGCCTGCAACACGCTCCAATAGGTGTTCTGTGATTGGAAGTGGATAACTATCTCTAATCGTAGCGGCATTAACTTTTTTAAGGTTAATACACACTCGCAACTTCCCGTTCTTCTTGGGTACCACAACAATGGGGGACACCCATTCGGTATGCTCAATCTCATAGATGAATCCAGCTTCAATCAACCTATCAATTTCTTCTTTTATTTTGGCTGCATAGGTATCATTATATGTGTAGGGCTTCTGTTTGGTGGGCTTAGCATCAGCAGTCATGGGGATAGTATGAGAGCAAATTCTTGGATCTACCCCTTTCAAGTCTCTATAGTGCCATGCAAACACATCCCTATATTCCCTTAATAGAGCTATGAGCTCCATTTCTTCTCTTGCACTTAGGTCATCTCCTATATATGTGCATCTCTCTTCGTTCTCTTCAATGGTCACTACAATCTTCTTGGTCTTTTCTTTATTATCATATGATTCTCCTATGATGGCCTCTCTCTTAGGCATTCGTACCAAAATTTTGCGGTCGTCAACTTCATATTTCTTGAAGTTTTCTGGTACTTCAAACAATGAATCCTCCTCTTCTTGTTTCACTGCTTTCCTTTTCTTTTTCTTTTGACTACTCTCACTTCCATCCTTTGAGTTTACTGTTTTAATACTTGTGAGAGGTTCTTCTTCTTTCTGGGTGAACACTCCTATATCTTCTAGATAGTGCTGCTCTGAGTTAAAGCAACTATCCATCACAATAGACTCCAGATCATCGTCATTCTCTTCTTCTTCTATGACATCACTAAGGTCACATTCTTCTAGCAAGGGTTGACACATGAACATTGAGATATCATAACCCTCCTCATCACAATGAGGTGTCCACTGTTCCTCATTGACAGCAATGTGCATGGTGGCTAAGATTTCTGGCCAGCCATGAGGCTCAAACTCCTCATCTGGAAAGATCATCAGTGTGTAGGCTGGGTCTCTAACTGGTCTATCTCCTAGCGAAGTTCCTTCTTCTCTTGCCTTTAAACGTTTTTCCTCTTCCTTTGCGACCTTGCACATCCACAAATGAGTATCTTCATGTAGCCATGACGGATCAGGTGAACTTTCAGAATGCACAGAGATGGAATCTTCTTTCGCTTTGTGGATAGAATTCCACTGTAGGGGTGGTACATCTCTGAAGGTGTAATCCTTCAAATTGACCTTGGTGGTGACCCCTAAGTGCTATAAGTACAAGGAGTTAGTTCCCCAATCCTGTACTATTTGCAATTGTCGTAGGAAGGGTCTTCCTAGGATCATCTCATAGACATTATTTTTCTCAAAGTCACATATAGCAAATGTGTGCTCAAACTCTACACCACAAGTGGTTAGAGTGATCCCTTCTAGCAATCCTAGAGGTCTTTCAAAATGACCATCAGCCATTTGAAGCTTCATTCTAGTTGGTCTTAATGTGGGCTTGCCCCATTGCTTCCACAAGGAGGTGGTCGCAATAGCAACACCAGCACCTGAATCTATGATTGCTTTGGTTGTGTAACCTTGGTAGGTGATTGGAAGATAAGTATTACCTTCTTCACCCTCACACATGTCCCCTATTTTGTCTAGAGGTATCTCTGGTACCCTTTGCTTGGAGCCTGCTTTTGGCATGTTGGAATCAAGTTCTGGAACCTGATCCTTCACATGATTCCAAAGCTCAGGTTTTGCTTTGAGCAGCTCTTCTACAGTGAGATGACACTGAACCTTAGTGTTCTTCACGACATCCGTGTTCCTTGGAACCACTGAGTCTTCATTTCTTACTAGTATTGTGGGAGCTCTAATCTGGAGAGATTCAGATTCCCATGGGCCTGGAAATTGAGGCAGTTCTTCTAAGGTATTAGATTCAAAATCTAACCTTTTGTCTTCTTGTTGTTCTGCTTCATCTCCGTAAATAGATGGAATGTCTTGGGGAAATTGATCATGAAGATCATCAATCTCAGGAATAGGAGGGGAATTACCCTTCTCCTTGGCCCATTTCTCTTCTTGTATTTCCCGCAAGAATTCTTGAGAGTACTGTTGAATTGAAGGAGGTATTCCTGGATCCGTGGAATTAGGAACATAGCCTCCCATTGGTGGTGAGCTTCCTCTTTCAATAACTGGTTGAGCCTGTGGAGGTAAAGAAACTTGTGGTTTGTTTACCAACTGCTCTAATCGTTCTAGTAAGCCCTGGAAATGCAAATCCTCTTTGACAGAGTTTGTCTGATTGAACTTTTGACTAGTCTCAAGTATAGCTTGAGCTTGTTCTACCATTTTCATGCACATTTTCATCCGTTCAATCTCTAAGTCCGCTCTAGGGTAACTCTTGTCTAGGTTTGCAGCTGTAGGCCCTTCTTGAAGTCGAGCCTGGTAGGCCTTGAACATCATGTCCAAGCCTTCTGGGGTTGGATCTGCAAGAACAGACCCTGGTTGCGGTCTATTTACAATGGGTGGTGGGGTGCGATGAGGTGGAATGGATGGAGTTTCGGCATGCGAGGGGTTTTGAGATGCAATGTCTTCTATTTTTGTTTTTGCGTCTTTCAAGCTTTCTTCTAGTTCCGATAACTTTTTATTCCACTTACGATTGGCCTTTTCTCTGGTATCCTTCCATGTTCTTGTTTTCCTCTTACTAGGCTCTCCTGATTCACTCGACTCCGATTTCTCTGCTGGTTTATCTTGTTTTAATGCTTGTGCCCTAGTAACTGCCTGTATAGGTGCCACATTACTGCTACTTGAACTTGAATCCGCCACTAAGCCTACCACATTAATGGGTGTAATCTTGGGTGCGCTGGAGGGGTTTCTTGGACAATCTCTAGGGAGATGGTCTTTGCCACAATCAGGGCAAAAAGCCTGTATTGTGATAGCCTGTCCTTGACTCGGAGATGATGGGTGGGGACTGTCACGAATGAAATGATCACCTTGACATCTAAAACAAGATCCTCTAGGGGCTTGTGGTCTCATTTGTCTCAATTGGGGCCTAGGGTTAGGATTTGTGTACATGACATTGGAGTATTCTGGCTCCCAATTTTGCTCCATAGGTGGTGCCTCATATTGATACGAGTAAATCTCACTATGTTCAGGTGACTCTGTGTAATACGCATGTGGACTACCTTCATGGGAGTAGTCTGAACTATGAGCATGAGAATCATTATCTGGTATCAATGGGGTTAGGGGCACCAATGCTCTATTTGGATTTTCCTCTCCCACAGCATATTTGACTGGAATCACGTTGGCTGGAGCTGGTGGTTGGTTTCCCAAGACAGGTTGTGGCCTATATGGTACCTGATATTGCTGTTGTGGTCTATAATATGGCTGTTGGTATTGGTTTTGATACCTACCTTGTGGGTAAGGTTGCTGATAATTCTGTCTAACAGCCTGCCTATTGTAGGGACAATCTTGAGCCGTGTGGTTTGTGTATTTTCTCTCAATAGTGCAATATGGACTCCGTGTAGTCGGCATACAGGCCTTAGTAAGGTTTTATTGTTTGGGTGCTCCTAATGCTTGCTGTGTAAAGTTGTATAACTGTCCCCCAGTCTTGAAGTGAATGAACGTTAGTATCATGATATTTGGATATATAAGTGTTTGACACTTGCTATCAGTACCTAATGAGCTGGAATGTTGTGGGTCGCTTTCTATCACCCATACATGCGTTTGTGAGCTCAGATTCTTTAAGTTGATCCTCGGTTTTTCTAACAATTATGCACATTATTTCTGGTGGTCTTTGAAAATCTCTAGAATGAGCTTTTACCTAACATGCATGGGAGCATAACAGATTTAAAGGAAGGACTAAAGAGGTTGTTATGATAAGCTGCTGACAATTGCTCATTCTTAATAACTTCAGATGGGATAATATATGCAGCTCCAAAGGAACTCGAATTTTTTTAAACGACTATCTTTCATGATAGCTTACATAATAACTGTTTTGAATTCACTTCTAAATAGTCATGATGTTTATTACTTATTTTGGTGGATTACAGTGTGCTGAGTCACTTCATTGATCATATCCTTTTGCAGCTCTAGTCACACCCTTTGGGCTCCCAGACAAATGATCTTGACTGTCTAAATCTCTTAATGCTCTCATATTTATCGCACATAGACTGGGAGTTGCAGGGAATTTTAGACCTATTCGGTTCTTATTGCTCCCTTTTTGGGTGTTCACAATTAGGGCAGCCTGATAATGCAAAGGTTAAAGGTTCACTGTATGTGTGGTCACTACACTTCCACTTTGCAAACTTCAAGGGCATTATGATTAACTCGTCTTGTTTTAATCGTATGTTCTCATGACAATAGATAGCCCAAGGCACTAAAAGAGAAACATTTGTCTAGAAATTATTTTGCTCCACCTAACACAATAGCATTATGGCACAGTTAACTAGGAAAACTGAGTATTTATCTTTAAGGATTGGCTATGACTCTTTGCTTCAATGATATGTGAGTTTCACTATTAGCTACTATGCAAAGCCCTTGCCACGGAGTCCCTATCTTCGCTGTACTTCTTAACATAATTTGCGTGTTGAGTGTGATTTGTAATTTTTCCTTTTAGGAAAGATGAGTATGAGATTTGCAGGGATCAACACTTTGTGGAAGCTGAATGCATGCTCTAGGAGAAAGGTACTCAATTCCTTCTTGCTGAATATGAAACGCTTGAGTTGCTTTATGTTCATTTGTGTCTGCTTTTACCTGATGAGTTCACCCAAGGTCATAAGATATTACTTTTTCAGATTTTGTGGAACTTGATGGAAAACTCGTATTCTGTATCTGTTAGGTTTGGTGATGAAGACTTCAGACTTTTGCTTGGCATCAACTATCCTTAAAGACTCCATTACCACATTTGATAACAAGCTTTGTGTGCACACGACTTTTCCCTTTTGACGTGTTGATTAGCCCCAGGAACAATGACTATTTTTAGGGGATTCACAAGCTTTACAAAACAACTCATCACAGTTGCACTTATGTGATAACACATCGAGGGAAGAGCACTATATGGTAAAGTTAAGAAATGGCGATGCCAGTTTTAATCGGAGGATTGCAGGATTAGAAAGATCTTAGACTCTGAAGCATATCATGCATCTTCTTTGATCAGTAGTGCAGATCATTTTTTTAGGGAATCTCTGTGTGAAGTCAGACCTGCTCTATAAGTCACAAAAAATCCAAGTAATTGTTTTTTGCTAGGGAAGTAACTCCCTGGTTTTACAAATACTCTTTTTATGCATTGAATGCTTACTCACACATAACTCCACCATTGCTCCTTGACTCCTATAGAGATGCTATACTGTGCTTTCAGAGATGCCTGTTGATAGGATGTCTTATGATGAATGTGTTTGGAGTTGCTTACATGCTTTTTTTGTAAGATGCACTGATATCAACTTGGGTGATTGTTTCATTTGGGGCACGATGATTGAAAATATGTACTACCACTCTGAGTATTTCCAAACTCTGGTATACGCTTGCTTTTGAATTGGCAAAACCCATGAATTGTTGAAAATTAAGTCTACGTGTCATTACAATACCCTTTTGTTGTATGCATCATTATCTAATTATTTTTTGAACACATGATAATCATGATATTTGACAAACTGGTTGAGATGAGCATAGTATAAATGAAGCCAATAACATTGGTTCATCATTCATCTCATGCTTTACATTGCCATATGTCTCACACTCACTTAGGGATAACATATTTAGGAATGACAATATGACTATGGCATCACAAGGACATAAGAGATGGGTTCTTGCAGAGTTCTTTGCTCTTTAGCTGTAGATTTTTGGATTGCAGGAACAACCAGATTTTCAGAAGGATTTCTCTCTAGAAGAAAAGTCTGGCAGAAGAGGATGCCCCTGATGTGGAAACTAAATTTGAAGTGAATGTTTATCTCATTATTAGATGCAGTCTACTTTCTCTTTTGTATGTCATTTCAGGTTTGGGAGATTCTGAAGGACTGCATAGAAGAAGGAATGCTGGGCTGACTGCCCCCCAAGGGGATTGTGTCGATCAGCTTTGATTCAAGACTTGCAGATTGACTGAAGAATTATAGATTTTTGAAGACTTGCAGATTTCCAGACTTGAAGACTCCAACTTGGAACGGTCCAACAATGAATGCTTCTCTTCTCTAAACTTTGTCGAGGACGACAAAAGTCTAGGGGGGGAAGAGTGTTGGTTTATTGGAGTTGCTCATAGTTTCTCTTGAGCATAGACACTTCTCTAGTACTAAAAAATAACCTTTTTTGTATAAAGGAGATGTGCCATATGAACACTCTCCTAAGCACTCCTTAATATACCCCTTATACTATAGTGTGGGAGGCCTTGAAATAAATCCACCTTTTTGCAAATGAAAGGAATTTCCCATGTAGAAATCCCACGCATCCACTTTTTGGGATTTGTTAGTTAGAAAGAATATCTTGCAAGATAACAAAGAGATATGTTAGTTAGACATGTGCTCTTTTTTGACTAGTCAAAAGGAGCACATGGGGAATTGTGATGAGCCTATAAATAGAGGCTCCTTTCTTGTAAAAGGGGTCCCTTGGCCATGGCCTTGGCCTCCGTTTTGGTCAATGGAAGAAGGTGTCATTTAGTTTCATCCAAATCCTTGTGTGCAATGGCGTTGGTCTTGGTGTATGGATTTGCATGTGTGTGTGCATGGTTGGGAGGATGTTCCCCTTGCTCCTTGTGATGTTGGCCATTGTTGCCATTGCTCCATGAGCGTGGGTGAACCTCTCCTCTTACACTACCCCACCATCACCATTTCCATCTCCATCTGATCCACCACCTTCCAACCCACCTCATGCGACCCCACCAACCCCTAGAGTAGGATCAGTGCTAGCAGATCCCACTCCCGAGGATCTTAACATGATGCTTAAGGCATATCATGCTAGAATCCAAGAAGGGCCAAACATAACGGATCATAAAAAGTGTTACCCTAGAGCGGAACTAGAGCTTGACTGAACTAAAATTTGCGCCAAGATGGTGGAATTGGCTCATACCATGTTTGAAGCCAGCCGCCTCTTTAACATCTCTAGTTCAGCTAAGATGCAATTGCACTTTGATGGACTGCTAGAAAGATTGGAGAGGCTAATTGAACAATCAAAAAAGAAACCCGCCTCTCAAAGTAAGGACAAGGCAAGCGACAGAATAAGCATTCCCCCCCAGGAAGCTTATGTGCCTAATTCCACAAAAAAATGGGCTAAAGAGAGTGAAGTCCCTCCTCCCTTTGAACTTGTGGATGACGCGCATGATCAATTCCCACAAGATATTCCCTCCATTTATGGAGAGTAGGAGAGTGCACAATCTCAAGTTAGATTAGACTTTGAGTCTAATTCTTTACATGAATTACCCCACTTCACAGGCCCATGGGAAGCTAAGTCTACTTGTATGAGAGCACCCACGGTCATGGTACAAAACGAAGACTCAGTCATACCTAGGAATACAGAGGTAGTAAAGAATACTAAAATGCAGTGCAATCTCACTTTAGAAGAGTTACTCAAGGTTAGGCCAGAACTGTGGAAACATGTAGCCAAACAAGTACCAGAGATAGCTAAACCGCGTTCCCAGGTAGGTTCTCATAGAACAGTGCCAAAAATTCCTCTAGACAATATAGGAGATATGAATGAAGGAAAAGAAGAAAACACCTATCTTCCCATCACCCATCAAGGATACACAACCAAGGCAATTCTGGACTCAGGTGCAGGAGTTGCAATTGCTACCACTTCCCTATGGAAGCGTTGGGGCAAGCCAACACTCAGGCCAATGAGAATGAAATTGCAGATGGCCGATGGTCACATTGAGAGACCATTAGGATTGCTAGAAGGAATAACTCTCACTACATGCAGTGTCGAGTTTGAGCATACTTTCGCCATATGTGATTTTAGCAAGAACCATGCCTATGAGATGATTTTGGGAAGACCATTTATGCAAGAATTGCTATTGGTACAGGATTGGGGAACCAATTCCTTGTATTTGCAACACTTAGGTGTTACAACCAAAGTGAATCTCAAAGATTACTCTCATAGAGATGTCCCTCCTATCCAATGGAATCCCATCCATAGAGCCAAGGACGATACAGAGTCAGTGCATTCCATAGGATCAGGATCCTCATGGATGCATGAAGACACTCACTTGTGGATGTGTAAAGTAGCAGTAGAAGAAGAGAAGAGAGAAAAAGCCAGAGAGATAGGTGTGAAGGAAACACATAGATCAATTCGAGACCCAGCCTATGCACCTGTAGTATTCCCGGACGAAGAATTTGAACCTCACGGCTGGGCAGAAATTTTAGCAATAATGGATGTAGCCATCAATGAAGAACAATGGACACCCCACTATGATGAGGATGGCTATGAAATTTCAGTTTTCTCCATAGAGCCAATCATGGGAGATGCGGTTCTGGAAGAATGTGAACCTAGCACTGATGCATTCGAGGATGCAAGTGACTCCAATTTAGAGTCAATCATTATGGACCTGCCTTTTGCATCAGATGAAGAGTACTTCTATGAAGTAGAAGCTTACCCTCAGAGACATGGGGAAATTACAAATGATGTGAGGTTAACCACCCAAGTAACCGCCAAGAGCAAAGGTAAGAAGAGGAAGAAGAGAGCAGTCACACCAAAAGAGGAAGAGTCTTTGTTTGAGGTCCCTGACAATTTCAGAAGTACGAGATAGATGACAGGAGAGTCATGATAAGAATGCCTAAACGTGAGGCTCAATGAGGAGAGCCCTATGATAACAAAGAAACCACCAAGAAAATACTTGTAGCCATAGAAGAAGGAGAAGAAAGATGCACTTACATAGGGCATGACCTGACGGAAGAAGAGGAGTATGAGTTGATAGCCTTGCTAAGAGAATACAGAGATGTATTTGCTTGGAGTTACAAGGACTTCAAAGGTGTAGACCCTGACATATGCTCACACACTATCCCCATGACCTCAGATGCCAAACCCTCTAAACAAAAACCATACACATATAACGATAATTATGCTGCCAAGATCAAAGAAGAGATAGATCGTCTGGTGGAAGCTAGATTTATCTATGAAATTGAGCACACCGAGTGGGTATCCCCCATCGTGGTAGTGCCCAAGAAGAACATAAAGCTACATGTGTGCATTAATTTGAAGAAGCTTAATGCGGCCACCATTCGAGATAACTATCCGCTTCCTATCACTGAGCATCTATTAGAGAGAGTTGCAGGCAAGGAAGTGTACAGCTTCCTTGATGGATTTTCGGGCTACAATCAAGTGGCCATAGCTCCAAAAGATCAGTATAAGATGGCTTTTACCACAGAGTGGGGCATATTTGCCTTTAGAGTAATGCCATTTGGTCTTACCAATGCACGAGCCACTTTTCAGAGGTTGATCTGCCATGTGTTTAAAGAATTCTTGAGAAAAAATTTAGAAGTCTATGTTGATGATCTTTGTGCTCATTCCAACATTAGACAAACACATATACCTGAACTTAGGCAAATCTTTGACAAATGTAGAGAATATCAAGTCTGCCTGAACCCAGAAAAGTGTGTTTTCATGGTTAGGCAAGGCAAGATTCTCGAACACATAGTGTCAAAGAATGGCATATCCACAGATGAAGAGAAGGTGAAAGCTATAGCAGAGCTACCTAGGCCAAAGAATGTCAAGGAAGTGCAAGCTTTCATGGGGCATTGTGGTTATTACCGACATTTTATACACATGTACGCCATCATTGCAAAGCCTCTATACAGACTTTTGACCAATTTTGAGTGGACTGTGAGAATTCCTTCAATGAGCTTAAATGACGATTGTGTTCAGCACCAATCTTGACCACACCAGAGTGGAATAAACCTTTCCATGTGCATGTGGATGCATCCAATTATGCTATTGGATGTGTGTTAGCACAACCTACTGGCGAAGGTAATATGGATCTTCTCATTGCCTATGCTAGTAGACAGTTGAATGCAGCTGAACAAAATTATACCACCACTGAATGAGAAGGACTAGGCATGGTATATGCAGTTAAAAAGTTTAGACACTATTTGCTTGCAAATAAGTTTAATTTTTTTACCGATCATTAAGCTCTATTAAATTTGGTAAACAAGCCATGCAACACAGGTAGATTAGTAAGATGGTTCCTCTTACTGCTGGAATGTGACTTTGAGGTTGTGGTGAGGAAAGGGAAGACTCATTTGAGAGAAGACAATCTCTCTAGGCTCACATCCGGAGAGGCCCCACAAGGAGTATCAGATAATCTTCCTGATGCATACTTGTTTAATTTGGAAGTGGTACCTCAGTGGGCTAAGCCATTAGTGCTAGTATTGACATATGGGCCTAATCACCCAGTCATAAACACTCAAGATAGAGAGGTAATAAAGGCCCAAAAGTACCACATCATGGCAGGAAGTATGTACAAGCATATAGATCAAGGGATATTGGCTTGTTGTGTGGAAGAGGATGAGTATGCTAAATGGTTGCAATTAGCACATGTAGGTGCATTAGAGCAACACTACTCAAAACAAAGGACCCTACAGACACTAAGGAGACTTGGAGTGCATTGGCCAACCATGGAAGCAGATGTTCATAGGTTGTGCAAGGAATGCCCAGTCTGTCGTATTAGACCACCTGTGGAGCACGCTACTCTTTATCAAGTGTCTCGAGTACCAGATTGGAGTGAACCACTAGTAGCTTTCCTAAGGACTAAAACGTTCCCTCAAGACATGACTTTGGCTAGGCAAAGAAGTTTAGAACAAGAAGCACTAGACTACTCACTCATTGGTGATAACTTATACAAGCATGGCAAAGATGGTTACCTCAGATTATGTGTCCATGAGAGCGAATACCTCAAGATATTGGAAACTGCTCACCAAGGTGTAGCAGGAGGACATTTTGGACCAGAGCGGGTGATCAAGGCAATACTATTTGCAGGCTTGTGGTGGCCAACACTTCACATGGATGCACATACCTATGTGAAGAGGTGTGATGTCTGTCAACGAACTCAGTATCCTATACACAAAGATGAGATGCCTTTGAAACCTATGATGGGTGGACGTGCATTCTCTAAGTGGGGAATAGACTTTGTTGGTCCTATTAATCCCCCAACTAAGGGTTCACATGCTGAATATATCATTGTGGCCACAGACTATCTAACCAAGTGGGTAGAGGTGAAAGCCACAACGAAGAACGATGCCCAGACGACAGCTAAGTTTCTCTTTGAGAATGTATTCACAAGGTATGGGCTACCTATAGACTTAGTAAGTGATAGAGGCACTCACTTCTTGAATGAAGTTATTGAAAATCTTCTCCAAGAATTCTTGGTAGTACACAAGAAGTCTGCCCCCTATCACCCACAAGCTAATGGGCAAGCCGAAAGCACAAATAAGATTCTATGCAATGTGCTGACTAAATTGGTGAATAATAAACGCTCTGATTGGGACAAATAGCTACACCACGATGTTTGGGCATACCGAGTTGCCTATAAAACGGTACTCCAGGCCACTCCCTTTCAAATGGTGCCAAAATGCAGTGCTACCATTGGACTTCTTGATACCTACATTGAGAGTAGCACAGGAGCATGAGTGGACGGGTCATGAACTCTCTTCGAGAATCTTTGACCTTGAGCGACTAGGTGAAACAAGATTAAGAGTTGCAGCCGGAATTTATGTAGCTAAGAAAAGACAGAAGCCATATTTTGATGCCCATGTGAAGGACAAAGGCTGGAAAACAGAAGACCTAGTCTTAGTCTACACTTTAAAGCAACATGCACAGAAATTAGAGAAGAGAGGCTATGGACCTAAAATAGGATCTCAACCAGTGGAGCAGTTCAATTAGCTACACTAGAGGGCGATGTTCTCCCGAGTTACATTAGCGGATGCAGAGTCAAACTATATCAAGAACTCCTCACTGAGGAAATGATCAATCGACTCAATACTGCAAAGAAATGTAGAGAAGAGGAAAAGCGAATTCGAGAAGAAGCACCGGCAAAAGCATTGGAGCGCATCCAAAGAATGAAATTGAGAAGGCAGGGTAGAGATCATGCTAGGACAGATGACTATGCAGACCCAGGATATCATATGGCTATGTGTGAAGTCTCAAGTGTAAGTCCCCATAGAATAGTTGATCGACGTCCTTTTGTAACCTTAGAAATAGGACAAGGAAAGAGTGCAAGGACTGTAAGAGCCTTGATTGACTCAGGTGCAGCCACTAGTGCTATTAAACTTTCTTACTGTCGAGAATTGAACTTAAATGTCAATCTTGTGGAAGCATATCTCATAGGATTGGGAGGTGTGGAAACCCCTTGCATGGGCGAGGTGGAACTTCCCCTCTACATTCAAGATGTTTTAATGACAATTAAAGTACTAGTGTGTCAAGATGAGGATCTCACTGAACCTCTTGTCTTGGGTCAAGACTGGATCTATGATCATGCAGTCAACCTAAACCTAAGAAGTGAACTTCTACAGGTTTGGGTAAATCAGAATTGCATTCTAATCGAGCTAGAAAATAAAGCACTCAAGGAACTAGGAAAGGCACCAACTCTTGGTCCTTCCAGGAGTACACATGAAGATGACCATGCTATTGTTGTCCAAAATTATGTGATGCAGAGGGATGATTATCTCAACAAAGAGGTCAAGGATACGATGGAACTCCCTTCTTTTCCAAAAGCCACAAGGATGCAGCAACCAAAGGCGGATCAAACGTAGAAGAAGCAGACGACTTATGCTCGAAGCCAAAAGAAAATATGAAGCACGGTGTCTCAACCATCAAAACAAGTGTGGGTGAAGAAAGGCGAGCATCCTATTGCGGTCAAGCCACAACAACTGTCTCAATTTCCTATTAGTGATCAACGACATGACACTAATAAGAAGTCTTCCAAAAATTCTTCTGTGAAAGTGAAGTCTATCTGGGTACCCAAGAACTTGATGAAGGCTAGCCCACAATCAAGACAAATTTGGGTGCTTAAGGCTTTCTTTCGAGCTCAAATAGATACACAGAGACCACACCCTGTACAACATGGTTCACTCACTCGAGCAGCTGATACCCACTCTTATTACATCACGCATGAACACATATTCACCGATGAGCACAAGTAGAATCACTTGTAAATGGGTCCCTAGAAAGCCTCATTTCCAAGTAGACACTCTCACAAAGCCCTCAAGGGTCTCCACATAACCAAAACCGAAATCCATCCACTGTGTTTCGCTGCCCAAAGCTTGTAATAGACCCCCCGACCCCACTTGTAAATTCACCTCCACCTACTAATTGCATCATTCTCACACTGCATCTTTCCATTTAGCTCATAGGACAATTCATCCACTAACTACACCCACAATCACCGAGCACTCACTGCCTAACTAACTTATCACTAAAAACTAATGTTAATGTTGTAACAGGGACACATGACCACTTGGTGTCCATTTGCAATGTTAACATTCATTTGTATATTCTCACAGAACCGGTGACCAGTCCCTTCAATATGGCCGAGGCTGTAGGAAGTAGCTCCCAGGCAGGCACCAGCCCTCAAATTGTGGACATTGAAAGTCTCCCCATTGAGGAGGAGTTGAAGGAAAGACCACTGGCATTGAGAGCATTACATGCCATACCTGTTCAGAATCCTCCCCAGGGACACACATCACCAGTAAGCAAAAACTCGCATTGGTTCAGCGATGTGGCAAGACTTCTTGGACAAGGTACTTACTTGTGGGAGGCAGAAATAGAGTTCAACAGACGCTGGGGTCAGTATCATTTCTTTACCAGAGAGTTTGAGAGGCTTCAAAATAATGAAGGGTTGAAACCGATATGGAAGAACGCGGGACTATATGATTACTTCAAATCCCAGTTACCGAAGCCGAACTTTCTAAGGTGTTCATACTTGATTAGCACCCTCACTCCGAGTAAAGAGAAGAAGGAGTACAACACCTTTGTCCTACCATCTCTTACAAGAGGTAATGAACTGAAGCGCTTCAAATTGACGAACAATTTGGTAAGGGAATCTCTCAATATGAAAGGTATGCATATCCCCACAGAGAAAGAGACAATGGTCCCAGACAACATGAAGAACAGGAACCTGACTAAACTGAAGGACATGGTGGCAATGACACCAACTATTGCTATTCAGCTTCGAATGTGCATGCAACATTTCGCGTTCCCTGCTCAAGTGCACCCCCGTCACCCCCTTTACCACCCTCCCCTCCAACTCCACCACCTTCACCTCCCACCACGAGTGTCACCACCACTATCACAGCCTCAGAGTCCACTTCCCAAACCGAAGCACAGACTGTGAGCCAACCCTCACAATCCACACAACCTATCACCACCCCTATTGTAAATGCCACCACTGACAATGTAATTCTAACTGTCGCCACGGAAAACCCCATTCCCCCTATCACACTTCTTGGTGGTTCATATTCACAACTACACACACCACTTTACACCTTCACGACCATTACGACACCGACAATTCCCATGTACACCATCACTCCCACGACCGCATCCACATATGACTTCATGGACATATCACCCACTTCCGCACCTCTACCCCCCCCCCTCCATATTCCCACAATCTCCCATTCCCCCACCACCCACTTCACCCTTCTCAAGCACAACATATTGTTGAAGTTGAAGGTCAAGGACAAAGCACAGGAGCACATCAAAGAGGTCGACACACAAGAAGAAGGAGCAAGTAGGGAGCTCCAAGAAGTGTATGTCAATGTAGCTCAGTGATGAGTAGCACCTCCCTTAATGTCAATCCGGGAAGACGTGAGGATGGTATGAAGACCTCGAGCAAGTGGCAGCACAAGTGCGTGAGTGAGAAGCACACAAACATGCACACACATACACACACACGCGCACACACGACAAGACAAAGAGTGAGAGTCAATGGAGTTCTTAGATTACTTTCAAAATGCTCTTCCAAGTTTGTTTCAATTACAATCTACCCCCAAAAATGAGCTCTCTAGCTCCTTTTATAGTTTTTGACTAGCTTTGGCCCTGTTCAGACCTAGTGTCCGGCCTAGTTAAAAATTAGGTTCCAGGGCTTATTAGAGGGCTCAAACGAGATCTAAAAAATATGAAAATTGGCATGTAGGTACTTCTAAAGCTCCTCAAGCTCAAGGACTCCTTGGCTTGCACAAAATGGAGCTACAAAAAGATGAAATGGTATTTACAATGGTGTTTAGTGATGAGAATCACTTTGAATGGGTGTAAAAGATTTGAAAAATTAAAGGTTGCCTTAGTGCTAGATCTATGTGAGTGCTCGTACTTGCTTCTTCATGAGGAAAATTATTGGCCTATTTGCCAGATCTTCGTTGACTCCCTTGTCTGCTTGTGCCTTCTCTCCCTTCTGACTCTCTTCTCTGACTGCCATGCCTCGTTAGTCCTTCAGTTCCTTGTCTGCTGCTAACACCCCCCCCTCTCTCGTGTCTGTCGTCCCTGACAGACCCTTGTTGTGTGGGTTTTTGGATGTAGTACTCGACGACATCCTGCGCTAAGTGATGTTCGGCGATTCTCAATCCTTTGGCCAAATCTGTGAGTAGAGCATCCCAGTCTACCGGCTTGGGAACCTCTGGATGTGGTATACGTAGCTTTTTGGAATGGAGAGCTTGTTCCACTGCAAACAACTGCAAGAGATGGGATGGTCTGGGAATGAATATCTCGGAGTGATATTCCCAGAATCCCGTGACAAACATCTCTTCAAACGTTTGTTTGAAGCAGGCCGGTAGATATTTGATGCGAGCGTGCCATGCATACACAACATTAATCGATGGGGTTGTGCTCATGTCGTATACAAGGTCCTGATTACCTTCATTAAATCCTAGTGCTGAGAGATGCGGTTCCTTGACATTTTTGAAGGTCTTGAAGGTGACCAACATAAGTTCGAAAATCTTCAGGCACATCTGAGTCATGACATCAGGTACATTCTTGAAACGGACCCCCCAATGTCGAATCGTCAAAATCATATATCCAATAGTAGGTGGGCCCTTAGGGGGTGCGAAGTACACATAATTGAGCCACTTCTCACATCCTTTAATCGTCAGCACTGTTTGTGTGTACTCCGGCCATGATCTCCTTCGAAATACAGGGCAATAACATGGGTTATATTTGATGTACAATGGCATGTTGTTCCATGTTCTTACCATTTCTAGGTAGGTTTCAAGCAGCCGAATTCTCCACGTCGGTTGGCGAATATGTCCCTGCTTGGCACTTTCTGGGATGTCGTCAGGTGCAAACTGGGTGGCAGAGGTTGGTTCCCTTGAGGTGTGGTGCTTGATCTCCGCATTATAATCCGCCATGAGAATGCAAAAAGGAACATACAGGTCGTCCGATGGGCCGATCCACCTATGGTGTGAGAGATTCTTAAAATAATCAGATTTTATTACAACCTCTTCCAATTTTGACATCAATGCGATTTGGACTGCCACTCTGTCATCATGCGTCGTGGCTACTTTCTCTAATTTTTGCATCCAGTCAGGTGCCTCAATTTCAATTGTGTCCATGCCCTGTTCTGTTCGCTTACCCTCGGGTGTTGGCATCGGGACATAGGGATCCTCGAATGTTTCTTCTACTTCGATTGGCACAAGATCGTCAGGCTCGGGCTCTACGAGAGGGGAGGGCTGACGCTCGTATTGCATGACCTTGCTACGTAATTCCTCAAGTTCTGCCCGGATTTTAGTGACCTCTTCAGATGTATCTTCTGCGGTCGTGATCTTGCTGGGTGATGTCTGTCGGGTGGCCAACTGCCTTAGCAAATCATCTCTCTCTTTCTCTAAAGCGGCATGGGCCTCCATTAGATCTGCATGAGTTTCTAACACCACTTTCATATTCTCAGAGGGGATTGCCTTGAATCGCTCTGGGTCAATCTCCTGTGGGGAACCCTCCATGGTCGCCTCCATATTTTCTTCGTTCTGTTTCTGTAATCGTTTATTCTCCTCTAGCGCTATAGACATATGCTTGCGTAGGAGGCCCAGGTTCCGTCGAAGCTTAAGGTTTTCCGTGATCTGAGAATGTAGCAGCTCGTCCATGTGTCGTCGTTCTTCATCATCTGCTTGGGGTGGGTTGGCTACTAATTGTGCATATTGTTCCTGTAAGGTCACGTGCTGCTGTTGTAGTAGCTGCTTCTGCTCTTCAAGATCCCTACATCGTGCTTGGAGATCTTCGTGGCTTCGGAAAAGCCTTGTATGTTGGTTGTCAAGGTGTTGGTAGTGTTGCTGAAGTTGGGACATGCATTGATACATATTATTAAATACATTATTAAGAGGAATGGTGGGAGAAATGGTGTTGAATGCAGAGGGGAAGGGGAAGGGAAAGGGAATTGTGGATGCAGTACTGGAGAAGGGTGAGGGGGGAGGTGGGGGAATGGGAGATTGTGGGTAAATGGGGGGTGGGAGAGGTGCAGACGTGGGTGACACCTCCATGGATTCAAAAGTAGAGGCCGTGATGGGAGTGACTGTGAACATGGGGATTGTGGTTGCGGTGAGAGTTGTGAACGTGTATAGAGGTGTGTGTAATTGTGAACTCCCAGGAAGTGTGATCGGAGTAGTGGTGTTTACCGTGGCTGTGGTCAAACTTATGTTTTCAGTGGAAATAGAGTATGTGGGTTGACTGATGGTTTGTGCATCGGTGTGTGTCGTGGGTTCGGAGGTGGTGACAGTAGAGGTTACAGTGGTAGAGGGAGGTGAATGGGGCGGATGTGGGGGAGAAGGTGGCAAGGGAGGTGATGGAGGTGCACTCGATGTGTGGGCTTCCTCAGTGTCGTGAACAGTGTGTGCTGTGCCAGTGGTTGTGGGGGTGCCTTGTGGTCCTGATCCTAATACATTCATTCGTTTTCCCGTTCGTGGGGGGCGTCTGCCATATCTTTTCTCTGTCCTTCGTGATTGTGCTAGTGCAGTATGCACCGTTTCAGGTACTCCCAAAGCATCCGATATCATTTCCAAGGTGGCACGGTATTGCTCGTCCACACCTTCCTCCTCCAGAATCTGATTCATGAGGGCTTTACCCGCAGCTAATGATAGTCTGTGTTGTTCTTGAACTCGGTTCATCGTGTCGTAGAGCTTCTTTAATGCGTTAGTATAAGCTGGGGCACCTTCCAGTACTTGTAGGGCTTCCTGATCATACTCTTGTTCTTCTTCTTCTGATTGTCCACCCTGTGCCTCCTCATGTGCTTCTTCTTCATCGTCCACATTGACTACGTCCGGTTGACTGGGCTGGGCTTGGTCTGGGGCAGTTTGCTCTCCACCAGCTTGCTCTGCTTCAACTTCCGCATTTACAACTTCGATGATTCTAGCAACTTCTTCATCCGTTAGATCCTCCAAAGTGAATCCATGCGGGAATTCCAGATCAGTAGGTACTGGTGGAAACACAAGGTTAGGGCCATCTGTGCTGTGCCTGGGTAGCCTGATAGTAAATGGTTGTACTCGTCGGGGAAGTCTTGGGGTTGTTTCAGGCGTTAGGGTTGCACTGCGAGCTTGTGCACAAGGCATCTGGACAGCGCCTCTCATCTTCTTTGAGGGAGGCCCTACAGCTGACAATCTGCGTTGAAACTCCTGTGCTCTGGTCCAAATGAGAGCCCTCTGCACCGGTACATCATATGCGAGACATCTGTATACAATTCTTGTAAGCGCACAGCAACCATACAGCACAGACTTTTGCTTCTTATACCATCTCTGATGAGCCATATGAATCTGGTCGATAATCCAGTGGGGCATATTGATGGTCAAATCAAAAGCATCCGCTAGGTAGAGGCTAAACCAGATTTTTTTGGGAGGCATTGTGAACCTTTCCTGCGCGGGGAATGCGAAATGTTGCATGACCATGCGTAAGTGAATGGCGATCGTAGGTGTCATCGCAACCATGTCCTTCAACTTCGTCAGATTCCTGTTCTTCATATTGTCTGGAACCATAGTCTCTTTCTCTGTTGGAATGTGCATACCTTTAATGTCGAGTGCTTCTCTTACTAAGTTGATAGTCAAGCGGAAACGCTTCAGCTCGTTGCCCCTTGTGAGTGATGGGAGCACAAAGGAGCTGTATCCTTTCTTGTCTTTGCTTGGAGTGAGGGTACTAATTAAGTATGAGCACCTTAGAAAATCTGGCTTTGGTAGTTGGAACTTGAAGTAATCATAAAGCCCAGCCTTCTTCCATATCGACTTCAGTCCTTCATTATTCTGTAGCTTTTCAAACTCCCTGGTAAAGAAATGGTATCTGCCCCAACGTCCATTGAATTCTACCTCGGACTCCCACATATATGTGCCTTCACCCAGAGGTCCAGCAACATCACTGAACCAGTGTGAGGTTTTGCCCACCGGCATTGTGTGACCCTGTGGAGGATTCTGAATCGGTATGGCATGTAATGCCCTTAATGCCACTGGTCTTTCCTTTAATTCCTCCTCGACTGGAAGGCTTTCGATGTCCACCACTTGGGGGCTGGTGCCTGCCTGGGAGCTAGTTCCTACTGTATCTGCCATGTTACTTCTTGCTACCTGTCTCTGTGAGAATATACAAACATGTGTTAACATTGTACACGACAAGGGAGGACCGTTGTTGTTCCCATTACAATATTAACATGAGGGTCGGGAGCGAATAATGGGTTAGTAAGTGCTCGGTGCGAGTGTGTGTGCGGTTAGCCGTTCGGTAGACCTAAGAGTTAAGTGGAATGATGTAGTGTGATAGTGATGTGGTTAGTAAGTTATCATGGATTTACAAATGGGGTCCGGGGGTTTGTTACAAGTCTGAGGCTGCCAAATGCAGTGGATGGGTTTTGCTCTTGGTTTCGTAGAGACTCTAGAGAGCTTTATCGGTGTCTTGGTTTGAAAATGAGGCCTTTTAGGGACCCATTTACAAGTGATTATGTGCGTGCTCATGGGCCTTGGTGTGTTCCTGAGTGTTGAAAACGAGTGAGTACTGGTTGTGCGAGTGGATGGGTTATGCTGTATAGGTTGTGGCCTCGACGTAACTACTTGCGCCCGCAAACAAGCCTTAGGCACCCAAATTTGTCTTGATTGTGGGCTAGCCTTTATCGACTTCTTGGGCACCCAAATAGATGTCGCGTTAGCAAAAGAATTTCTGAAATACTTCTTATTAGTATTGTGTTGTTGGTGACTACTAAGAGGCTTTGCCTGTGTGGTTGGCTTGAGTGCAACCGGGTGTTCGCCTTTCCGTACCCACACTTGTTTCACTTGTTGGGACATTTTGCTGCACAGGTACTTTTGATCTCGAACATAGGAAGTACGCTGCTTCCTCTGCCTTTGATCCATCTTTGGTTGCTGCCTCCTTCCGGCCTTTGGAAAAGAAGGGAGTTCCGTTGCATCCCTGACTCCTTTTTTGCGAATATCATTCCTCTGCAACACATAGTTTTGGACAAGAACAACATGGTCATCTTCATGTGTACTCCTGGAAGGACCAGGAGTCTGTGCCTTTCCTAGTTCCTTGAGTGCTCCATTATCTAACTCTACTGTAATTCGACTATGATTGACCCAAACCTGAAGAAGTCCACTTCTTAGGTTTAAGTTGACTGCTTGGTCATAGATCCAGTCTTGGCCCAAGACAAGAGGTTCAGTGAGATCCTCGTCTTGACACACTAGTACTTTAAGTGTTATTGCCTCATCATGAATGTAGAGGGGAAGTTCCACCTCGCCCATGCAAGGGGTTTCCACGCCTCCCAGTCCTATGAGATATGCTTCCACAGGATTGACAGTTAATTGCAACTCTTGACAGTAAGACAATTTAACAGCACTAGTGGCTGCACCTGAGTCAATCAAGGCTCTCACGGTCCTTGCACTCTTTCCTTGTCCTATATCTAGGGTTATGAAAGGACGTCGATCAATTATCCTATGCGAGCTTGTTCCTGCGACTTCACACATGGCCATAGGATATCCTTGATCTGCATAGTCATTCGTTCTAGGCTGATCTCTACCTTGCCTTCGTAACTTCATCCTTCTGATGCGTTCTAAAGCTTCTGCTTGAGCTTCTTCTCGAATTCGCTTTTCTTCCTCTTTGCGTTTCTTAGCAGTGTTGAGTCGGCTGAGCATTTCCTCCGTAAGGGGTTCCTGATACAACTTGACCCTGCATCCGCTAATATAGTTTGGGAGAACATCACCCTCTAATGTGGCTAGTTGTACTGCTCCACTCGTGGAAATCCTATTGATGATCATAGGTCCGTAGCCTCTCTTTTCTAGTTTCCTTGCATGTTGCTTCAGTGTGTAGACTAAAACTAGATCTCCTGCTTTCAAACCCTTATCCTTCACATGGGCATCGAAGTATGCCTTCTGTCTCTTCTTAGCTGCATATATCCCTGCAGCTGCTCTCAGTCTTGTTTCTCCTAATCGTTCAAGGTCAAAGATCCTAGAGGAGAGCTCATGACCTGTCCATTCGTGCTCTTGTGCTACTTTCAACGTAGGTATTAAGAAGTCCAAGGGTAGCACTGCGTTTTGGCCGAATACCATCTGAAAGGGGGTGGCTTGGAGTACCGTTTTGTAGGCGACTCGGTATGCCCAAACAGCATGGTGCAGCTGTTTGTCCCAATCAGAGCGTTTTGTGTTCACTAATTTTGTCAGTACATTGCATAAGATCTTATTAGTGCTCTCAGCTTGTCCATTAGCTTGAGGGTGATAGGGGGCAAACTTCTTGTGTATTACCAGGAATTCTTGGAGTAGATTCTCAATCACTTCGTTCAAGAAATGAGAGCCTCTATCGCTTACAAGCTCTATAGGTAGCCCATATCTTGTGAACACATTCTCAAACAAGAATTTAGCAGTTGTCCGAGCGTCATTCTTTGTCGTAGCTTTTACCTCTACCCACTTGGTGAGATAATCTGTTGCAACAATGATGTATTCTGCATGGGAACCCTTAGCAGGGGGATTAATAGGACCTACGAAGTCTATTCCCCACTTAGAGAACGCACGTCCACCCATCATAGGTTTCAGTGGCATCTCATCTTTGCGTATAGGATACTGAGTCTTCTGACAGACATCACACCGTTTCACATAGGTATGTGCATCCATGTGAAGGGTAGGCCACCAGAAGCCCGCAAATAGTATTGCCTTGATCACCCGATCTGGTCCAAAGTGTCCTCCTGCTACACCTTGGTGAGCAGTTTCCAAGATCTTAAGATATTCACTTTCATGGACACATAGCCTTAGGTAACCATCTTTACCACGCTTATATAGATTATCACCAATGAGTGAGTAATCCTGGGCTTCTTGTTCTAAAATCCTTTTCCTAGCCAGAGTCATGTCTGGAGGGAATGTTTTTGTCCTCAAGAAGGATACTAGAGGTTCACTCCAATCTGGCACAATGGATACTTGATAAAGAGTGGCGTGTTCCACAGGTGGTTTAGTGCAACAGATTGGGCATTCCTTGCACAACTTTTGGACATCCGCTTCCATAGTTGGCCAATGCACTCCGAGTCTCTTTAGAGTCTGTAAAGTTCGTTGCTTTGAGTAGTGTTGCTCTAACGCACCTACATGTGCTAATTGCAACCATTTAGCGTACTCATCCTCTTCTACGCAACACGCCAAGATCCCTTGATCTGTGTGCTTGTACATACTTCCAGCCATGATGTGGTACTTTTGGGCTTTTACAACCTCTTTATTCTGTGTGTTTACCACTGGATGATTAGGCCCATATGTCAATACTGGTACCAATGGCTTGGCCCACTGTGGCACCACTTCCAAATTAAACAAGTAAGCATCAGGAAGATCATCCGATACTCCTTGTGGGGCTTCTCCCGATGTGAGCCTAGAGAGATGATCAGCTCTCAAATGAGTCCTACCTTTCCTTACCACAACCTCAAAATCATATTCCATTAGCAAGAGGAACCATCTCACTAATCTTCCTGTATTGCATGGCTTGTTTACGAGGTATAGCAATGCTTGATGATCAGTAAAAAATTTAAACTTATTTGCAAGCAAATAGTGTCTAAATTTCTTAACTGCATATACCATGCCTAAGCCTTCTCTCTCCGTAGTGGTGTAATTTCGTTCAGCTGCATTCAACTGTCTACTGGCATAGGCAATTGGAAGATCCATATTACCTTCACCAGTAGGTTGAGCAAGTACACACCCAATGGCATAATTGGATGCATCCACGTGAACATGGAATGGCTTATTCCAATCTGGTGTGGTCAAAATTGGTGCTGAACATAATCTTCGTTTAAGCTCCTGGAAGGAATTCTCACATTCATCCGTCCACTCAAAGTTAGTCAGGAGTCCGTACATGGGCTTTGCAATGACAGCATACATGTGTATAAATCGTCGGTAATAACCACAATGCCCCATGAAAGCTTGTACTTCCTTGACATTCTTTGGCCTAGGTAGCTCTGCTATAGCTCTCACTTTCTCTTCGTCAGCAGATATGCCATTCTTTGACACTATGTGTCCTAGAATCTTGCCTTGCCTGACCATAAAAACGCACTTTTCTGGGTTCAGGCAGACTTGATATTCTCTACATTTGTCAAAGATTTGCCTGAGTTCAGGGATATGGGCTTGTCTAATGTTGGAATGAGCACAAAGATCATCAACATAGACTTCTAAGTTCTTCCTCAAGAACTCCTTAAACACATGGCACATCAGCCTCTGGAAGGTAGCTGGTGCATTGGTAAGCCCAAATGGCATTACACGAAAGGCAAATATACCCCACTCTGTGGCAAAAGCTGTTTTATGCTGATCTTCTGGAGCTATGGCTACTTGATTGTAGCCCGAAAATCCATCAAGGAAGCTGTACACTTCCTTGCCTGCTACTCTTTCTAAGAGATGTTCTGTGATGGGAAGCGGGTAGTTATCTCGAATTGTGGCTGCATTAACCTTCTTCAAGTTAATGCACACACGCAGCTTGCCATTCTTCTTGGGCACCACTACGATGGGGGATACCCACTCAGTGTGCTCAATTTCATAGATAAATCCAGCTTCAACCAGTCTATCTATCTCTTCTTTGATCTTAGCAGCGTAATTGTCGTTATATGTGTAGGGCTTTTGCTTAGAGGGTTTAGCATCTGAAGTCATGGGAATGGTGTGTGAGCATATGTCAGGGTCAACACCTTTCAAATCCTTGTAACTCCAGGCGAACACATCTCTGTATTCTCTTAGCAAGGCAATTAACGCATGCTCTTCTTCCTCTGTTAGGTCATGGCCTATGTATGTGCATCTCTCCTCTCCTTCTTCTAGGGCCACTACTATTTTCTTGGTGGTTTCTTTGTTATCATAGGCCTCTCCTACTTGTGCCTCTCGTTTAGGCATTCTTATCATGACTCTCCTGTCGTCTTTCTCATACTTCTTAAAATTTTCCGGGACCTCAAACAAAGATTCTTCCTCTTCTGGTGAGGCTTCTCTCTTCCTTCGTTTATTTCCTTCTTCCTTCTGGGTCACATGTGTTGCTAATCTTACATCGTTTGTAAGCTCTCCATGCCTCTGGGGTTGAAATTCTACTTCATGGAAGTATTCTTCATATGATGCAAATGGTGGGTCCATAATGATTGACTCTAGATCGGAGTCGCTTGCATCCTCAAATGCATCAGGACTAGGTTCGCATTCTTCTAGAACTGCCTCTCCCATGATTGGCTCTATGGAGAAGACTGAAATGTCATAGCCATCCTCATCACAGTGAGGTGTCCATTGTTCTTCATTGATGGCTACGTCCATTGTTGCTAAAATTTCTGCCCAGCCATGGGGTTCGAATTCCTCATCAGGAAAGACTACAGGTGCATAGGCTGGGTCTTGAATGGGTCTATGAGTTTCATTTGCACCTATTTCTCTGGCCTTTTCTCTCTTCTCTTCCTCTACTGCTACTTTGCACATCCATAAGTGGGTGTCTTCATGCATCCATGAGGATCCTGAGCCTATGGAATGCACGCATTCCGTATCATCTTTGGCTCTATGGATGGGATTCCACTGGATAGGAGGTACATCTCTATGAGAGTAATCTTTGAGATTCACTTTGGTCGTAACACCTAAGTGCTGCAGGTACAAAGAATTGGTTCCCCAATCCTGTACCACTTGCAACTGTCGCATAAATGGTCTTCCCAAAATCATCTCATAGGCATGATTTTTGCTAAAGTCACATATAGCAAATGTATGCTCGAACTCAACACCACATGTAGTGAGAGTTATTCCTTCTAACAACCCTAGGGGTCTCTCTATGTGACCATCGGCCATCTGCAATTTCATTCTCGTTGGCCTGAGTGCCGGATTGCCCCAACGCTTCCATAGGGAAGTGGTGGCAATTGCAACTCCTGCACCTGAGTCCAAAATTGCCTTGGTGGTGTACTCCTGGTAGGTGATGGGAAGATAGGTGTTCCCTTCTTCGCCTTCACACATATCTCCTATCTTATCCAAGGGAATTTCTGGCACCGTCCTATGGGATCCTCCCTGGGAACGAGGTTTGGCTATTTCTGGTACTTGTTTGGCGACATGTTTCCATAATTCAGGTCTAACCTTGAGTAGCTCTTCTAACTTGAGATTGCACTGCACGTTAGTGTTCTTCACTACCTCTGTGTTCCTAGGTATGACTGAATCTTCGTTTCTTACCATGACTGTAGGTGTTCTCATACAGGTGGACTTAGCTTCCCATGGGCCTGTGAAGTGGGGTAGCTCTTGTATGGAATTAGACTCAAAGTCCAATCTCTCGTGAGACTGAGTACTCTCATGTTCCCCGTAAATAGATGGGATGTCTTGTGGGAATTGGTCGTGTGCATCATCCACAAGTTCAAAGGGAGGGGCGACTTCACTTTCGTTATCCCATTTATCTTCTTGAATTTCTCGTAGGAAGTCTGGTGCAAACTGATTCATAGAAGAAGAAGTGTCTGGCTCCGTAGAATTAGGCACATAAGCAACCTGGGAAGGAGGGCTTATTCTATCGTTGGCTCTTTCCTCTCTCTCATAGATGTTTGGAGCACAAGCTTCCTGGGGAGGATTACTTATTCTATTACTTTTCCGAACAGGCTCATATGCTCCCTGAGAAGGAATGTAGGCAACCTGTGGAGGTACGTAAGCTTTCGAGGGAGGCTCATCTGCCTTTTGGGGGGAAAGATAAGCTTCTTGAGGAGGCACATGGGCTTCCTGAAGAGGCTGGCTTATCCGTTCTCTTGCCCCTTCCTTTCTTTGAGGGGCAGGTTCCTTTTCTGATTGTGCAATTAGCCTCTCTATTCTTTCTAGCAGTCCATCAAAGTGTAACTGCGTCTTAGTTGAGCTAGAGATGTTAAAGAGGCGGTTAGCCTCGAACATGGCTTGAGCCAATTCCACCATCTTAGCACAAATTTTAGTTCGTTCAAGCTCTAGCTCGGCTCTGGGGTAGCATTTTTCATGATCGGTTATGGTTGGCCCTTCTTGGATTCTGGCCTGATATGCTTTAAGCATCATGTTTAGGTCCTCGGGAGTGGGATCTGCTAGGACTGATCCTACTTTGGGGGGTGGTGGAGTCGTATGAGGCGGGTTGGAAGGTGGTGGGTCGGATGGAGATGGGAATGGTGGTGGTGGAGTAGTGTGAGAGGGAGTTTGAGTTGTGAGTTCGGTTATTCTGGCTCTTGTTTCTCTTATGCTTTCCTCAAGTTCACTCATCTTTTTAGCCCATTGTCTTTTCATTCTTTCTCGACTATCTTTCCACGCTCTAGTCCTTTTCTTTGTCACGCTCTCGGTTTCGCTAACCTCTGGGCTTTTTTCCTGACCTACACCCTGGTTTTGCTGCAGTGCTTGGGCTCTAGTGATTACTTGTACTGGTGCGGTGGAAGTCACGCTCCCTGTGGAGTCTACCACTAACCCAACAACGTTGATAGGAGTGATTTTTGGCATATTGTTGGGGTTCTCTAGGCAATCTCGTAAGAGATGCTCCTTTCCACATTCTTGGAAAAAGCCTTGGATCGTCACGGATTGAGTTTGTGTAGGTGGAGGTAAGGGACAATCACGAATGAGGTGATCTCCCTGACACCTGTAGCACGGTCCTCTAGGGAATGGGGGTCTTACCTGCCTTGGTTGAGGTCTAGGGTTGGGGTTTGCATACATGACGTTTGTATAATCTGACTCCCAACTAGGTTCATTTGGCTCTTCGCTGTAATAGGACTCACCATGTTCTGGAGACTGCATGTAGTACGCCTGGGGACTATCAACATGTGTAGAATCAAAGCTATGGTCACTGGGGTCATTTTCAGAAAGCAAGGATGTTACAGGGACTAAGGCTCTATTCAGGTTCTCTTCTGCAGTAGTATACTTTACCGGAATCACATTAGCTGGGGCAGGGGGTTGTTGTGCTAACACAGGTTGAGGCCTTTGTTGAGCTTGATATGGTTGCTGATAAGGTTGCTGTGGCCTGCCATATGGCTGTGGAGGGTACTGGTTCTGGTATCTTCCCTGCGGTGGATAGGGTTGAGGGTAAGTTTGCCTAACTGTTTGCTTATTGTAGGGGCAATCTTGTGCGGTATGATTGGTGTACCTTCGTTCTATGGTGCAATATTGGCTATTTGGATTGACCTGGGGTTGAGCCATAATGGGACACACGTTTGCCATATGGTCACCACCGCATGTATAGCACCTCTTCGCTGGGGTAAACCTCGGAATTTGTTTGCTAGAGACGCCTAGTTTTTGGGCCACTTTCTCTGCGAGTTCCTCAATTGATGTGGATTGCGTGGAAGAGTGACTAGATGCACTATCTGAATCTTTGTAGATTTTGGAAAGCTCTAGTTCTTCCCCTAGGTTATCTTCAATGTCAATGCACATGCGTACACACTCTTCTATAGTCCTAGGGTCCTTCAGATACACATAGGATCTCAATTTCGTACTCAGCAATCCATCAAGGAATAAGGCTACTTGTTTGGTAGGTGTGGGTAGCTCCGAAACAGGGCACCTTTCAAGATATTGTCTAAATCTTCTTCCTGCCAATCTCACAGTCTCTTGGGGAGTCTGTTTGAAGCTGTGAATCAATGAGGAGGTATTGTGTCTTATGCCACTCTTAGAGAACTCTACGATGAAAGCCTCTAGGAGTTGGTCTATACATCTGAATTGTCGCTCATCCAATGGCTGAAACCATGTAAGTGCTGTGTTCCTAAGGGTTAGACCGAAGGCATTGTACTGCGTGAATAGATCCTCCCCTTGTTCAGCTCTCAAGACTTGCTTGAACTCCGCCACATGATCATAGGGATCTCCTATGCCATCAAAGTAATTCTTCATGGACTTAACTAGCTGGGTCGATCTCAAAGTTCTTGTGTGCTCTCTAGGTCTCGGCAGAGGAAATCCATCCACATTTCTTTGGTTCCTGTGAGCTCTAAGTATCTCAGGTTCTACTCTATTCGTCTTCGTCCTCGTTCTTTCTCTGCCCACTGGGTTGGCAAAGTTTACTTCTGGTCTATCTCTACTTCTGTCTCTTTGAGTTCCATGAGCTTCGGATGTTCCAGCTCCAGGGTGACCATATGATACATTCGATCTTGGTTGGGGGAAAATGAATTCACCCTTCCAAGTGTAAGCATGCCTATCATTTTCTGTCACCACAAAGATCCTTTCCGAAGTGTGATCTAAGTAGGTCACTCTACCTGGGCTATCCGGATCCTTAAACTCATAGATCATGATAGTTCCTATATCAGTTGGCTGATTAGATTTATACCTCCAAAAGGCTTCGTCAATCTCTCGATTGAGGAGCAACTCTATGCTCTTGTTGTCTTGGGGAACCCACTCAGGCGTGATAATCCTAGTGAGAATAGATTTGCCTCGGGGGGTTCTAGGTTCCGCACCCATGTTTCCTTGTTCCAAGTCACCTAAGTCCGCCTTTGAGATTACATTCCCAAATTCATCTGTCCTGTCTGGGTGACTGGTGACTACGTATATGGTTCCTTCTTTGTCCAGGTATGCACCGTTTTCAAACTTGACTGCTGGGTGCTCTAGTCCAATGGATTGATCAGGATTCTTAATCTGTACCACAGATCTTCCTAAGCCGCCCTCATAGATGCTAGCACCTAATCGGTTGGTCCTAAGGTATTCCAACTGTGTTTTGTAAGGGCCTTCTACCCTGTACAAGTAAGGCACTCCTGAACTTCCCGTAGGTCTGTCCATGCCTTGAGACATCTCTGACTCACTGGTCTCAGAGCTAGGGTAGTACGAGTGGTGGCTCAACTACTGGGCCCAAGACCTAGCAGTGTGGTTAACACTAGCCTCTGAAGACCTAAGGCTTTGTCTCTCCCTTACTAGATGTCGTCCTGATCTAAGGTTCATATGCCTATCTAAGGAGCCCAATTCTTTGCCCAGAGTACAACTTCGTTGCTGGTTACTTTATATTAGTCACTTGTTTCTTTTTAGTTATTTCTCGTGTTTAAGGTCTTGTCTGATATTACGTCCTCAGGAATACTTGAATGTTCTTCGTGCTTCTAGGTTGATCGTTCCACGTTAGGTTCTTTTCCTTTATGTTATCAATAGTACAGAGATTAGGTTTTTAGCTTGAACTTGAGTTTTTAGGTAGTCTTCAACTTGATACCTGCCTATCGTCGCTCTGACTTACTCCTACCTCTCGTCGTTCTTAGCCTAAACTATGAATTGACAGAGGGGGTTAAAAGTTTCCAACCTTTTGTTTCCTGCTTGGTTGCCCTTGAGTGCCCAGGAAGTGTGTTCCCAAGCTTGCACTTACACTTGCTTAAAACGCCTTTCGATGCTCTCAATAGATCTGCAAGAGTTCCAAAGTTAGCTTAAAGATTTAAATTCTAAAGACAGAACCAATTATTTTCATTCCTGTAGCACAAACACAAACTTGCATAGTGATTTTTAAGAAAACAATTCTAAAGACCCCTGACTTTGATCCCCCTGGGTATGGTCAACTTCAAAATACCTTATCTGAAAATCAACACATTATCTTTATAAAAAACAATTGAGGGCGTGTAGTATATGCCACAAGCTTTCCAACAAGCCCTAGATCTCACAAATTTGATTTCGTATGAAGAAGTTATGACTGTTCAGGGTTTAGGGGGTTAGGACAGGATTCAATCTGGCTGACGGATCCTATGATTTTTCTCCCAAAACACGTGTAGGAACCTCCAATAATACTAATGGTTTGACTATTTTGCCCCAAAATTATCCCAAAGTTAGAACCAAAGCAAACCCTAATTTTTGGCCCAAAAGCCTGTCAATTGCGATTGACAGGTCTATCAATCGCGATTGACAGAGGTGTCCGTCGGGCCTGTCAGTCGCGATCGACGGTGTCAATCGCGATCGACAGGGTCGATCGTGGCTGTCAATCGTGATCGACGGTATCAATCGCGATCGACACGTTTTCCGGGTTTTTCGCCGTAATTTCAGTCAATCGGGGGCCTATCAGTCGCGATGGACACGTGGCTACGCGTAAAAGTCAATCAGTTGTTGAATTTCAGTCGGTCGCGATCGACGGTGTCAATCGCGATCGACGGTATCAATCGCGATTGATAGGGTCCTACGTGGCAGTCTGTCGGTCGTGAAGTCTGTCGGTCGTGATTGACAGGGTCTGTCGGTCGCGATTGACAGGGTCTGTCGGTCGCGATTGACAGGGTCTGTTGGTCGCGATTGACAGAGGCTGTCGGTCGCGATTGACAGAAAATCACGGAATTTTTCTACTGTTTTATGTGATTTGGGAAGTGCTCATCATGCTTGTGCTAGTGGTGAACTTTGTCTTACCAAATGATCGAATTTTCTGTCGATCGCGATCGATAGAGGCTGGCGACTGCGAGACAGATTCGACGAGTTTCGTACCTGCGCAGGGAGCTGGGGATGGTGATTCAGCAAGGTCCTGCAAAAAGCTCAAGAAACATGCAAGAAAACACACACGCAATATCGCTCTCTCGCTCTCTCTCACAAGTGAAATGAGGGAACTGAGGTGGGAAAGGTGATATGATCAAAAAACAGAAATTTTTGCGATGATGGAGATGGAGGTGGGAGATGGTGATGATGATGATGGAGATGAATATGGTGAAGGAAAAACAAGAAAATAGGTGAAAGTGAAGAAAATACCTACAACTCCAACGCGTCAACTCTACGTCTTACCATCACACGCTCGTCCTCAAAATTCGATCCCCGGCAACGGCGCCAAAATTTGGTGTAGCTCAGTGATGAGTAGCACCTCCCTTAATGTCAATCCGGGAAGACGTGAGGATGGTATGAAGACCTCAAGCAAGTGGCAGCACAAGTGCGTGAGTGAGAAGCACACAAACATGCACACACATACACACACACGCGCACACACGACAAGACAAAGAGTGAGAGTCAATGGAGTTCTTAGATTACTTTCAAAATGCTCTTACAAGTTTGTTTCAATTACAATCTACCCCCAAAAATGAGCTCTCTAGCTCCTTTTATAGTTTTTGACTAGCTTTGGCCCTGTTCAGACCTAGTGTCCGGCCTAGTTAAAAATTAGGTTCCAGGGCTTATTAGAGGGCTCAAACGAGATCTAAAAAATATGAAAATTGGCATGTAGGTACTTCTAAAGCTCCTCAAGCTCAAGGACTCCTTGGCTTGCACAAAATGGAGCTACAAAAAGATGAAATGGTATTTACAATGGTGTTTAGTGATGAGAATCACTTTGAATGGGTGTAAAAGATTTGAAAAATTAAAGGTTGCCTTAGTGCTAGATCTGGGTGAGTGCTCGTACTTACTTCTTCATGAGGAAAATTATTGGCCTATTTGCCAGGTCTTCCTTGACTCCCTTGTCTGCTTGTGCCTTCTCTCCCTTCTGACTCTCTTCTCTTCTCTTCTCCTTCAGTTCCTTGTCTGCTGCTAACAGTCAAATTTTCAGAAGAATCCCCTACAAAATAGTGATTTTCATCACTAAAAACCATTGTAAATACCATTTTCTATTTTTTTAACTCCATTTTGTTCAAGCCGAGGAGTCCTTGAGCTTGAGGAGTATTAGAAGTACCATCATACCAATTTTCATAATTTTTAGACTTCGTTTGAGCCCTCAAATAAGCCCTGGAACCTAATTTTTAACTAGGCCGGACACTAGGTCTGGACAGGGCCAAAACTACTCAAAAAACTATAAAAAGAGCTAGAGAGCTCATTTTTGAGGTTAGCTGGTGAGAGAATAGAGCTTTTGTAAGAGAACTCTTTTGCAATCAAAGCTTTCCATTGTTCCTCTCTTTGAGCTTACCTTGTGCGCATGTGTGTGTATGTGTGTGCACGTTTGTGTGCTTTCACTCATGCACTTGTGCCTTCACTTGCTCGTGGTCTTCATACCGGTCCTCACGTCTCCGCGGATTGACAAGTAAAGGAGGTGGTGCTTACGCTTGAGCTACACCAAATTTTGGCACCGTTGCCGGGGAGAGAGCTTCGAGGATGAGCGTTGTGATGGTAAGATCGTAGATTTGCGACATTGGAAGGTAAAAAAACTGTCATTTTGTTCATTTTCTGATTTTTCTTCTTCATCTTCATCATCATCACCATCTCCATCTTCTTCCATCTTCTTCTTCATAGAAATTTCTTGTTTTTTAGTGCATTTTCATCATTTTCATACCATCTTTCATGCATTATTGTGCGAGGAGGAGTTAGGAAGTGCAAGAGAGAGTGCAAGCGCTGTGTTTTTTCATGATTTTCTGCACATACGGAGCTCGCCATTGCTCGGTGCTCAGAAATTCAAAGCTCTCGCCAAATAACACGATTCTATGATGAAAATCGCGATTCTGTGAAAATTCAAATTTTTTTTGAAAATCGCGATTCTCTGTTTCCCACCTAAAAGCCTTTTGAAAAGAACACGATTCTATGGTCATTCTCAGAATCACGATTCTGTGGTTGTGCTCAAAATCGCGATTCTCACAAATCACGATTTTTAGCCAAAAAAAACACGATTCTGAGAAAACACGATTCTGTGGTTGTGCTCAAAATCACCATTCTCTAAATTTCTGAAAACCACGATTCTGAGACAAAATCGCAATTTTCAAAAACACGATTTTGTGAAAACACGATTTTGTGAAAACACGATTTTGTGAAATCACGATTTTGTGAAAACACGATTCTGTGAACCACGATTTTGTGAAAACACGATTCTCTGCTCAAAATCGCGATTCTCAAAAACACGATTCTCTGCTCAAAATCGCGATTCTCACCAATCACGATTTTCAGCAAAAACACGATTTTGTGAAAAGGCGATTCTGTGAAAACACGATTCTCTGCTCAAAATCGCGATTCTCAAAAACACGATTCTCTCCTCAAAATCGCGATTCTCAAAAACACGATTCTCTGCTCAAAATCGCGATTCTCACCAATCACGATTTTCAGCAAAAACACGATTTTGTGAAAAGGCGATTCTATGAAAACACGATTCTCTGCTCAAAATCGCGATTCTCAAAAACACGATTCTCTGCTCAAATTCGCGATTCTCACAAATCATGATTTTCAACCAAAAACACAATTTTGTGAAAACACGATTCTCAAGGTACAAAATCACGATTCTCTGATTTCACACAATCGCGATTTTTTGATTTCACACAATCGCGATTCTCTTGGTTTCACAGGATCGCGATTCTCTGATTTCATAGCATCGCGATTCTCTTGAAGTTCACAAAATCGCGATTCTTTTGATTTCACAAAATTGCGATTTTTTCCAAAAGGTCCTGTTTGCCTGTTTTGACCCCCAGGAGCCTGATTTGACATAACTTTTTTATCCAAAGTCCATTTTTTGAGCTCTATAGCTCATTGGAAAGCTCGTTTCGAATCCTACATGGTGTTGATTTTTCAGATAGGATATTTTGAAGTTGACCCTCAGGTGGGACCAAGAACCTAAGGGGACTCCAAAGGATTTTTGAACCATACCAAAGGGAAATTTTGGACTCTTAACCAAATCTTATGAACCTGAGATCTGGTAGATACCTAGGCAAGGATAGACAAAGCATTAGATCTTTTGAGGCTAGTGTCAGCCATACAACTAAGTCTTGGTCACAACAACTAAGTGGTCATCCTTACAGACTAAGTTCAGACACAAGTGACTCAGAAATGTCTTTTAGCATGGGGAAACCTGCAGGTGGCTCAAGAACTGTCCATCTACAAACACCAGAAGGACCCTATAATACACAATTGGAATATATTCGGACCAACTGATTAGGTGCTCGTATCTATGAGGATGGCCTGAGGCGATGAGTGGTCCAACTCAAAAATCCAGATCAACCCTTTGTACTTGAACACCCGCTGGTCAAGTTCGAAGAGGGTTCATACATTGATAAGGAAGGAACCATGTATGTGGTCACCAACCTACCAGATAGGACCGATGAGTTTGGAAATGTCATTCATGAGAATGAGATAGGAGACCTAGAACAAGGAAATGTAGGACAAGGACCCCAGACTCCTAGAGGTAAGTCAGTTCTGACCAAAGTGATCACACCAGATTGGATCCCTCAAGACAACAAAAGCATAGAACTATTCTTGAATAGAGAAACCGAGGAAGCCTTTTGGAGATTCAAACCAGATCAACCTAGCCAACTGGGCATAGTCATCATCTATGAATTCAAAGATCCTGAGATACCAGGCAAAGTTGTCTACCTGGATAACACATCAGAGAACATATTCTTGGTAACAAAACATGATAGCCATGCATATACGTGGAAGAGTGAATTGATTTTCCCTCCATCAAGATCCAATGTTTCCCATGGCCTTCAAGGAGTAGGATCATCCCAAGCTCATGAAGCCCAGAGAGAAAGAAATAGAGAGAGACTTGAGGTAAGTTTTGCACACACTGTGGGCAGAAATAGATTAGGATTTGAAAATGAAAGACCTGGAAGAGAGAGACATCAAGCAAATAGGCAACAAAGAGATGAACAGGAGTTTCCATTGCCTAGACCCCGAGAGCACCCAAGAACCCTTAGACCCACTCAAGTGATCAAGGCAATGAAGAATTATTTTGACGAGACAGGAGATCCTTATGATCATGTGGCCGAGTTCAAACAAGTGTTAAGAGCGGAACAAGTTGAGGATTTGTTCACCCAGTACGAGGCATTTGGTTTGACTCTTAAGGGCACTGCCTTAGCTTGGTTTCAACCACTGAGTAGTCGCAACTATCGCGATATAGGTCAACTGCTAGATGAATTCATTGTAGAATTTTCCAAGAGTGGTATCAGGCATAACACATCATCTTTAATCCACAGTTTCAAGCAGACACCCCAAGAAACAGTGCGACTAGTAGGTAGAAGGTTCAGACAGTACCTAGAAAGGTGCCCTACTCCAGAGTTACCCACACCAGCCAAACAAGTGGCTTTGTTCTTAGATGGCTTACTGAGCACAAAGTTAAGATCATATGTGTACTTGAAAAAGCCTAGATCCATAGAAGAGTGTGTGCGGACGTGCATTGACATAGAAGATAACTTGGGTGAGGAGTTAGGATTGTCCAAACTCTATAAGGATTCTGATAGTTCTACCAGTCATACTTCAAAAATCTCCATGGAAATAGATGAGATAGCTGAGCAAGTTGCCAAGAAACTGGGTGTCCAAAATAGACAAACATAGAGAGTCACTCCATTGAATCGATGTTATACATGCGGAGGGGACCACATGGCTAACGTATGCCCAATGCAAAACCAAAACATTAGAGAAAGGAATACTCCATATTGCACTATTGAGAGAAAATACACAAACCACACGGCTCAAGATTGTCCCTACAATAGGCAGGCTGTTAGACAAAATTATCAACAACCTTACCCACAAGGTAGGTATTAGAACCAATACCAACAGCCATATTATAGACCACAACAGCAATATCAGGCACCATATAGGCCACAACCAGTCTTGGGAAACCAACCACCAGCTCCTTCCAATACAATTCCAGTTAAGTATGCAGTGGCAGAAGAGAACCTTAATAGAGCATTGGTGCCAGTGACCCCACTGATCTCAGAGAATGACTCTCATGCTCATAGTTCAGACTACTCCCATGAAGGTAGTCCACATGCTCATTACACTGAGTCGCCTGAGCATAGTGAGATTTATCGTATCAATATGAGGCACCACCTATGGAGCAAAATTGGGAGCCAGAATACTCCAATGTTATGTACACAAATCCTAAACCTAGGCCCCAGTTGAGACAAATGAGACCACAAGCCCCTAGAGGATCTTGTTTTAGATGTCAAGGTGACCATTTCATTCGTGACTATCCCCACCCACCATCTCCGAGTCAAGGTCAGGTTATCACAATACAAGCTTTTTGTCCTGAATGTGGAAAAGACCATCTTCCCAGAGATTGTCCAAGAACCCCTCTACTGCACCCAAGATTACACCCATTAATGTGGTAGGCTTAGCGGCGGATTCAAGTTCAAGTTGCAGTAATGTGGCTCCTATACAAGCTGTCACTAGATCACAAGCCTTAAAACAGGATAAACCAGTAGAGCAATCGGAGTCGAGTGAATCGGGAGAACCTAGTAAGAGGAAAACAAGAACATGGAAAGATACTAGAGATAAGGCTAATCGCAAGTGGAATAAAAAGTTATCCGAACTAGAAGAAAGCTTGAAAGACGCAAAAACAAAAATAGAAGACATCGCATCTCAAAACCCCTTGCATGCCGACACTCCATCCACTCCGCCTCATCCCACCCCACCACCCATTGTAAATAGGCCACAACCAGGGTCTGTTCTTGCAGATCCAACCCCAGAAGGCTTGGACATGATGTTCAAAACCTACCAGGCTCAACTTCAAGAAGGGCCAACAGCTGCAAATCTAGACAAGAGTTACCCTAGAGCGTATTTAGAGATTGAACGGATGAAAATGTGCATGAAAATGGTAGAACAAGCTCAGGCTATACTTGAGACTAGTCAAAAGTTCAATCAGACAAACTCTGTCAAACCAGATTTGCATTTCCAAGGGTTACTAGAAAGATTAGAGCAGTTGGTAAACAAACCACAAGTTTCTTTACCTCCACAGGCTCAATTAGTTATTGAGAGAAGAAGCTCATCACCAAAGGGAGCGTATGTTCCTAATTCCACGGATGTTGGAATACCTCCTTCAATTTAGGATCACTCTCAAGAGTTCTTGCGGGAAATACAAGAGGAGAAATGGGCCAAGGAGAAGGGTAATTTCCCTCCTATTCATGAGATTGATGACCTTCATGATCAATTTCCCTAAGACATTCCATCTATTTACGGAGATGAAGCAGAACAACAAGAAGACGAAAGGTTAGATTTTGAATCTAATACCTTAGAAGAACTGCCTCAATTTCCAGGCCCATGGGAATCTGAATCTCTTGAGATTAGAGCTCCCACAATATTGGTCAGAAATGAGGACTCAGTGGTTCCAAGGAACACTGATGTCGTGAAGAACACTAAGGTTCAGTGTCATCTCACTGTAGAAGAGCTGCTCAAAGCAAAACCTGAGCTATGGAATCATGTGAAGGATCAGGTTCCAGAACTTGATTCCAATAAGCCAAAAACAGGCTCTAAGCAAAAAGTTCCAGAGATACCTCTAGACAAAATAGGGGATGTGTGTGAGGGTGAAGAAGGTAACACTTATATTCCAATCACCTACCAAGGTTACACAACCAAAGCAATCATAGATTCAGGTGCTGGTGTTGCTATTGCAACCACCTCCTTGTGGAAGCAATGGGGCAAACCCACATTAAGACCAACTAGAATGAAGCTTCAAATGGCCGATGGTCATTTTGAAAGACCTCTAGGATTGCTCGAAGGGATAGCTCTAACCACTTGTGGTGTGGAGTTTGAACATACATTTGCTATATGTGACTTTGAGAAAAATAACGTCTATGAGATGATCCTAGGAAGACCCTTCCTACGACAATTGCAAATAGTACAAGATTGGGGAACCAACTTCTTGTACTTACAACACTTAGGGGTCACCACCAAGGTCAATTTGAAGGATTACACCTTCAGAGATGTACCACCCCTACAGTGGAATTCTATCCACAAAGCGAAAGAAGATTCTATCTCTGTGCATTCGGAAAGTTCACCTGATCCATCATGGCTCCATGAAGATACTCATTTGTGGATGTGCAAGGTCGCAGAGGAAGAGGAAAAACGTTTAAAGGCAAGAGAAGAAGGAACTTCGCCAAGAGATAGACCAATTAAAGACCCAGCCTACACACCGATGATCTTTCCAGATGAGGAATTTGAGCCTCATGGCTGGCCAGAAATCTTAGCCACCATGGACATTACTGTCAATGAAGAACAATGGACACCTCATTGTGATGAGGAGGGTTATGATATTTCAGTGTTCATGTGTCAGCCCTTGCTAGAAGAATGTGACCCTAGTGATGTCATAGAAGACGAAGAGAATGATGATGATCTAGAGTCCATTGTGATGGATAGTTGCTTTAACTCAGAGCAGCACTATCTAGAAGATATAGGAGTGTTCACCCAAAAAGAAGAAGAACCTCTCACAAGTATTAAAACGGTAAATTCAAAGGATGGAAGTGAGAGCCGTCAAAAGAAAAAGAAAAGAAAAGCAGTGAAACAAGAAGAGGAGGAATCATTGTTTGAAGTACCAGAAAACTTCAAGAAATATGAAGTTGACGACCACAAAATTTTGGTATGAATGCCTAAGAGAGAGGCCATCATAGGAGAATCATATGATAATAAAGAAAAGACCAAGAAGATTGTAGTGACCACTGAAGAGAACGAAGAGAGATGCACATATATAGGAGATGACCTAAGTGCAAGAGAAGAAATGGAGCTTGTAGCTCTATTAAGGGAATATAGGGATGTGTTTGCATGGCACTATAGAGACTTGAAAGGGGTAGATCCAAGGATTTGCTCTCATACTATCCCCATGACCGTTGATGCCAAGCCCACCAAACAGAAGCCCTACACATATAATGATACATATGCAACCAAAATAAAAGAAGAAATTGATAGACTGATTGAAGTTGGATTCATCTATGAGATTGAGCATACTGAATGGGTGTCCCCCATTGTAGTGGTGCCCAAGAAGAACGGAAAGTTGCGAGTGTGTATTAACCTTAAAAAAGTTAATGCCGCTACGATCAGAGATAGTTATCCACTTCCAATCACGGAACACCTATTGGAGCGTGTTGCAGGCAAGGAAGTTTATAGCTTCCTTGATGGATTTTCAGGTTACAATCAAGTAGCCATTGCCCCAGAAGATCAACACAAAACAGCTTTTGCCACAGAGTGGGGAATCTTTGCATTTTGTGTGATGCCATTTGGGCTCACCAATGCACCTGCAACATTCCAAAGGCTCATGTGCCATGTCTTCAAAGAGTTCTTGCGAAAGAGCTTAGAAGTGTATGTGGACGATTTATGTGCTCATTCCCAAGAAAGAAGATACCACATCCCTGAGCTCAGACAGATCTTCAACAAGTGGAGAGAGTATCGAGTGTGTCTGAACCCAGAAAAGTGTGTGTTCATGGTGCGTCAAGGTAAAATCTTAGGTCATATTGTTTCTAAGAATGGAATCTCAACAGATGAAGATAAGGTACGAGCCATAACGGAGCTGCCAAGGCCGAGGAATGTCAAAGAGGTACAAGCCTTTATGGGCCATTGTGGATATTACCGTAGGTTTATCCACATGTACGCGATCATAGCTAGACCCCTTTATGCCTTGTTGTCTAATTTTGAGTGGAACGATGAATGCGAGAATTCTTTCAATGAACTGAAGAAACGTTTGTGCACAGCACCAATACTGACCACTCCTGATTGGAATAAGCCATTCCATGTCCATGTGGATGCATCCAATCATGCCATAGGATGTGTGCTAGCACAACCCACAGGTGAAGGGAATTTAGATTTGCCCATAGCATATGCTAGTAGACAACTAAACCCAGCCGAAAGAAATTATACCACAACCGAGCGAGAAGGGTTAGGCACGGTATATGCTGTGAAGAAGTTTAGACACTATTTATTGGCCAACAAGTTCAAGTTTTTCACTAATCATCAACCTTTGTTATATTTGTTCAATAAACCTTGCAATACTGGACGCTTAGTAAGATGGTTCCTCTTACTAATGGAGTATGACTTTGAAGTTGTTGTCAGGAAAGGTAAAACCCACCTTTGGGCAGACCAACTTTCTCGCATCACTTCAGGAGAGTCACCACAAGGAGTGTCTGACGAATTACCCGATGCTTATCTGTTCAATTTAGAAGTTGTTCCTAAATGGGCAAATAAGTTGGTACCAGTCCTAACCTTTGGACCCGCAAATAAGAATGTTAAAACATCACAAGAAGAAATTGTAAAACCACAAAAATATCACATATTGGTAGGAAGCATGTACAAACAAGACACTGAGGGTGTATTAGCTTGTTGTGTTGAGGACGATGAACATAGTAGTTGGTTGCAACAAGCTCATGAAGGATTGCTAGGAAATCATTATTCTAAACAGCGCACAGTACAAAATCTGAAACGTTTAGGAGTGTATTGGCCTAGCATGGACAAAGAAATACAGGAGTGGATTAAGAATTGTCCAATGTGCAGAGAGAGACCACCAGTGGAGCATGGGACCCTTTATCAAGAGTCATTAATTCCAGATTGGAGTGCTCCATTGGTAGAGTTTATGAGGCCAGGAAGATTACCCAAAGAGGCTAGCCTAGCAAGAAGGCGAAGCATGGAGCAAGAGGCTCAAGGCTATGCCTTAGTAGGAGACAACCTATACCGAAGAGGCAAAGATGGTTACTTAAGATTGTGCATTCATGAATCAGACTATTTAAAGGTCTTAGAGACTGCACACAGTGGTGTTGCAGGGGGACATTTTGGTCCTGACCGAGTGATCAAGACCATCCTATTCTCAGGACTTTGGTGGCCCACTCTTCATATGGATGCTCATACCTATGTGAAGAAATGTGACACATGCCAACGTGCACAATATCCAGTTAGAAAAGACGAGATGCCTTTGAGGCCAATGATGGGAGGGCGTGCATTTTCCAAGTGGGGCATAGACTTCATAGGTCCTATTAACCCCCCAGCTAGAAACTCCCATGCAGAGTATATTATTGTAGCCACAGATTACCTTACAAAGTGTGTAGAAGTGAAAGCCACAACAAAGAATGATGCTCAGACTACAGCTAAGTTCTTATTCGAGAATGTGTTCACGAGTTATGGGCTACCAATAGAGTTAGTGAGCGATAGAGGCACACACTTCTTGAATGAGGTCATTGAAAATCTTCTCCAAGAATTCTTGGTGATACATAAGAAGTCTGCCCCTTATCACCCACAAGCTAACGGACAAGCCGAGAGCACCAATAAGATCCTCTGTAACGTATTGACAAAACTGGTAAATAATGAACGCTCTGATTGGGACAAACAACTTCATCATGCTGTTTGGGCTTATCGAGTTGCCTACAAAACGGTACTCAATGCCACCCTATTTCAGATGGTCTTCGGGCAGAATGTTGTGCTACCATTAGATTTCTTAATCCCTGCCTTAAAAGTAGCACAAGAGTATAAGTGGAATGGGCATGAATTGTCCTCTAGGATCTTTGATCTCGAACGCTTAGGTGAGACGAGGCTACGAGCGGCAGCACGCATCTACGCTACAAAGAAGAGGCAAAAGGCATACTTTGATGCACACATCAAGGATAAGGGATTGAAAGAGGGAGATCTAGTGTTGGTTTATACACTAAAACAACATGCCCGTAAGTTGGAAAAAAGAGGATACGGACCCATGATCATCAATAGAATTTCCACTAGTGGTGCAGTTCAGTTGGCCACTCTAGAAGGAGATATCTTGCCAAACTATATTAGTGGATATAGAGTCAAGCTATACCAAGAACCTCTTACAGAGGATATGCTTACGAGACTCAACACTGCTAAGAAGCGAAAAGAAGAGGAGTTAAGGGTGAGGGAAGAAGCACAGGCAGAGGCCAGAGAGCATATTAGGCGAAATAAGTTAAAGCGGCTAGGCCTAGATGTCAACTCAAAAGCCCCAAAATATCACATGGATATGTGCCAAAAATTGGGCATAACTACTTCTCAAGTCATTGACCGACGTCCCTTTGTGACCATAGAGATAGGACAAGGAAAGGGTGCAAGGACTGTGAAAGCATTGATTGACTCAGGTGCAGCAAGTAGTGCAGTTAGACTATCCTACTACCAAAACTTGCAGTTGAACATCAATCCCATAGAAGCTTATCTCATAGGATTGGGAGGTGTGGAAACCCCTTGTTTGGGCAAGGTGGAACTTCCCATCTACCTGCAAGATGTTCCAATGAAAGTCAAAGTGCTAGTGTGTCAAGATGAGAACCTTACAGAACCACTTGTCTTAGGACAAGATTGGATTTATGACAATGCGGTCAACTTAAACCTAAGAAGTCAACTTCTTCAAGTTTGGGTCCAGGGACAATGCTTTACATTAGAACTAGAAAATGGCATGCTCACAAATCCAGATGTCACATCTTGTAGTTCTTCTAAGACTAATCATATGGAAGAAGATGTTGTATGTGTCAAAAGCTCTATGATGCAGAAGGAGTCAATCGTGGAAGAACAGGTTCGAAGGCGAGTGGATCTTTCTTCTTCTCCAAAGAATCAAGTAGCCACAGTAGTGAGTCCACCACACAGGCAAACACAATTGTTCACGACAACTGCTACATCAAATAGAAAGACACATTTCGACAAGAAAGCAGTTTCGAGCATGAAACAGGTCTGGGTACGCAAAGGAGAGCAACCACTAGCCTTGCCCCCACAAATCCCATCCAGGCAAGCCAACCAGGCCAAAAGACGAAGGAAGCAGCTCGGACAAGCTCAATCACAAGGTATCCAACAAGTTTGTGTGCCTAAGAAATTAGATGCAGCTCAACAAGGGCGATTACAGATATGGGTACCTAAGAAGCTCTTACATCCACAACAACCTATGTTCACGAAAGGTCTCAACAAAGAAGCCAAAAAGAGAAAAGGGTAAGAACCACGTACAGAGACTGAAGGAAGATCAAATCAGCTCTTCAACAATAGTAGGAAGACGTGCAAAAAGGATATGGGTTTGGAAGCCAAAAGTACAAGTAGCCTCCACTGAACCAAAGCACCAATCACACTGGATACCCCAGTTCAGAAAGCATCCAAAGAGGAAGATGCCTGAAGTGATCTCTACAGTGCCAAATGTTGTTCTAAAATGGACTCCAATAAGGAGGATTACATCAGTTCAAGACCCAATGGATACCTCCACCAAAGTCGGCATCAACATCCGCAAATAACATCGAAAGCCTTGACGAGCGACAACCATGTGCTCCTTGCACAACCTTGTCTTTTGCACCATTCAGGTCATGCATTTCCAAAAGTATGCATTAATATAGGGCCACATTACATGGCCGTGCATAGACACAATTGCGAGTCCCATGCACGAGAGCACATTGACACATGTACACCATTTTTTGATACTATACTTTGTCTTTTTGTTTTGTGACATTGTTCAAAAAAAAAAAAAACCAAAAAAGAGAAAGAACTTGTTCCTAGGTTTTGCTCATGGAACATGAATGAGTCATGCTTAGTTGAAGATTGAACCATCAATTACTGGGAATTTATCAGTTTGGATAGAAATGTGTCTCGACTAGCAGGAATGAAGAGTTGGAAGGTTTGCAACTTGAGTGATGCTTAACTATTGCATGTATGAGAGCATCCAGGGAGATATCTGCAAGGGGTAGTTCTGGTACCCTGCAAATCTTTGTATGTATACTGGATGAGAAGACTCCTGCTTATGAGGAGGCAGGATCAACCACTCAAAAGATCTCATCGGTGGACCATCAACACGGACATTCATCAACAATGTTCCATCCCAAAGGTAAAGTGTACAACACGAGGAGATGAACATCGATCGACCTTCTCTATGGTAAGTATCTTTACTTTGGAAACATCATAACCATGATAGCTTAGGAAACCTCCTCGTCGGCATCCCCTTGAGCACTTAGCTCAAGAACCCCAATTTTTGCACCATACTTCTTCCGATGCATTTTCCAAGTAAGCATGCACAGGGCTACATTACAAGGCCGTGCACAAGGCACATATTTTCCTCAACCCATGCATGAACACACTTACCCATCATCCATTATGGGTTATGCGTACTTAGCATGCCTACTATGAACATCAACTTTGGAAGATCTCGAGGACATCAACGGAGACTCACACGGCATAGTCATGCTGGAATCCAATGAAGAAGTACATACCAAGGCACTACAACTTGCAAACGCTCGCAGTGACAGATGAAGAACCGGACAAACGACCCTGCCATATCTAGAAGCTAGACGACTTTTGTTCATACAGAAGGGACACTCCCTCTCAAAGCACTACTTGGAACAACCGCTCCAACAAGGGTCTGTCAGGGACGACAGACTCGAGAGGGGGGGGGAGTGTTGAAGCTGAAGGTCAAGGACAAAGCACAGGAGCACATCAAAGGGTGGACACACAAGAAGAAGGAGCAAGTAGGGAGCTCCAAGAAGTGTATGTCGAATTTTCAGAAGAATCCCATACAAAAATAGTGATTTTCATCACTAAAAACCATTGTAAATACCATTTTCTATTTTTGTAACTCCATTTTGTTCAAGCCGAGGAGTCCTGGAGCTTGAGGAGTATTAGAAGTACCATCATACCAATTTTCATAATTTTTAGACTTGGTTTGCGCCCTCAAATAAGCCTTGGAACCTAATTTTTAACGAGGCCGGACACTAGGTCTGGATAGGGCCAAAACTACTCAAAAAACTATAAAAAGAGATAGAGAGCTCATTTTTTAGGTTAGCTGGTGAGAGAATAGAGCTTTTGTAAGAGAACTCTTTTGCAATCAAAGCTTTCCATTGTTCCTCTCTTTGAGCCTACCTTGTGCGTGTGTGTGTGTGTATGTGTGTGCACGTTTGTGTGCTTTCACTCACGCACTTGTGCCTTCACTTGCTCGTGGTCTTCATACCGGTCCTCACGTCTCCGTGGATTGACAAGTAAAGGAGGTGGTGCTTATGCTTGAGCTACACCACATACACACTCCATTTCCCTTCTCCCTACCCTCCTGCATTCAACACCTTCCCCTCATCCACTCCTGTTAATAATGTATTTAATACATTGTACCAGTGTATGTCTCAACTACAACTGCATTACCAGCACCTAGATGCTCAACATACGAGCCTATTCAGAAATCATGAAACGCTAGAAGAAAGATTCATTAATTTAGAGAAGGAGAAGAGGCTATTACAGCAGCAGTTTAATACCTTACAGGCCCAACATGATCAATTAATAGCCAATCCACCCCAGCTAGATACTGAAGAAAAACAAAAACTCGATGATATGTTACACACTCAGATAACGAGCAATCTCAAGCTTCGACGCAACCTCGCCTTACTACGAAAGCACATGTCCGCAGCACTCAAAGAAAATAAACGACTACAGAAATAGAACGAAGAAAACCTGGAAGCAGCAATGGAGGGTTCACCGCAGGAAATCAACCCAGAGCATTTCAAGGCCATCCCATCTGAAAATATGCAAATCGTGTTGGAAACACACGCCGATCTCTTGGAAGCACACGCAGCATTAGAAAAAGAGAGGGATGACCTCCTAAAGCAACTGGAAGCTTAGCAAGAGTCATCAAAAGAAGTCACAGCCGCAGCAGACACATCTAAAGAAGTCACAGAACTCAGAGCACAACTGGAAGAACTACGAAATAAAGTTCTTCAATATGAGCGTCAACCCTCTCCCCTCGTGGAGCCGGAACCTTAGGACTTAGTTCCAATTGAAGTTGAGGAGATTTTTGAAGACCCATACGTACCCATGCCTGCACCAAGGGGTAAGCGAACAGAGGAAGGAATGGACACAATTGAGATCGAAGCTCCTGAATGGATGCAAAAGTTAGAGAAGGTTGGTGCAACCCATGATGAGAGAGTTGCAGTACAGATACAGTCATGGTCCCGATTGGAAGAAGAATTCATCAAATCGGATTACTTCAGAAACCTCTCCCATCATTGATGGATTGGCACATCCGATGATTTGTATGTTCCATTCTACATACTAATGGCAGATTATAATGCTAAAATAAAGCACCGCACAACAAAAGAACCAACCTCGGCAACAAAGTTTGCACCAGATAACATTCGTGCAAGCGCCACGCACGGGAATATATTTCAACCTACCTGGAGGATACGTCTGCTTGAAACATACCCTGAGATGGTACGCACTTGGAATAACATGCCTTTATACATCAAGTATAACCCATGCTACTGCCCTGTCTTTCGATGAAGATCTTGGCCAGAGTACACCAAAACAGTTTTGATAGTTAAAGGATGTGAAAAGTGGCTAAACTATGTTTACTTAGCACCCCCTCGTGGCCAACCCACAGTCGGCTACATGACTTCAACCATCCGACACTGGGCAGTCATATTCAAAAATGTACCAGATATCATGGCACAGATGTGCCTCAAAATATTTGAGTTAATGTTGATCACTTTCAGAACCTTTAGAAATGTCAAAGCACCTCACCTTTTGGCTCTCAGATTCAATGAAGGCAACCAGGATCTTGCCCACAATATGAGCACAAAGCCACCCATCAACGTTGTCTATGCGTGGCATGCTCGTATCAAGTATCTGCCAGCCTGCTTCAAGCAAACATTTGAGGAAATGTTTATCACAGGGTTCTCGGAATATCATTCCGAGATATTCATACCCAAACCATCTCACCTATTATAGCTATTTGCGGTTGAACAGGCTCTACACTCAGAACAGCTACGCATGCCACATCTGGAGGTACCCGGGCCAATAGACTGGGATGCCCTACTCACTAATTTGGCCAAAGGGCTGAGAATAGCAGAACATCACTTAGCCACAGATTTCGTGGAGTACTACATCCAACGATCCACACAACAAGGGTCTGTCAGAGACGATAGACGCGAGAGAGGGGGGAGTGTTGGCAATGGCCAGGGCGGTCAAGGACTTACAAGACAAGGGAACCAACGAGAAGGGCCAAGCAGGCAAAGCAATCAAAGAAGATCTGGCAAATAGGCCCATCATTTTTCCTAAATTAATACTTCCCAAATAGTGATTTTAGCCACTTTACACCATTGTAAATACCATTCTACCTTTTTGTAACTCCATTTTGTGCAAGCCAAGGAGTCCTTGAGCTTGAGGAGCATTAGAAGTACCTACCTATCAATTTTCATATTTTTTAGACTCCGTTTGAGCTGTCAAATAGGCCCTAGAACCTAATTTTTAACTAGCCCGAACACTAGGTCTGGACAGGGCCAAAGCTAGTCAAAAACTATAAAAAGAGCTAGAGAGCTCATTTTTGAGGTTAGCTTGTTGTAGAATTGAACTTGTAAGAGCACTTTTGAGTAATCTAAGAGAACTCCATTGCTTCTCTCTTTGTCTTGCCTTGTGTGCGCATGTGTGTGTATGTGTGTGCATGTTAGTATGCTTCTCACTCACACACTTGTGCCATCACTTGTTTGAGGTCTTCATACCATCCTCACGTCTTCCCGGATTGACATTAAAGGAGGTGCTACTCATCACTGAGCTACACCATTCTAGAGGTCTGTTTGCTTGAGACTCCTAATTTCTGAGCTACCTTTTTCAATACTTCATCAATTGATATCAAAAGTTTTGAAGCGAAACTAGTAGGACTATTTGAATCCTTGTAGCTTTTGTAAGGCTCTAACTCGTCTCCCAAGTTATTCTCTATATCGATACACATTCGCACACATTGCTCTATGGTCCTAGGTTCCTTCAAGTGCACATATGATCGTAACTTTTCACTTAGCAAGTCATCCAAAAAGAATGCCACTTTTTTGGTTTCTGTGGGTAACTTTGGAATGGGGCATCTCTCAAGCTATCTTCTGAATCTTGATTCAACTAATATGATTGTTTCTTGAGGGTTTTGCTTAAAGCTATGAATCAAGGATGAAGTGTTGTGCCTGATATCGCTCTTAGAGAACTCCATGAAAAATACTTATAACAATTGTTTGATGTCCCTAAACTAACCTTGATGTAGTTGTTGGAGCCACATCAGAGCCGTATTCTTTAAGTTCATACCAAATGTATTGTATTGAGTGAACAAAACCTCAACTTGTTCAGCTCTTAGTGCTTGTCAAAATTTGAATACATGGTTGTATGGATCTCTTATTCAATCAAAGTAATTTCTCATCGACTTAACCAATTGAGTAGGTCTCAATATCCTAAATGTTCTCTTGGTCTAGGCAAAGGAAACTCATCCATGCCTCTTTGGTGACTTGGGCCTCTTTGTCTCTCCTATTCCATTCTATCAGTCTCTAACCTTGATCTTTCTCTCCCTAAGGAGTTCGCAAAGCTTACTTTTGGCCGGTCTCTAGCTTTCTCCTTGTGATTACCTTGAACATAGGAAGATCCCCCTCCGTTCTCACTATTTGGCACACAAGATCTAGGTGGAGGAATACCAATTCACCCTTCCATTTGTGGGCATTTCTTTCATGTTCCATGACCATAAACATCCTCTCAAAAGAGTTTTCTAAATAGATTACCTTCCTAGGGGTGTCCAGGTCTTTGAATTCATAAACTATTACACCATCTACCTCATTTGGTTTATCTGGTTTGAATCTCTAGAAATCTTTGTATGTCTCTCTATTCAAGAATAGCTCTATGCTCTTATTATCTTGAGGAATCCATTCTGGTGTGATTATCCTTGACAAGATGGACTTACCATGAGGTGTTCTAGGTTCCTTTACAATATTATCCTATTGCCCAAATTCATTTGTCCCATCAAGTGAGCTTGTGATCATGGCTCCTTGCTTATCAATATAGGAGCCCTCTTCAAACTTGACCACTATGTTCAATTCTAAAGGGTTGATCAAGGTTTTTAAGTTGTACCATTGATCACCTTAAGTCCTCTTCGTAGATGCGAGCACCAAATTTGTTGGTTCTTATGTACTATAACTGTGTCTTGTAGGGACCTTCAAGGGTATGTAGATAGGAAAATCCTAAACTGCATGTGGATCTTTACATTCTAAATGACATTTTTGAATCACTCGTCTCTTAGCTCAATATGTAAGGATAGTCATTCAGCTATTGAGCCCATGACCTAGCGGTGTGATTGACACTAGCTTTAGAGGACCTAATGCTTTGTCTATCCTATCCTAGGTGCCTACCTGACCTTAGGTTCATATGCTTTGCTGATTAGCCCAATTTTTCAAGTACAACTATGTTGCAAGGTTCTTTTGTAGTATCCACTTATTCTTCTTAATTTCTTTTGGATGTATTTCTTGTCTCAATGGAGGCATCGTAAGGATCACTTAAGTTTGTTGCAATTGATGTTCATCTTGATCAAATTATGTTCTTTACCACTTAGTTCATCCTCGATTTAGCTTAAACTAGCCTTGGACTTGAGAAATTAAAGGTTCTTGAATTCTTTCATGTCTATCATAGTCCTAAATTAATCCAATTCGCTAATCCCACTTAGCCTAGCTAGGGAATTGACTAAGGGAGTTTAGTGGAATTCATACCTCAACCTTGACGCTTTTATCAATGCTCCAATGCCCAAGATGTGTGCTCTCAAGCATCCCATGTATGATGAACTTGCCTTTAACCTTTCCAAGGAGTATCAAATGCTTGCAAAAGCTCCAAAAATTAGCTCAAAATAGGCCAAAAATTCCAACCCTAAAAAAAATTCTGAATTAGCCTATCTATCGTGATAGACAGAGCCTGTCTTTCATGATGGATAGAGTTGTCTATCAATGGTTGACTTTCACGATGGACAGAAGTGTCTTTCATGAGTTGTCTATCACGATGGATAGGTCTACTGTAACAGACATGTCAGTCGCAATAGACTAACCTATCTATTGCAATGGATAGAGTATTTTATAGGTTCTGCCTATCGTGTATCCTATCTATCACAATGGATGATATAGTGAAAATTTTTGTCTTTTTTAAGGCATATGGACAGCTTGTCTATCGAAATGGACACATATATCCATCGTGGTTTTTTTGTCGTCTATTGATGATAGACGATAGACATTGTCTGTCGTTAACCTTGTCTATCATGATGGATAGAAAAAACACTTATTTTCCATATATATATATATATATATATATATATATATATATATATATATATATATATATATATATATATATATATATATATATATATATATTGTGAATGTGCATATAATCTAGTCTACTATGGTGAACTTATTCTTACCAGGTACTCCACTTTTCTATCTGTTGTGATAGATAGAGAGCTTTGTCCCAAGGTGCGTGCATAGAGATGCTGTACTTGCTGACGTTGTTGTTGCTACTACTAATGCCAGAACCTACCAAAAGCGTCAAGAATATACAAAAGCACAGCACACACAATGGCTCTCTCTCACAAGTGAAATGAGGATATAGATATGGAGATAGAAATATGACCAAAGAGGTGGGAATGTCATGAAGATGGAGGTGGAGGCAGATGAATGGGTAGAAGGGTAGGTATGATGATGATGAAGAAAGTAGAAATAAAGAAAATAAGAAATTTACCTATGATTCCAACATCAAATCTCTATATCTTACCATCACATGGTCATCCTCAAAGCTAGCTCCCTGGCAACACTGCCAAATTTGGTGTCACTCTAGCATAATGGTGAGTACCAATGTGAGGAGAATCCACCTCATAATTGTCAATCCACAGAGACATGAGGGTGGTATGATGACCATGAGAAAATGAACACACAAGTGTGCGAGTGAGAAGCACACTAACATGCACATACAAAGCAAGACAAAGAGACAGAATAATGGAATCTTTGATTATCCAAAAAAAATTTACGATCTTCCAGAATTTCTTCACTTTCCAACTAGCTACCTTCACAAATGAGCCTTATAGCTCTTTTTATAGTTTTTTTACTAGCTTTGGCTTTTTTCAAACCACCTGTCCAACCTACTTAAGAATTAGGTTCTCTACTCATTTAGCAGCTCAAATGGACTCGAAAAAAAGATTACTTGGCTGACTTGCCATATTTGCATTGACTTCCCTACTTGCTTGGTCCTCCTTGGCCTTCTCTCTATCATTGCTCCCTCTGACATCCTTGTCTCATGATACCTTGATGCATGAGTCCTCCTGGGCTGCTAACACCATGTGATGTCTTCACATTTCCAATTTTCTCCCTAAGGTGCCTTGTGTCATCTCCTGTTTGCATTTCATGTTTGTTCTTAGGCTCTTCAAAACACGAGAGTAGTGCTACATTCCTTCCTACATGATTTGAACATCCATAGCCAACATAGAATACATGTTCATCTGATTTACCTCCTTTCATTATCATGTTCATAAATACAAGTGAATCTTCTTGTGATTGATCATTAGTGTAGTTATTGCAATCTCTTTTTCCTTTGTAGCCACCTTGATACATGTTATTATAGTTGTTGCTATTGTAGTCATAAGTGTTGTTGTATGTTCCTCAAAGAGCTCCATATCCTCCTCTGTTATATCCTATTCCTCTCTAATTCTTTGGGTTCTTGAAGCAATGTTATGTGATATGATTGTTCAATCCATATATGGCACAAGCCGAGGAGCATTGAAATCTCCCATTGCCTTATCTACCACCTCTACCTCTTCCTCTTGAACTTCTCCCTCTACCTGCAATGTACGATTGGAAGATACTGATGGAGAGTGTTAATCTCCAAAAGAAAAAGCTATCCTTGATGTTAGAACACTTTTATATCAAGAATAACTCAAAACCTTGATCCATTTTGGAAGACCAATGCCAAACCATCAAGATTTGCACTAACTGTGAAGAGAGTCACTACACTAAAAAGTCTGTTGCACATAACTCACTCATTAACTCATCAAATGTGTAAAGTTTTCAATGAAACTTTGGATGAGGTTTCACCTAGTTTGCGCACCTCCTCCAAGTTAAATCTTCTCAAACGATTCAGTAGATCTTGAGATATGATCCAAATAGTTCACCTATGTCTAAAACTCTACTTTTCTATAGTCGACTTTCACACCTGTAACTTCTAATGCATAGTTCTCATAAACTACGAACCGTTTATTCAAATTCTTTTAGCCATAGGAGATAAGACCTTGCAAGTGCATCCTTGGAGCACCATGTGCTCAATCTTTCTTGCTCTTCTTGTGTTGGTTGACTTTTGTTCCTAAAACTTGGCATAACTTCATATCCAGCCACATAACCATATAAACTTCTACCTTGGAGATAGGCTTCCATTCTTAATGACCAAGCTGAGTAATTACCTCTGTCTAATTTGTCAATTGATGAAGGAAATCCATCTGCCATGTTGTCCAACCTTGCTCTGATACCACTGTGAAGAGATGGATAAGTATGTGTTTGAAGATGAAGAGGTGTTGCAAAATCCTTGATCTACACCAGCCAAATGAACTCCAGGAGTAGATGGTGGGCCCTTTTAGCTTGCCAATGGATGTATTAGACACCCTATGTACCTTGGAAGATCACTCTCAAAAAGATAGATCAAAACAGATAAGTTGGAGTTAGCTCAGAGGTGAAAACTTGCTATTCTTGGTTCATACACCTGTCCAGTGTTTTACATAATTCTCTGAGCACAGCAGCAATTAGCTTAATTCCTCTTGGGGAAGTCTAGGTAGCTTAAAGAGCTAACTTTCAAGAGTAATCTCATCAAAAATAACAAAGCACACACTGAGAATGAGTTTTAACAAGTGATGACATCATCCCGATTTTCACGGGCTGCTACAGAAATAGACCAGTGAGCAGAAAAATCACCATAACTCAAAATGTAAAAATCCAATGATTATGAAAATTTGTATGGTTATACTAGACAGTAAGCTGAATCAAACAAGCTTTAAATCACTGAAGTTGAATAAGTAATCACTGAGAAACACCTCTGACAAGATGAGTGAAAAAGTCAGGTACCTGACAGAGAGGTGAAGATGAACAGACCCTGTTGACTTCAAATGACCATAACTGAAGATTGCAACATCCAAATGACATGAAAATTTGTGAGCATATAGTAGACTTATAGAGCTAACTTTACCAAGTTAAATCACTGAAAATAATGCACCAAGCTCACAGAAAACATCTCTGCAATCTGACTGAGAAAACTGAGAGTAATGGCAGTGAGTAGTACACTTCACAAGAACATGGAAAGATGAACTCAAATAATCATGAAAATGAAAGTATATTGCTTGTACAATACAATGACTTACTGATACATATGTGTGCCTTGTAATCACACCTTGATATGGCATAAAGCCCAGCTCTTGGAGGTTTTCACATAGGTCTCTCTAACCACGACTAAAACTGCCATCTATTTATAGTTGAGTTTGGGAGGCTAACTTCCCTCAATCACTCTCCAATCAATCAATGATTGATTTGATTCTCTACCTACCACAAATCACGAATTCGTGGCTCCTCTTTCCATTCTTGATCAAGTGGACTCAACCACTTAAGATTCTCTTACTTTTACATTAAGTAAACTCTTCAAAAGTTACAAGAGGTAGTTCACAAGTGAACTTTACATAGTCTTCTTTTTAAAGCTTCTTCTAAGACTTTGTGAGACTCAAGCCAATACTTAGGCTTGTCATAGACTTGCTCCAACAATGCCTCCATAGCTTTGGTTTTACTTTGAGAAGCTCTTCTACGGTGAGATTACACTAAACCTTAGTGTTCTTGACGACATCAGTGTTCCTTGGAACCACTGAATCTTCATGTCTTACCAATATTGTGGGAGCTCTAATATGAAGAGATTCAGATTCCCATTGGCCTGTAAATTGTGGCAACTCTTGTAAAGAATTAGATTCAAAATCTAATCTTTCATCTTCTTGTTGCTCTGCTTGATCTCCATAAATAGATGGAATGTCTTGGGGAAACAGATCATGAAGGTCATCAATCTCATGAATAGGAGGGGGATTATCCTTCTCCTTGGTCCATTTCTCTTGTTTTATTTCCCGCAAGAACTCTTAAGATTACTCTTGAATTGAAAGAGGTGTTCCAGCATCCGTGGAATTAGGAACATAAGCTTTCATTTGGTGGTGAACTTTCTCTTTCAATAATTTGTTGAGCCTGTGGAGGTAAAGAAACCTAGGGCTTGTTTACCAACTACTCTAATCTTTCTAGTAAGCCCTGGAAATGCAAATCCAGTTTGACAGAGTTTGTCTGATTGAGCTTTTGACTAGTTTCGAGCATAGCTTGAGCTAGTTCTACCATTTTCATGCACATTTTTGTCTGTTTAATCTCTAAATCTGCTCTAGGGTAGCTCTTTTCCAGGTTTGCAATTGTAGGCCCTTCTTGAAGTCGAGCCTGGTAGGCCTTGAACATCATGTCCAAACCTTTTGGGGTCGGATCTGCAAGAACAGACCCTGGTTGCGGTTTATTTACAATGGTTGGTGGGGTGGGATGAAGTGGGGTGGATTGAGTGTCAGCATGCAAGGGATTTTGAGATGCAATGTCTTCTATTTTTGTTTTCTCTTCTTTCAGGCTTTCTTCTAGTTCAGACAACTTTCTATTCCACTTGCGATTGGCCTTCTCTCTAGTATCCTTCCATGTTCTTGTTTTCCTCTTACTAGGCTCTCTTGATTCACTTGACTCTGATTGTTAAGCTGGCTTATCTTGTTTTAAGGCTTGTGCTCTTGTAACTACCTATATAGGAGCCACATTACTACTACTTGAACTTGAATCCACCACTAAGCCTACCACATTAATCGGTGTAACCTTGGGTGCACTAGAGGGACTCCTAGGGCAATATCTTGGGAGATGTTCTTTGCTGCACTCAAGACAAAAGCCTTGTATGGTGATGTTTTGTGCTTGTCTCGGAGTCAATGGGTGGGGACATTCACGAATGAAGTGGTCGTGTTGGCATCTAAAACATGGTCCTCTAGGGGCTTGTGGTCTCATTTGTCTCAATTGGGGCCTAGGGTTAGGATTTGTGTACATGACATTGGAGTATTCTAGCTCCCAATTTGTTTCCATAGGTGGTGCCTCATATTGATATGGATAGGTCTCACTATGCTCTGGTAACTCTGTGTAATAAGCTTGTGGACTATCTTCATAGCACTCATTAGAACTCTGAGCATGAGGGTCATTTTCTGAGACTAGTGGGGTCACTGGCACCAATGCTCTATTAAGGTTGTCTTCTACCACTACATAGTTAACTGGAATTACATTGGCAAGAGCTACTGGTTGGTTTCCTAGGATTGGTTGTGGCCTATATGGTGCCTGATATTGCTGTTGTGGTCTATAATATGGTTGTTGGTATTGGTTATGATACCTACCATGTGGTTAAGGTTGCTGATAATTCTATCGAATAGCCCACCTATTGTATGGACAATCTTGAGCCATATGGTTTGTGTATTTTCTCTCAATAGTGCAATATGGGGCATTCCTTTCTCTCATGTTCTGGTTTTGCATTGGGCATACATTAGCCATGTGGTCCCCTCCACAAGTATAACATCCGTTCAATGAGGTGACTCTCGGTGTTTGTCTATTTTGAACTCCTAGCTTCTTGGCCACTTGCTTAGCTATCTCATCTATTTCCGTGGAGATTCTCTAAGTATGAATAGTAGAACTATCAGAATCCTTATAGAGTTTGGACAATCCTAACTCCTCACCCAAGTTATCTTCTATGTCAATGCACATCCGCACACACTCTTCTATGGATCTAGGCTCTTTCAAGTACACATATGATCTTAACTTGGTGCTTAGTAAGCCATCTAAAAACAAGGCCACTTGTTTCGCTGGTGTGGGTAACTCTGGAATAGGACATCTTTCTAAATACTGTCTGAACCGTCTTCGTACAAGTCGCACAGTTTCTTGAGGTGTCTGCTTGAAGCTGTGGATCAAGGATGATGTGTTGTGCCTGATACCACTCTTGGAAAATTCTACAATGAATTCGTCTAGCACTTGACCTATATCTTGATAGTTACTACTATTCAGGGGTCGAAACAAAGCTAAGGCAGTACCCTTAAGAGTCAAACCATTTGCCTCGAACTGGGTGAACAAGTCCTCAACTTGTTCGGCTCTTAACACTTGTTTGAATTCAGCCACATGATCATAAGGATCTCTTGACCCGTCAAAATAGTTCTTCATTGTCTTGACCACTTGAGAGGGTCTAAGCGTTCTTGGGTGCTCGCGGGGTCGAGGCCACAGAAAATCATGTTCAATTCTTTGATGCCTATGTGCTTGATATATTTCTCTTTGAGGTCGTTCATTTTCCCGACTTGATCTATCTCCACCCACATTGTGTGTAAAGCTTACCTGAGGTCTCTCTCTGGTTCTTTCCCTCTGGGTTTCATGAGCGTGGGATGATCCTGCTCCTTGGAGGCCATGGGAAACACTAGATCTTGGTGGAGGAAAAATCAATTCACCTTGCCAAGTGTATGCATGCTTTCCATGATCTAATACTAAGAATATTTTCTCCGATGTGTCATCCAGGTAGACAACTTTGCCCGGTATTTCTAGATCCTTGAACTCGTAGATGATGACTATTAGGCTAGGTTGATTTGTTTTGAATCTCCAAAAGACTTTCTCTGTTTCTCTATTCAAGAATAGGCCTATGCTTTTGTTGTCTTGAGGGATCCAATCTCGAGTGATCACTCTGGTCAAAACTGACTTACCTCTAGGAGCCTTGGGTTCTCATCCTACATCTCCTTGCACTAGGTTTCCTTTTGTTGGAGCTAGATGTCTGCGGAAGCACGCAAGCAACACAAGGAAGAAGAAGAAGCTTGGAGCACAACACACAATACTGAATGTATTACTAGAGAATGTACAAAGATGAGTAGCCCATTAGGGAAATAGGTGTATATACAAGCCGAGGGAAAAAAACCTCCTAAAGAGGGAAAAAAGTGCCCTCACAGTCTTAGTGTGTTCACACACATCACTACCTAAATATATCAACAAATCCCCCCTAGGAGTGATGCGGTGAACAAGGAGCTCGCGCTCATGTATAAGGAAGTGCCAAGCTATGTGGAAATCACTCCACAAAAGGAAGTAAGCCCAAAGCTTTGCGGAAAGCTTCAAACTTCTCCCTAGACAGAGCCTTCGTGAAAAGGTCTGCAATGTTCTCCTACGTGGGCACATATGCCAAGCTGATCTCCCCAGCAGAGAACCTCTCCCGGACATAGTGATAATGCACCTCAATGTGCTTAGTGCGAGCATGGAACAGAGGGTTCCTCGCAACTGCCAATGCGCTCTGACTGTCAATGAAGATGGTGGTGGCAGAAGTCTGACCAACACCCAAATCAGCCATAAGGCGTCTGAGCCACACACACTCAACAGTCGCTGTGAAAGCTTCCCTATACTCAGCCTCACAACTAGAAGTGGCCACAATAGGCTGCTTCTTGCTCAACCAAGATATACGTGAGCTACCAAGCATGAAGCAAAAGCCACTAGTGGACACACGAGTGTCATAGCAACCAGCCCAATTAGAGTCAGAAAAGCATGCAAATTTGGTGGTAGTGATCCCCCTTGGGATAAAACAACCCAAGTAGCCGAGTACCACTCAAATAGCGAAAGATGAGCTTAACTGCCTGCCAATGCTTGACTCCTAGGCAATGCATAAACCTGCTCATCTGTGAGACAGCAAACTGAATATCTAGCCGAGTAATGCATAAGTAAATCAAGCATCCAACAGCCTGCTGATAGAGAACATCATCAAATGCATCTCTCGCATCATGAAGACTCAAACGTAAACCTGTCTCCATAGGAGTGGCAATAGGCTTACAGTCTTCAAGGCCAAAATGCTGCAATAATGTGTCAATATATTTCGTTTGACACAAATCTATTCCACCATCAACTTGCATTAACTGAATGCCCAAATAGTGATGCAAATGCCCCAAATCAGACATCTCAAATGAGGCATGCAAATCAGCCTTAAAATCAGCAATATGCTTCTCAATAGGACTAGTGAGCAGCATGTTGTCAACATAGACAACAATGATGAGAAGCACATCATTAGCACGCTTAACATATAAGGTGCTTTCAGTTGGACTGTTCTCAAAACCATGTGCAATCAAATAGGCATGTATCTTCTCATACCAAGCACGCGGTGCTTGCTTTAAATCATATAATGCCTTCTTTAACTTGCACACCTGGTTTTCATGCCCTTTCTGCACAAAGCCACGGGGCTCAAAAACATACACTTCTTCATGCAAGTCACCGTTTAGAAATGCAGTTTTAATGTCCAACTGATGTACATTCCAACCATGATTGGCGGCAAATGCACAGATGCTCCGAATAGTAGTCATACGGCATGTAGGTGCAAAGGTCTCATCAAAATCAATGCCTCTTTCCTGTGCATAACCCTTTGCAACAAGCCTAGCCTTATACCTGTCAACTGTACCATCAGGTTTACGCTTCAACTTGTATACCCACTTAGTGCCAATGGCCTTCTTGACAGGTGGCAAGTCACATAAAGACAAAGTACCATTCTTCATTATTACATCATATTCAGATTGCATAGCAGCCATCCAATTTCCTTAATATTGTGCTGCATCAAACAAAATAGGCTCAATCTCATCAGAAAGACTGATGAAGCCATAGCATAGCAATCTGATGCAAAAGAGGCACTATGAGAGCCTGATCTAGTACGATATGATAGAGGTGCATCTAATTTGCTGCCACGCAAGGTCTACACCAGCCATTTTGGCATAGTTCTTGCCTGCTCAATATCAGGTCTCTCATCAATAAGTGCATCATGTAAATCTGCATCAGAAATGGAATAATCTGCATCATCACATGAAACCTGCAAAGGCTGAGAAGTTGCCTCATTTGGACCAGCACTAGACTATCCACCTATAAAAAGAGGTAGCAAAGTATCATACATGTCTTTGGAGCTAACAGATGTCTCCTTAGTACATGAAAGCAATGGCTAAATAGCATCTTCCACAAAAACAACATCAATGCTAACCAGAATGCGTTTAGTCTGTGGATGATACAGACGATACCCTTTACTTTCAAAACTGTATCCGACAAAAATACATTTTACTGCTTTATCGTCCAACTTTCTACGATGTTGTTCAGGCACTAATGCATATGCCAAACAAACAAAAACACGCAGATGAGAAACAGATGGCTTGCCATCATGCCAAGCCTCATATGGAGTGATAGACTGCAGCGCTTTAGTGGGACACCCGCTCAGTACATATGTTGCACACATGACAGCCTCAAGCTAGAAACTATGTGGTAAAGCCTGACCCTTGACCATATACCTTGCCATCTCCATGAGTGACCTGTTCTTTCGTTCAACAACTCCAATTTGTTGAGGTGTATACGGCACTGTACGCTGGTGTTTTATCCCACGTTCAGCTAGAAATGCATTAAAATCAGAAGACATATATTCCCCCCTTGATCAAAACGGAGGGTGCCCATTTACATGTTGACAAATTTTCAGCCAAAACCAAAAACTGTTTGAAGCACATGAACAGCTCAGACTTTGCCTTCAATGGATATACCCATGCATGCGTGGAAAAATCATCGATGAAAGTCACGAAGTAAAGATAATTCCCAAAAGAAGGTGTCTACATAGGACCACAGACATCACTATGTACAAGCTGCAATTTCTGAGTAGCCCAAACTAAACCATCTTTTGGAAAGGACGAACGCTGTAGTTTGCCCAAAATACACCCTTCACAAACATGTTTTCCAGGTGCCTCAAGTTTGGGCAAAGAGGACACCATTTCAGATTTCTATAGGTGTAGCAAACTAGCAAAATTCAGATGGCCATAGCGTGCATGCTAAAGCTTTGCATCTGACATAGCCTGAGAATCATTTACTGCACATGCCAAATCATTTATAGATCTTTCATAGTCTATGAGCTTATACAACCCACGACATAAAATACCAGAAGCAATAATCACATTGCCATTTGACAGATCATGAACTGTACACCTGTCATCAACAAATTTCACAACCAAACCAATCTTGGCTAATGCAAAAACTGATAACAGGTTCTTCTTGATCCCTGGCACAAATAAAGCATCTAACAAAGTGAAAGAACTACCATCAGCAGTAGTCAAAGTGATCTTACCAACTTTCATAACAAGATAAGAGGAGTTGTTGGCACATGTAACAGTATTCCTTGTAGGGGTAGGCTCGAGTGAAGAGAAGAAACTCCGCTGCGAGGTAATATGTTTGGTCACCCCACTGTCAAAATACCAAACATCTAAGTCTACTGCAGACATGCACTGCTCATGAGAAGATGGGTCAAAACTGCAGACAGTAGTAAACACCCATTCTTCTTCTTGCACAAGATTAGGAGACTCTCTTTTTGGTGTAGAGGCCTCTGCAACAACCATTCCAGCCTCTTTCTTCTTTGCCTCTTTAACAGCCAGTTTTGGACAGTTCTTTATGATATGATCATTCCCTTTACCGTACTTATAAAACAATTTCTGCTTTTCTGATTTCTTCTCATCTTTATCTCCTTCTTCGAATATGCAGAATTAGCAGATTTCTGCTTACTAGTTGAAGAGCTCCATTTTCCTTTGCCCTTCTGACTAGCCAGGAAAGCTTGATCTGCAACTCGCATAATGGACCTCATCTGCCTAGACTGATCTTCCTACAATAGAACATAGACTAACTCCTCAAATGATAAGGCATTTGGATTACCTTTCATCATCAACAGAAGAGTAGAAACAAAACTTTGATATGAATTAGGAAGACCATTCAGAACGGTCTGCACAAGTGAGCTATCTGGTATAACCTCATCAGCAGAAAGCAATTGTTCCTTCAAGTCTTTGATCTTTGTTAGGAAATTGTCCATAGAATCACCTTCATTCATGTGCTCACTCTCCAATTGTTTTCGGAGGTAAGCAACACGAGCCTAATTCCTAGCTTGGTACAATGTGCTAAGTGTATCCCAAGCATCCTTAGCTATTCTACAAGAGCGAATGTGAGGAATAATGGCATGTTTGACAGACAAAGCTATCAATGCATGTTCTTGGGCATCTCTACCATCCCATCGAATCTGCTTTGCAATAGGTGTAGCAGAAACCATAGCACGAATAGGAATATGTAGAATATCATCATCTTTGACACCTTTTGCATTAGCTTCAGTACCTGCAGTTGTAACAATTGCAGGTGGGATAGGACATTTTTCGACACCCTGTACAATGTTCCACAGTCCTTTTGCAACCAACACATGTCGCATCATATAAGCCCATAACGGGTAGTTGGTACCATCCAACTTATCCTCAATAGCCAACATACGGAATACATCATTGCTTTCAGCCATGGTTGGTGACTAAAATACCTTGATGCAGAAAATTGATTGTATCTCAAAAAGTTGAACAGAACTGCCCAAATGAATTTCGCTAGACCTGTAGCAGACTTTGAGATGCTTATACTGGCGAACAGAAAATAGTATATACCTTTGGCACAAAAAGACAAAATAGCCTGCACAAGCACTGTGATAGTTCATTCGGAGGCCGAAACGAGCTCAGATCGCGATTTTGGCACCACAAAGTAAAGAAGTTTTGATTCAAAAACACGTTGCGTATGCTCACCAAAATTCGTGCAATTCTGAGACTGCAAACGGAGGAGTGTCGACGGTGCCCTAGATGAGGCGACGACCTGCTCTGATACCAATTGTTGGAGTTAGACGTCTGCGGAAGCACGCGAACAACACAAGGAAGAAGAAGAAGCTTGGAGCACAACACACAATACTAAATGTATTACTAGAGAATGTACAAAGATGAGTAGCCCATTAGGGAAATAGGCGTAAATACAAGCCGGGGGAAAAAAACCTCCTAAAGAGGGAAAAAAGTGCACCAACGGTCGTAGTGTGTTCACACACATCACTACCTAAATATATCAACACCTTTCTATACTCTCAGGAATGATATTTCCAATCTCATCTCTCCTATCTCGTAAGTTGGTAACCACATACATAGTTCCTTCCTTATCAATGTATGAACCCTCTTCAAACTTGACTACTGGGTATTCAAGTCCAAAGGGTTGATCTAGATTTTTGAGTTGGACCACTGATCGCCTAAGGCCATGCTCATAGCTGTGAGCACCCAATCGATTGGTCCGAATATATTCCAATTGTGTCTTATAGGGACCTTCTGGTGTTTGTAGATAGGTAGTGCCTGAGCCCCCTGTAGGTTTCCCCATGCTAAATGACATTTGTCAATCACTTGTGTCTGAACTTAGTACGTAAGGATAACCACTTAGTTGTTGTGCCCAAGACTTAGCTGTATGGTTGACGCTAGCCTCAAAAGATCTATTGTTTTGTCTATCCTTGCTTAGGTGTCTTCCAGATCTCAAGTTCATAAGCTTTGTCTTCTAGTCCCAAAATTCCCCTTTGTATTGCTCAAAGTCCTTTGGAGCTCCCTTGGCTTCCTAGTCCCACTTGAGGATCAACTTCAAATTAGTCCCACTTGAGGGTCAACTTCCAATTAGTCCAATGAGCTATAGAGCTCAAAAAATGGACTTTTGATGAAAAAGTTATGTCAAATCAAGCTCCTGGGGGTCAAAACAGGAAAACAAGACCTTTTGGAAAAATCAGGAATTTATGTGAAAATCGCGATTTTGGGGGTCTGAAAATCGCGGTGCTGAGCACTTATGAAAATTGTGATTCTAGAGACTCAGACAATCGCGATGTTGTGAAACAATCGCGATGCTAAGTCAAGCTTGAAAATTGTGTTTTTGAGACCTCGTGAAAATTGTGAAAATCTTGATTTTGTAGCTGTGAAAATCGTGATGTTGTCATCTTTTCAAAAAATCATGAAATTCTCGATTTTGATTGAAAATCGTTTTTGAAAATCGTGATTTTGTACCTCAGTGAAAATCATGCTTTCTGAAAATCGTGAAAAATCGCGATTTTGGATGAAAGTCTTGTTTTTGAAAATTGCAATTTTGGACCCAATAGAGAATCGTGTTTTCCCAAAATTGCATTTTTTGCTGAAAATCATGATTTGTTCCAAGTGAAAATCGTGTTTTTTCCCAAAATCGTGTTTTTTGGCTGAAAATCATGATTTATGAAAATCGTAATTTTGAGCCAATTGAAAATCGTGTTTTTCCCAAAATTGTGTTTTTGGCTGAAAATTGTGATTTGTGAAAATCACGATTTTGAGCCAACTGAAAATTGTGTTTTTGGCTGAAAATCGTGATTTGGAGCCAACTGAAAATCACATTTTTTTTTCCAAAATCGTATTTTTGGCTGAAAATGGTGATTTGTGAAAATCGCGATTTTGAGCCAGCTGAAAATCATGTTTTTGGTTGAAAATCGTGATTTGTGAAAATCACAATTTTGAGCCAGCTGAAAATCATGTTTTTTTTTTTAACTCAAGTTTCCATGACATCTAGAGAACCGCGTTTTTGTGTGACTTAGGTGGGAACTAAAAATTGCATACTTTTGAAAAATTTGAATTTTATGAAGATCACGATTTTTAGTCAGAATCGTGTTTTTTGGCAAGAAATTCAAATTTTTGAGCGCCAAGCAATGGCGAGCTCCATATGTGCAAAAAATCACGAAAAAACACAGGTGCTTGCTCTCCCTTGCACTTCGTAACTCCTTCTCGCACAATAATGCATGAAAAATGGTATGAAAATGATGAAAATGCACGAAAAACAAGAAATTTCTATAAAGAAGAAGATGGATGAAGATGGTGATGATGATGATGATGAAGATGAAGAAGAAAAATAAAAAAAATCAACAAAAATGATAGTTTTTTTACCTTCCAACATCGCAAATCTACGATCTTACCAGCACAACTCTCGTCCTCGAAGCTCTCTCCCCGACAATGGTGCCAAAATTTGGTGTAGCTCAAGCATAAGCACCACCTCCTTTACTTGTCAATCTGTGGAGACGTGAGGACCGGTATGAAGAGTGAAGGCACACGTGCATGAGTGAAAGCACACAAGCATGCACACACATACACACACACATGCACAAGGTAAGAGCAAAGAGAGGAGCAATGGAAGGCTTCTATTGCAAAGATCTCTCTTACAAATCTTCAAACTCTATCAATCCAACTCTCTAACAAGCTAACCCCCAAAAATGAGCTCTCTAGCTCTTGTTATAGTTTTTTTACTAGTTTTGGCCCTGTCCAGACTTAGTGTCCAGCCTACTTAAAAATTAGGTTCCAGGGCTTATTTGAGGGTTCAAATGGAGTCTAAAAATTATGAAAATTGGTAGGATGATACTTTAAATATTCCTCAAGCTCGAGGACCCCTTGGCTTGAAAAAAATGAAGTTACAAAAATGGAAAATGGTATTTACAATGGTTTTTAGTGATCAAAATCACAATTTTAATAGGGACTTCTTCTGAAAATTTGACATATGCTTCTTGGAGCTCCCTACATGCTCCATCTTCTTGTGTGTCCACTTCTCTTATGTGCTTCCATGCTTTTGCTTTCCAACTGATGTGAAGAATGGTTTTTTACATGGTGAGTTATAGGAACAAGTATACATGGACTAGCCACAAGGATATGAAGATTCAAAGCATCCCAAATACATTTGCAGGTTGCAAAAGGCTTTGTATGGGCTTAAACAAGCCCCTCGTGCTTGGCATTCAAGGATTGTAGATTACTTAACCACCACTAGATTTTTAGTGTGTTGCTAATCATTTGTTATATGCAGGGAATGGTGATGATAACATCACCATTGTGGCTATTTATGTTGATGACTTGATTGTAGGAGGTCATAATGAAGAAAGCATTAAAGTAAAGCGAATCCTTATCATGAATTTGACATGAAAGATCTTGGTGTCTTGTTCTAGTTTTTGTGCATTGAGTTTATACAGAAAGAAATAGGTATATGGATGTCACAAAATCTGTGTGTGTGTGTCTCTCTCTCTCTCTCCCTCTCTCTTTGGAGTTTGAGCTTTGTGGAAGCAGTGAATAGCACAAGGAAGAAGAAGCTTAGAGCACAACACATAATAAAAAATGTATTATCAAGTCAATGTACAAAGTTAAGTGAACCATTAGGGTTATAGGCATATATACAAGCCGAGGGGAAAAACCTCCTAAAGAAGGAAAAAAGTGCCCCGGTGGTCCTAAGTGTGTTCATACACATCACTAGCAAAATATATCAATAAAACACCCCTAGGATTGATGCAGTGAACAAGGTGGTGGCACTCATGTATAAGGAAGTGCTAAGCTATGTGGAAAGAGATCAATCCAAAAAAGGAAGTAAGCCCAAAGCTTTGCAAAAAGCTTCAAATTTCTCCTAAGGTAGAGCCCTTCTGAAAAGATCTGCAATGTTATCATGTGTGGGCACATATGCCAAATTGATCTCTCTAGCAGAGAACCTCTCCCTAACATAATGATAATGCACCTCAATGTGCTTAGTGCAAGCATGGAACACAAGGTTTCTCCTAATCTCCAATGCGCTCTAATTGTTAGTGAAGATGGTGGTGGCAAAAGATTGACCAACACCCAAATCATCCAAAAGGCATCTGACCCACACACACTCAAGATTCACTATGAAACTTTCCCTATACTTAGCCTCACAAATGGACGTGGACACAGTAGGTTGCTTCTTTTTCAACCACAATATGCATGAGTGACCAAGCATGAAGCAAAAACCTTTAGTGGACACATGAGTGCCATAGCAACTAGCTCAACCCAAGTAAACACAAAACATGTAAATTTGGCAGTAATGATCCCCCCCTTGGGTTAAACAATCCAAGTAGCCAAGTACCACTCAATTAGCAAACTATGCACTTAACCACATGCAAATGCTTGACACATGGGTTGTGCATAAACCTACTCATCTGAGAGATAGCAAACTAAATATCACACTGAGCTATGCATAAGTAAATCAAGCATTCAATAGATTGATGATAGATAACAACATCAAATGCATCTGGAGCATCATGAAGACTCAATCATAAACATGTCTCCATAGGATTGGCAATAGGTTTGCAATCTTCAAGGACAAAATCTTGCAATAATGTGTCAATATATTTTGTTTGACATAGAGTTATTTCCCCATAAACTTGCATAAATTGAATGCCCAAATAATTATGCAAGTGCCCCAAATTTAACATCTCAAAAGAGCCATGAAAATCAGCCTCAGAATCAGAAATATGCTTCTCATTTGGACCAGTAAGTGACATGTCATCAACATACACAACCATGATTAGAAGTCATCATCTGCATGCTTAACAGGTAAGTGCTCTCAATTGTTCTATTCTTAGAACCATGTGCAACCAAGTAGGCATGTATCTTTTCATACCAAGCACGTGGTGCTTGCTTCAAACCATGTAATGCCTTTTTCAACTTGCACACTTTGTTTTCATGCCCTTTCTGCACAAAAACATGGGGCTGAAAAACATACACTTCTTCATGTAACTCACCATTCAGAAATGGAGTTTTAATGTCCAATTGATGTACATTCCAACCATGATGGATTGAAAATGCATAGATACTACAAATGGTGGTCATGTGCAAAGGTCTCATCAAAATCAATGCCTCTCTCTTGGGCATAACCTTTTGCAATAGGCCTATCATTATACCTATCAATTGTTCCGCTTACATTTCAACTTGTATACCCATTTAGTGCCCATGGCCTTTTTCCCTAGAGGCAAATCACATAAAGACCAAGTACCATTCTTAATAACAACATCATATTTTGATTGAATAGCAGCCATCAAATTTTCTTAAAATTGTGCTCCATCAAAAGAAACAAACCCATCTTCATCACAAAGACAATAGGTAGACATAGCATAGCAATCTGGTGCAAAAGAAGCACTATGATAGCCTGAACAAGTATGATATGATAGAGATGCATCTAATTTGCTATCTCACAAAGTGTGCACTAGCCATTTAAGCATATTTTTTGCCTCCTTTATATCACACCTCTCATCAACAAGTGCATCATGTAAATTTGCATAAAAAATGGAATGATCTCCATCATCATGTGGAACTTGTAAAGGCTAAGAAATTGCCTCATTTGGACCAACACTAGGTTGTCCACGTGTAAATAGAGGTAGCAAAGTGTCATACACATCTCTAGAGCTAATTGATGTCTCCTTGGGACATGAAAGTAATGGTTGAATTGCATCGTCCACTAAAACAACATCACAGATAACCAAAATATAGTTAGTCAGTTGATGATATAGACAATAGCCTTTGCTTTCAAAACTATACCCAATAAAAATGCATTTCACTGCTTTATCATCTAGCTTCGTATGTTGTTATTCAAGCACTAATGCAATGCTAGACAACCAAAAATGTTGGAAGATTTCTCCTCCAAATGCACAACAAGAAGCTTGGACCCTTCCCAAGACCTATCTGCCCTCAGACTAGTACTCACTAAAACTAGTATATCTCACAATTCCCAAACCCAATCCAAAAACCCGTTTAGCCACAGAAACTAGACCATAAGGGCTTTCCAATGAGCTATCAATCACAGGATTTCGACACCTGTAGACCTATCAAAATGAGCCACACAAGACAACTCAGTTTTCCTAGCATGTTCTAGGATAGAACAGCAGACAAAGAAATAGCAATATCTCACAGTACAAGAAGAGTTTTGTCGACATTCATTTTGGATAGAATCTTTTCTTTATAAGCTTTCTAGCAAGTACAAGAACTCTCAGAATGGAGCTTCCTAAAAAGAGAAATGGAAGTCCTAACATGCTGCTACAGAAATGGAGCACCCTTTGGAAAGGGTAGGAGAGATATACAAGAGAATAAGAGCGTCTATGAGAGCCTATGGCTCAATGGCACATATATATGCAGCACCGTAACTTCTTAGCATCCACACATGCCTTGAATGAGCTTGGATGGTCTTTATATAGCCATGAGATCCTTCTATGACTCTTCATATGTCCTCCATGTCTCTTCACATGCCCTCCTTGTCTCTTCACTTGCCTTGTGACTTTGTCTCTTCATTGGAGTGGCTTTTGGTGGTCCAATGCCTCTTTTTGGATAAGCTTGCACCTTCAACTTTGTACTTTGACTTTCCTAAGGTTCAAAGGCCTTCAAATGGAGTTATTTTATGAGAAACAAAAGTTGAGCTTGCCCTAGAAATGCATATCTTTTAACACTCCCCCTCAAGCTCAAGTTTCTTTTGCATTTGAAGTTGGTTCCTTGAGTTGTATGGCTTGCTTCAGATTAGCAAGCTTTCCAGCATCCGAGAACTTTGTTAGTAGATCAGCTACCTGGTCCTTTGTACTTACATGATGAATATCCACTTCCTTTTCAAGCACCTTCTCCCTTATGAAAAGTGGACTTTGATGTGTTTGCTCCTTGCATGAAACATAGGATTGTTTGCAAGATAGATGCTTGATATATTATCTCCAAACAAAGGAACTGATCCGACCTGCACATTCAAGTCTTTCATTAGCTTTTTCATCCACATTATCTTACAAGTATCTTGGGCCAAGGCTCTATATTCAGCTTCGGTCGAAGATAAAGCAACCGTGGGTTGCTTCTTTGAACTCCATGATACACAATTGTTTCCTAGCATGATCACATAACCTGTGGTGCTTCTTCTATCATCTTTGGAGCCGGCCCAATCAGCATCCGCATATCCTTTGAGCTCTAATGATCCTCCATAAGCATAGAAAATTCCTTGATTTATTGTACCTTTGATGTACCTGAGTATCCTCTTTGCTGCATTCAAATGATCATTGGTAGGAGCATGCATATATTGAGAAAGAACTCCTACACTAAATGGCAAATCAGGTCTAGTTATGGTTCCATATATAAGTGAGCCTATTAGGCTCCTATAGGTATGAATGTCCTCAAGTTCTTCAATTGATCAAAATCAAGCATGTTCTCTCTAGCATACAATGAGGATATGAAGTTCCTCCACTTGTCATCATCTTTAAGACCATTAAGTACAAATGCAACCATGTCATCATCATCAATTGAATGTCCTATGGCTACCAATGAATCTCTAATACCTTTGGCTTTAATTATGTAATCATGTATGGATTGGTTACCTCCTTTCTTCAAGTTGTTGATCTCATTTTTGAGTTGTACCTTCTTTGCCTTTGTGTTTGTGGTGAACATCTTCTCCAAATATTCCCACATTTCCTTGGCGGTCTCCATGCTTTGAATGTGACCTATCATTGTGTTGCTTACATGCTGAGATAAATCATAAACATAACCCTTCTATTTCTTACCTCCCATTCTCTAATTGCTCTCCTTTCTTGGTCGGTAGGGTTAGTTGGATCCGCAGCAATCGGTTTGACATCTCCTCCATTGATTATGCCTCCTAGGTCCTTACTCATGATGAAGTTTTTCATCCTAAACTTCCAAGGTTAAAAGTTCTCTTTGTCCAACTTCTCAATCTGGTTGGACACCTCTCCCATCCTCTTGAATCACCTAAAATTGAAATATGGTGTGGGATTACCTCGTTTGTTGAAAATGAAGTCCCTTTGTGTGATGAAGATGAAGCTCCCCCTTGGTTCCAAGTTTGCCACCTCCTTCAAGATTTGTAAAGGCTTCAATGGTTGATTCCTTGGTTGCGCCTCCTTTGTTGTACTTGCCTTGATGTCCACAAGGAGCTCTGATACCACAGTTGGAAGATTTCTCCTCCAAATGCACAACAAGAAGCTTGGACCCTTCCCAAGACCTATCTGCCCTTAGACTAGTACTCACCAAAATTGGTATATCGCACAATTCCCGAATCCAATAAAACCCTTTTAGCCACAAAAATTAAATAGTAAAGGCTTTCCAATGAGCTATCAATAACTAGATCTGGGCACTTGTAGACCTTTCAACGGAGTCACACAAGACAACCCATTTTTCCTAGTAGGTTTTGGGATAGAACAACAGACAAAGAAATAGCAATATCTCAGAATACAAGACCAGTTTTGCCAAAATTCTTTTTGTACTAGAATCCTTGCTTTATAAGATTTCCAGGAAGTACAAGAACTCGCAGAATGGAGCTTGTTATAAAGAGAAATTGAAGTCCTAACAAGCTACTACAGAAATGGAGCACCCTTTGGAAAGGGCAGGAGAGATATACAAGAGAATACGAGCATCTATGAGAGCCTATGGCTCAATGGCACATACATATGCAACACCCTCACTTCCTAGCATCCACGCATGCCTTGAATGAGCTTGGATGGTCTTTCTATAGCCATGAGATCCTTCTCTTCATATGTCCTCCATGTCTCTTCGCATGCCCTCCTTGTCTCTTCACTTGCCTTGTGACTTTGTCTCTTCATTGGAGTGGCTTTTGGTGGTCCAATGCCTCTTTTTGGATAAGGTTGCACATTCAAATTTTTACTTTGACTCTCCTAATGTTGAAAAGCCTTCAAATGTAGTTATTTTATGAAAAACAAAACTTGAGCTTGCCCTAGAAATGCATATCTTTTAACAAAAAACATGGAAATGAGCAACAAATTGCTTGCAATGGTGCCACACCTCATATGGAGTGATCGATTTTAGTGCTTTACTCAGACACCTGATAAGTACATATGATGCACACATAATAGCCTCAAGCCAGAAGCTATGTGGTAAAGCATGACTTTTCACCATACACCTTGCCATCTCTATGAGTGACATCTTCTTTCTTGCAACAAATCCATTTTGTTGAGGTGTATACAGAATTATACACTAATGTTTTATCCCATGGTTAGCTAGAAATGCATTAAAATCAGAAGACATATACCCCCCTCGATCAAAATGGAGGGTGCCCATTTTACATGTTGATAGATTTTTAGACAAAACCAAAAATGTTTTGAAGCATGTAAACACTTTGGACTTTGCTTTCAATGGATACACCCATGCATGCTTGGAGAATTCATCAATAAAACTCATGAAGTAAAGGTTTTTCCCAAAAGAAGGTGTATGCATAGGACCATAGACATCACTGAACAAGCTACAATTTTTTAGTAGCTCCAACTGAACCATCTTCTAGGAAGGAGGAATGCTGACTTTTGCCCAAACTACAGCCTTCAGAAACATGTTTACAAGGTGCCTCAATTTTGGGCATAGAGGACACCATTTTAGATTTTTGCAACATGGGAATCATTTATAGATTTTGCATAACCTATGAGCTTATGGATCCCATGAAATAAAATGTTAGAAGTAATAATCACATCGCCATTTTGAATGTTGCAGGAATACAGAGATAAAAAGAAAACTTGGCAAGGAGTTTAAAATTTCAGTCTTGGTGAGCTGAAAAAGTTTTTAGGCATTGAGTTAGTCTATGGGAAAGATGGCATCTACTTGATAACAAATGAACATTTAAATTTAGCCAAAAGAGTGCTAAGATATGTGAAGCACACAGTTAGTCATGCCTTGTTTTATAGATATGATGAAGAATCGCAGGTGAAGGGCTTTAGTGATGCTGAGTGGGTTGGTTAGAGGGAAGACAGAAGATCCACTTCAGGTTATGTATTCATCATAGGTAGCAAACCTATCACACAGAGCTTGAAGAAGCAACCTACTATCGCAGTGTCATCTACAGAAGATGAATATAGAGGATTAGCCTTTGCAACTTATGAAGATATGTGGATTAAGAAGCTCTTGGATGATCTTGATGTGCAAGATATAGCTGAAGGTGCAAGCTCACATGTGAGCTTGAGGGGGAGTGGTAAAAAAATAAAGAAGCAAGGTCATATATATTTTGCAAAAAGGATTTTCTTCAAATAGAAGGAAAATAAAAAAAATGAAAAATGGAAGCATTTACTTCAACAAGTAGTGGCAACCAAAAGAGAATCAATCCAAAAACTGAACCGAACATGAAGAGTGGCTGCTCAAAGTTGTGGAGGTGTTATGGAGAAGAGCTCATGAAGTCATCATGAGAGCTCGTGGTCACTTGGCTACAAAAGAGGTAAGGGAGGACACTCAAGAACAAAGGAAGAAGGCACTGAAGTCCCCTTGTAGGTTGATCATTTGGTTTCAGTCATTTTTTTCTACAATCTCATAGACTATGTCCAACCGCTCACCATTTCTAGGTAGCCTGATTGTAAGCATCATATCTTTCAATATATGTATCCATTTTTAGAATTTAAATATTTTTTGAAAGCTTATCTTGTCTATTTTTCTGTCTAAAACAATTTTTTCAAACTTATCATGCTCTGTGAGTTATTAAGTTTTTAGTGAAGTTCAGTTTTTTTGCCTAACTGAGTGAACATGTAGCCTGTTTTGAGGCAAAGAGTTGCCAAACCAAGACTACTCCAAATTTAGTGTTTGATAGCTCATTTGAAAGCTTTAGTGTCTAATTTGATTGACCAAAGCCTCAAGTTCATTGTGTTCTTGAATTGACACTAGTTTTCATTCTAAGGTTCAGATATAGGTAAAAGTCTTGATCCTGAGAAGCTCTTCTACACTTTCCACTATGCATAGGAGAGGAATTCTCCAACACCCTTCTCAAGCTCGATTGCTCAAATGTTTTTTCGAAGGTTCTACAACAAACTTTTGGTGACATATCTTTCCCATGGTTTTGCTTCTTACTCTCTATGAGGGAGATCCCATTAGGTGGTAAGCAATTGTTGAGCCTCTGACAGTGATGACTTGGAAAAGTGGTGCACAATTGGCCAAGGAGCAGTCAAATAATGGGTACACATGAAGTGCACAAGGGGTATGTTCATAATTTTCATGCTAATAGACTCAAATACAGGTTTCATAAATGTCCTTTTGAAAGGTTTTTGAGTCTTCTTGAAGTGTTTGGAAGGTTTGGGAGAACCCTCCCTTATGTGCACAGTTTGGAGAATTACGGTCAAAAGTGAAGAATTTACATAAACTCCAAAAGCTTATGTATGGATCTCCATTAAGTTTTTGTTTTTTAAAAGTCACTACATGAAAAAATAGAGTATTGTTGGTCTGTATGTGACAAGGTACTTAGATACAACAAGGAAAAGCATCATGAGGAACATATATAGAGGTAAGCCATTGGGCAAGATGAAGAAGTGGTACAGAGATTGACTACACAAATAATTGGGGTATTTGTTCCTAAGAGGGTCTATGCACATAGTGAGTATTTTGTCTTATTCTAGAAACAAAACATATTGTAATCCCCTATTCAAACTAAAGCATTGCCCAACAATGATGTAAATAGTTTTGAGAGTTTCTCTATTTGTTCACATGCATTTAGGATACAATATATGTAAAGAAAAGATATATAAAAAAAATCAAGAAATTATATAAAAAACATTGTAAAATTTTGGGTCTTCTTTCATCTCAAGAGAAGATTACATAATTGAGTTTACAAGAAGTTCTATTGTAAAAGATCTTGAGAGTGCTCTCCAAGAAGAAAATGAATCTCATATTGTGATTCTTAATTCTATTGAAGAATATGAGTTAATTGTTAGATTCTTGAGTGAGCATTAAGTGAATGTGAATAGTGAAGTATAAGATGGCGGACAAACCCATAGCTCAATCACTTCCAAGTGAGAGTTATGAAAAGTTTCAAAGAGTGTATGATGACCTTATAATAAGACATCCAAGCAAGATAGGCATTTCCTTTTTTCCCATATGTGATAAGATGTGCATATCCAAAATTAGAACCTCCTATGCCTCATGGAATCTTCAGCCAATTCCACTTCCAAAAGCTCACTTACTTCAAGTGATGTGACTATTGAAAGAGAAGATGCATCTGCAAATATTAAAAGCTTCATCAGTGTTGGAGTTAGATGTCTACGGAAGCATGCGAACAACACAGGGGTGAAGAAGAAGCTTGGAGCACAACACACAATATTGTATGTATTACCACTAGAATGTACAATGATAAATAGCATGTTAGGGCAATAGGTGTATATACAAGCTAGGGGAAAAAAACCTCCTAAAGAGGGAAAAAAGTGACTCGGGGGTCCTAGAGTGTTCACACACATCACTACCTAAATATATCAACAAATCCCCCCTAGGAGTGATGCGGTGAACAAGGAGCAAGCACTCATGTATAAGGTAGTGCCAAGCTATGTGGAATCAATCCACAAAAGGAAGTAAGCCCAAAGCTTTACGGAAAACTTCAAACTTCTCCCTAGGCAGAGCCTTCATAAAAAGGTCTGCAATGTTCTCCTGTGTGGGCACATATGCCAAGCTGATCTCCCCAGCACAGAATCTCTCCTTGACATAATGATAATGCACCTCAATGTGCTAAGTGCGAGCATGGAACACAAGGTTCCTCAAAATTGCCAATGCGCTCTGACTGTCAGTGAAGATGGTGGTGGCAGAAGACTCACCAACACCCAAATCAGCCATAATGCATCTGAGCCACACACACTCAACAATCGCTATGAAAGCTGCCCTATACTCATCCTCACAACGGGAAGTGGCCACAATAGGTTGCTTCTTGCTCAGCCAAGATATGCATGAGCTACCAAGCATGAAGCAAAAACCACTAGTGGACACATGAGTGTCATAGCAACCAGCCCAATCACTATCAGAAAAAGCATGCAAATGTAGTGGTAGTGATCCCCCCTTGGGATAAAATAATCCAAGTAGCCGGGTACCACTCAAGTAGTCAAAGATGCACTTAACTACCTGCCAATGCTTGACACCTAGGCAATGCATAAACCTGCTCATTTGTGAGATAGAAAACTGAATATATGGCCAAGTAATGCATAAGTAAATCAAGCATCCAATAGCCTGTTGATAGAGAACAACATCAAATGCATCTCCAGCATCATGAAGACTCAATCGTAAACCTATCTCCATAGGAGTGGTGATATGATTACAGTCTTCAAGGCCAAAAGGCTACAATCATGTGTCAATACATTTCGTTTGACACAAAGCCATTCCACCATCAACTTGCATAAATTGAATGCCCAAATAGTGATGCAAATGCCCCAATTCAGACATCTCAAATGAGGCATGAAAATCAGCCTTAAAATCAGCAATATGTGTGTCATGAGGACTAGTGAGCAGCATATCATCAACATACACCACAATGATCAGAAGCACATCAGTAGCATGCTTAACATATACGGTGCTTTCAATTGGACTCTTCTCAAAACCGTGCAATCAGATAGGCATGTATCTTTTCATAACAAGCACGTGGTGCTTGCTTTAAACCATATAATGCCTTCTTTAACCTACATACCTGGTTTTCATGTCCTTTCTACACAAAGCCATGGGGTTGAAAAACATACACTTCTTCATGCAAGTCACCATTCAAAAATGTTGTTTTAATGTCCAAGTGATGTACATTCCAACCATGATGATCTGCAAGTGCACAAATGCTACGAGCAGTAGCCATTCGGCAAGTAGGAGCAAAGGTTTCATCAAAATCGATGCCTCTTTCCTACACATAACCCTTTGCAACAAGCCTAGCCTTATAATTATCAACTGTTCCATTAGGTTTATGCTTCAGCTTGTATACCCACTTAGTGTCAATGGCCTTCTTGCCAGGAGGAAAGTCACATAAAGACCAAGTACCATTTTTCATGATACCATCATATTGGGATTGCATTGCAGCCATCCAATGTTCAAAATCTTATGCTTCATCAAACAAAACTAGTTCAGTCTCATCATAGAGAGTAGAGGCTGCCACAACATAGCAATTTGATGCAAAAGAGGCACTATGAGAGCCTGATCGAGTACACTATGATCGAGATGCATCTAAATTGCTATCACGCAAAGTCTACACCAGCCATTTTGGCATAGTTTTTGCCTGCTCAATATCAGCTCTCTCATCAGCAAGTGCATCATGTAAATCTACATCAGAAATAGAATGATCTGCATCATCACATGAAAATTGCAAAGGCTAAGAAGTTGCCTCATTAGGACCAGCACTATACTGTCCACCTGTAAAAAGAGACAGCAAAGTCTCATACATGTCTTTGGAGCTAACAGATGTCTCCTTACTACATGAAAGCAATGGCTCAATAGCATCTTCCAGAAAAACAACATCACGGCTAACCAGAATGCATTTGGTCAGTGGATGATATAGATGATAGCGTTTACTTTTAGAATTGTACCCAACAAAAATACATTTTACTGCTTTATCATCCAATTTTCTACGATGTTGTTCAGGCACTAATGCATATGCCAGACAACCAAAAACATGCAGATGAGCAACAGATGGCTTGCGATCATGCCAAGCCTCATATGGATTTATAGATTGCAGTGCTTTAGTGGGACACCTATTAAGTAAATATGTTGCAGACATGACAACCTCAAGCCAGAAAACTATGTGGTAAAGCCTGACCCTTGACCATACACCTCACCATCTCCATGAGTGACCTATTCTTCCATTCAAAAACTCCATTTTGTTGAGGTGTATACGACACGGTACATTCATGTTTTATCCCATGTTCAGCTAGAAATGCATTAAAGTCAGAGGACATATATCCCCCCCCCCCCCCTGTAATCAGAATGGAGTGTGCCCATTTTACATGCTGACATATTTTCAACCAAAACCAAAAATGGTTTGAAGCACATAAACACATCGGACTTTGCTTTGAGTGGATATACCCATGCATGCCTAGAAAAATCATCAACGAAAAGTGACGAAGTAAAGATAGTTTCCAAAACAAGGTGTCTGCATAGGACCATAGACATCACTATGTACAAGCTGCAATTTCTGCATAGCCCGAACTGAACCATCTTTTGGAAAGGAGGAATGCTGCATTTTGCCCAAAATATAGCCTTCACAGACATTTTTCGAGTGCCTCAAGTTTGGGCAACGAGGACATCATATCAAACTAGCAAAATTCAGATGACCAAAGTGTGCATGCCAAAGCTTTGCATTTGACATAGCCTGACAATCATGTACTACACATGCCGAATCATTCACAGATATTTCATAGTCTATGAGCTTATACAACCCACGACATAAAATTCCACAAGCAATAATCATGTCACCATTTGACAGATCATGAACTGTACATCTGTCATCAACAATTTCACAACCAAGCCAATCTTGGCTAATGACAAAAAATGATAACAGATTTTTCTTGATCCCTAGTACACATAAAGCATCAGACAAAGTGAAAGAACTACCATCAGTAGTAGTCAAAATGATGATCTTACCAACTCAAAAAGGAGTTGTTGGTGCATGTGACAATATTCCCTCTAGAGGCAGGATCAAGTGAAGAGAAAAAACTATGCTGCAAGGTAATATGTTTGGTCGCCCCACTATCAAAGTACTGGCAAACATCTGAGTCCACTACAGTCATGCATTGCTCATGAGAAGATGGTTCAAAACTACAAACGATAGTAAACACCCATTCTTCATCCTGAACAAGATTAGCACATTGTTTTCAGTGTAGAGGCCTCTACAACAACCATTCCAACCTCTTTCTTCTTTGCCTATTTAGCAGCCAATTTTGGATAGCTCTTAATGACATGATCATTTGCTTTACATTGTTTGCAAAACAGTTTCCTCATTTTTTATTTCTTCTCATCTTTGTCTTCCTTCTTTGAATGTGCAGCATTTGAAGATTTCTGCTTACTAGTAGAAGAGGTCCATTTTCCTTTGCACTTCTGACTAGCCAAGAAAGCTTGATCTATAACACGCATAATAGACCTGTTCTACCTAGACTGATCTTCCTACAACATAACAAAAACTAGCTCTTCAAATGTTAACGCATTTGGATTGCCTTTCATCATGAAACGAAGAGTAGAAGCAAAACTCTGATATGAATCAGGAAGACCATTCAGAACATTCTGCACAAGTGAGCTATCTGGTATAACTTCATCAGCAGAAATCAACTGTTCTTTCAAATCCTTGATCTATGTCAGAAAATTGTCCATAGAATCACCTTCATTCATGTACTCACTCTCCAAGTGTTTTCGGAGGTAAGTAACATGAGCCTCATTCCTAGCTTGATACAATGTGGTAAGTGTATCCCATGCATCCTTAGCTTTTTTCGAAGAGTGAATGTGAGGAATAATGGCACGTTTCACAAACAAATCTATCAACGCATGTGCCTGGGCATCTCTACCATCCCAAAAAATTTGCTCTGTAGTAGGTGCAGCAGAAATTGCAGCACGAACAGGAATCTACAGAATATCACCATCTTCGACATCTTCTGCATCAGCTTCAGTACCTGTAGTTTTAATAGTTGCAGGTGTGATAGGACATTTTTCAACACCCTGCACAATGTTCCATAGTCCTTTTGCAACCAATACATGTCGCATCATAAAAGCCCAGTGGGGATTCACGCTTTCATTATCAATCCGATGAGTATCGAAACCTAGCCGAGTGTATGAAGCCATGCATTCAAATGACGATCAATGCAAATGAGTTACTCAAAGAGTGCAAACAAGGCAAAGACTAATCCAAACAAGCTTCAACTGTTAGTCATGGTGTCACGATACTTGGAACAACAGCCAACAGTAAATTGAGCTTTTCTCTCAGCTCCGAACTCCGAATATAGCAAATAGCATATGCCTTTCGAAGCTCTTGAGAAGGCGCATCCAATGGTGGTATTTTCACTCAATTCTAACGCTTCTACTTCAAGTTATGAGCAAATACTGAGTCAAAGAAATGACCTTCCTACACTTCAGCACTTCCTACACTTCACACACACCTTAACCACAGCAAACAAACACTTTCATGGATAGACAACACTTCCTAACACTCTTTTCAAGCAACACACATGCATACAAGCTCACAAAGAAGATGCTACAGAGAGGAGAAGACACAAATTCGAATTTCTGTGCTCTTGATTCTCACAATGGCCAAAAGTACTTACAAAGAGTCACAAATTGATTTATATACTTGTGCCCTAAAAATGGTCCTTTCACACAAGAGACCGGCACTTTATTCACTAAAAGGCTAATTTCCTACTAATTTACATGGGTAAGCTACTAATCTTCTGTGGGGATGCATCTAGAGGACTCCTCTAGTGCATTTACAACGGAAAATATATTACATAATGATTATGATACAAAAATAAGGTGTCCAAATCGGAAAAATTTTGGTGCCCTTCTTTTTCTCTGCCTTGTGCTCTCTTTGCTCTGCAACACTCTCCCCCTCTTTGTCTCTGTCGTCCCTTGACAGGCTTTACTTCTTGTCTTTCCCTTGTTGTCTGCACGCATCCTTTGGTCAGTTCTGCCTACTGGTTGGACTGGCGTTACGTTTTAATAGCCCTGTTCTTGATTTTTTCTTTTACATCCTCTCGGCCTAATGTATTTGTGCTGCCTGTTCTTTTCTTTTCATCGCCCACAACCCTTGGTCAGTTCTGCCTGTTTGTTAAATAGGTGTTCGGTTTTAATGGCCTCTTCTTAATTCTTGTTTTACATCCTCTGGGCCTGATGCATTCGTCTTTCCTAACAAGTCGGGTCGCCATGCACGCCACCAATGGAAGGTATGAGGATGTGATCCTTCAGCCTTCGATCTGGACCTTCCAAAGATCAAGAGGTTGAAGCACCCTCTTGTGGTTTCGGAACCGCTGGATATCTTCTTGCACATCTTCATGGATACTTTCCTGGCCGTGGTTCCTCCTTCCACCCACGTGCTTTTTCCTTGATATGTGCCCCTGCGGGGCTTCTTGCAAAGATGGGTGTTGCGCCCCTGCGGGGCTTCTTGCAGAGATGTATCTTCAGATATGATCTTTTTAGTGAAGCTTCTTTTGTTGTCTTCTTCTTTTCTTCTTTTTGCTTGATTCTCCCTCAACACTGCCCCCCTCCTGAACTCTGTCGTCCCCAACAGGCTTTGAGAGTCGACGGGAGTATGTTCTATACACTTTTTGCTCTGTTTCATTAAGCAGATTGGCTTCACGTATCATTAGCTGCTTCCACTGTTCAGCTTTCACACTGTCATGTGGGAGTTGTCTATGATCGGCGAAGAAGCTTAGCTCATATGCCACCAATCTGGCATTCAAGTTGGATGACATCTTTAAAAAGATCTCTGAATCGATTTCAAAAAACCTGTGAAAAAGGCTTCTTCGAACGTATGCATGTATGTACTTGGCAAAAACATGAGTCTAGAATAATAGGCCATTATGGTAGGGTGGCTAGGCATAATAGACAAATCAAAAACAAGAATGTCTGTTCCCTGATTAATGCCAATGAAGTTCAAAAATGTATATGCCGCATGTTTGAAGACCTTCAATACTGTGAGTATCATATTGAGTATTTTATTTGTCATTTTGATAGTTAAATCTGGTACCGTTGCATAACTCTGCAGCCAAAATTCGATGGTCTTTACCATATAATCCTCCGTTGGTAGATAGTTATGCGGTGGACTTGGAAGTAGTGGATAGTTTAGCCACTGTTTATTGATTACACCGGTCTTTTGCATATCCAAAAATTCTCGTGCTTCTCTGCACCGTGGTGTTGGACAAAAAGAAGGATTTACCTGTAATAAATATGGTGCCGCTTGCCAGTGCACCCGTAATGTAGGATGTTTCTCCAAAAATTTTCTTCTCCAAACAGGCTGTGCAGTTTCAAATTCTTCTTGAGTATAACTGAATGTGTCATTTTTGAAGTGCAGCTACTCGTCTAGATTTTTCTGTGTGATCTGTTTGATGTATTGTCTTGTTTTTTCTTTCATCAGTCCATACGGAATGTTGAAAGGCTTCATGATCTTCTCTAAGTCTTTACCTTTAATCTTTGCTTCTTTCATGACTTTGATGACTTCATCTTCAAAATGTTCTATCAACCGGGACACCAATAGTGCCCGTTCCCTCTGACCTATTTCTGCAGTGTATGGCATTGGATGATCATCATGTGGTTTCGCCATCTGCTCTTTTATTGGAGAATTATAAATCGGGGGAGATAGAGGACATACCTCTACCTCGTCGATTTTCTTGTCTTGGCTCTACTGGTGTCCCGATTGGTGCTTTTTCTTCTGCTTTGGTCTCTAATTGGGCTAAGCACTTAGTCTTTTCCTTTACTTCTTGCATTGATGCCCGTAGTGCTTCCTTGGTAGCTAGTAACTCGTTACCAATTTTTGCTACTTGATCCATATTTTCACTATAACTTGCTGCAAGTTTTCCATGGGCTGTATTCAACTGCTTTTTTAGCTCATTTGTTTCGTGAGTGTACTTACGTTCCCATTCTTCTCTCAATGCTTGCTCTTGTTTCAGCAAATCTTCATATTTCTCAATTTGAGCTCGTACTTCCTGTTGGTCAATATCTGTTGTCTCTTGTTTTTCGAGAGGTTGATCATATAGCAACGACTTCATTAATTCTTTATTTTTGTTTCGTAAATTGTCATTTTCCTCCATATACACCTTTAGTTGTGTTTCCAGTAAGTTGCTTCTAGCTTTCATTCTCTCTTTGTCGGCCTCGCTGGCTTCATGTAATCTTTGTAGGTTTGTCAGCTGTGCCTGGAGTTGGTGATGCTGGGTCATCAATGTATCACATTGTGATTTTACTGCGAGTAACTCCATTCCCTTGGCTGCAATCTCTTTCTGGGCCTGGATAAGTTGTGCAGATAGTTGTTCACTCATAATTTGAAACTGATTCTTTTCCCTCATGGCTTTGTCGTAATTTGCATCTGTATCCATCATCTGTTGTTGTGTATCCATGGCCGTTTGGATCATTTGCTTGACAACAGGTTTTAATTGAGTGACATCCACATTTAACCAAGTGGTAGGTATACTAGGTTCTGCTCTTGTTGTCACATCTTTCCCTTGAGCCACGTGTAATGTGGTGTCATGGGGCTTCCTGATATGAAGTTGGATCCTCGGCTCAGCCTCCATGTGGTCAATCTTGCCTTGAGGTGTATCATCTGGCACTTCAATCACAGTTGGCTCTTTGTTTTGTAGTAGTCTTGAGTCTGAGTTCACTGGAGTTTGTATCTCTTCTTTGATAGGTGGCATGGGAGCTTGATATGTCACGGGAACTTCTTTCACGTTTATCTTTGATTGGTCATTCAGTTGAATCACATGCACGTTGTCACGGGGTTGTTCTATGTTCTTTGCCTGCCTCTGTTCGTTGTCTGGCGTGACTTGAACTTGATTGATCTCTGTCCAATCTTCATTGTGTGTTTCTATTTGTATATCTATATCTAGGGTGTCCTTCTCACAGCTTGATTCTTCATTAGAGCTTGATTCCTCCAATCCTATTTCTTTGTATCTGGAAGGTACTTGATGAGTTGCTTTATCCTTTTGTTTCTTTTCCTGGCTTGCCTATCTGTAATGGTGACCTTGAATATTCAAATTTATTTGCCCCCACATATACTGATGCGTTTCTTCTAGGGCTGCAGAGAGATCTCTCTTAGTAATGGGTTGTTGGGTCCCAGGAATCTTCGGTAACACATGTGTTCTCTTTGATTGTGGTGTCTCTTGAGCCTCTTCCTCTCTTAGGCGTTTAGTCCCTCTCATAGGCATCTTTGAGCTGGTTCCTACTTCTTCAACCGCGATGACTGTTTTCTTTTTCTTTGGGACAGCTGTTGACTTGGCATATTTGGCTAACTCTGTTGATGTTGGCATCACACGCAAGCAGTTCTTCATATCCAATGCCTTATAAATAAGTAGGGTCAAGGCCGAACTACCATTCAGAAACTTTTTCTGAACCCACTTCTTTTTTGCTTCAAATAGGCGTTCTTGAACATAGGGAGTCATATTTACTTGATTTCCGACTTGCCTCATAGCATGTGAAAGCAGTTGCACCACGATCTTTTGAGATGTTGTATATCTATGCATGCTTGGAAAAAAAAGTGCTGGTGCACTAAGCGAACAGCCTCTTCAATATCAGTTCTATTGATTTCCAAAAAGGATCGCTTTTTAGGATCATGACATTCATCTTTGACATTAGTGTGTCCTTCTTGATTCCATCTGCAAGCTCGGTTAATTAGCTCGTGAGTAAATTGAATTGTCTTCCATGCACCAACTTTATCCAGTACTCATGCCTCAGGGACTGATATCTTATTTGATGCAGGCTGGAGTGTATTCATCACTTGCGTACATCTCTGAAAATCTGGCAAATATATTGGAAGTCTTAAAAAGGCATCAATTCCAGCTTGAGTCCAGACATCTGTCATGCACAGTAATCCTTGTACGATAGTCTTGAAGTCTTGCGACATGATAGGGAAGTAGTGATCCATGTCCATGATTTTGATAGTGGCCATGAACATGAGATCCGATACTGGTTGGTCATCCAGAAACCAATGGCCTCTTGCTTTTGTTATTGATTCCAATGGAAGAAGTTGGACCTCTTCCTCTTGCGTTGCTTCGGAATTAGTAGATGCCATCTGCACTCAATATAGAGTATGAATTAGTGGCAAGATAGTATCAGAAATCCTCCTTCATTTGTCTTTCATAAGATTGACATTGCTCCACGTGAATGGTGTCGTCCCTTCCCCGTGGGTGTGAGAAAGGTAATACCTGTTTTTTTTTACCTATTTTTAGGTATTTTTATGTTTTTGTCTAAAAGAAAAACAGAAAAGTTAGTTCATAGCCGAAGCGATGATTAATTTTTTAGTAATTTTCATTAGATTATGTACAAGTGCTCTCCTATTTCCCAAGAGGAAAATATGCTTCACTATCCTGAAATAGAAGAATAGCATGCCGAATGCTTGGCCTTGTAATGTGGCCCTATCATGCATACTTTGGATTCTGGTAACTCCATATGTGTGCAACTTGAATTAATTGGTTGATGCATACAGCTAATCTTGCTTTTCGGCATCCAAATCTGCTTCACTCTGTTGGTGCAGGTTGTATTCCTAACACTCCTGAAGGATATGGTGCTTCTCATGTTGTATATTTGCTTTATCTACTTTTTGAATCTGGGAATGGTTTTTGAAGCATATGTAGACTCCTTCTCTGTCCTGTAGCTATTCATCTTTAGTTGTTTTGCTTTTAGACCATACTGATTTTCTTGAGCATTGGTTCGACTTTTCTGTTGATTGCCACTTGAGCACATAATTCTGGAATCCATATTTGTGTTCGGGCCGGCTGAGCAGCTATCACCTTCTTCGGAATCCATACTTTAGCAGTTCTTTGTGGAACTGAATATAGAGCGATTTACATACTGGTTCTATGGGTTCTTTTGCTGTAGCAAGTAGTTCTTCTGTTGAAGATATGCATCCATTTGGTCCTTCCTTATCCAAGCTTGTCGAGTGTAAGGAATGGGGTATATTCTAATAGGTACCGACTTGTGATTACCTGGAGAACAAGTCTCTCTTGTGCATGGTTCTTCGCTAAGGTTGTTTTCAGATAGTTCCATAGTGCTAGTGAACATACATGCATCACTGTGTTCGTTTGAGTGGGTTTTTGGCTCTATACTTGCGGCTTTGATTGGTCGTTCATCTAGCATGCTGAATACTTCACGATGTCCTATATTGGCCGAGATGTATCCTAAGGCCAATTGAATAGTTACTTCGTATTCGTATATCCAGTCTTGTCCTAACACGAGCTCTTCCAATAAATCTTGATCGTAACATACTAAGAGTTTTTGTTCCATTGTGTTGTTTCCTAAGTGTAGAGGCAAGATAATCTCTCTTATACACTTGGTGATATTTCCTCCGATTCAAATGAGTTGTGCCTTTGATGGACGTAATTCTGCCTTGAGTTGCTGAGTCAATGAAAATTTGATGCAGCTTATAGCGGCTCCTGTGTCAATGAGAGCATCCACTAAGTGGTACTCCGTTTTTCGGCTCCCAAATTCAAATATGGTTGTGTCCTTTGTTGACCTAGGTTTTCAGTGGCTCTAAAATTAGCCATTGGGATGAGTTCCTCTCCTTGGCGATATCTCTCATCTCTCTCTCTCATCCACTCTTTTCGTTTCTTGATTCGTTCTAGTGCTTCCTGTCTGGCTTCTTCTCGTATCCTTTCTTCCTCGATGCGTCTATTTTTATCATTATCAATCGTGACATTATTTCTTCAGTTAATGGCTCTAAGTATTTTTTTACTCGACATCCACTGATATAATTTGGCAATACTTCTCCATCTAGAGTTGCTAAGCTGATGGCTCCGCTGGTGGATATGCGATTGATCATTAATAGGCCATATCCTCTTTTTTGTAGTTTCTTTGCGTGTTGTTTCAAAGTATAAACCAACCACTAAATCTCCTTCCTTCAAATTTTTATCTTTAATATGAGCATCAAAATATGTCTTCTGTCGCCTTTTAGCAGCATAAATCCCTGCTACTGCTTGTAACCTAGTTTCATGTAGCTTCTCCATTTGATCCAATTGAGATGAGAGTTCACGTCCCGTCCACTCATAAGTTGTTGATACCTTGAGAGTGGGTATTAAGAAATCAATTGGCAAAAGAGCATTTTGTCCATACACTACGTTAAAAGGAGTAGTTCCTATGGCGGTCTTGTAAGCTACTCAGAATGCCCATAAAGCGTGATGTAATTGTTTATCCCAATCAGATCTACCATTGTTAACAATTTTAGTGAGAACTGTGCATAAGATTTTATTTGAACTTTCGGCTTGTCCATTGGCTTGTGGGTGATAAGGGGTTGATTTCTTATGATAGACGGTGTATGTTGCGATAGACGATCTCTATCGTGGGGCTCCTGTTTGTCATGATAGACGGGTGTCTGTCGCAATAAACGGGTGTCTGTCATCTATCGTGGGCCTGTCTGTCGTGATAGACGGTGTCTGTCGCGATAGACGGTGTTTGTCACGGGGTGTTGTCTGTCGCGATAGACGGTGTCTATCGTGATAGATGCTGTCTGTCGCAATAGACTGTGTCTGTCGTGATAGACTGAAAAAACACAAATTTTTTAGAAGTTTTTAATGATTTGGAGTGCTCTCATGGTGTAGGTTATCGTGCCAAACATGCATTCAAAAAATATTAAGTTTTTTTGTCTATCGCGATAGACAGAGGTCGTCGTCCCGGGACCTGTGCAGAGTTCTGTCGTACCTGCGCAAGCTGCTAGAGATGGTGGTACAGCTAGAACCTGTAGCAAAAGCTCAAAAAACACACAAAAACAGATAGCATGCAAGCTCTCTCTTGCTCTCTCTCACAAGTGAAATGAGGGAAATGAGGTGGGGAGTGGAATATGACCAAAAACGGAAATTTTTGAGAAGATGGAGATGGAGGTGAGAGATGGTGGGGATGATGATGGTGATGCTGGTGATGCAAAAAACAAGAAAAAATGAAGAAAAATTAAGAAAAGAAAGGATATTACCTATGACTCCAATGTCTCAATTCTACGTCTTACCATCACACACTCATCCTCGAAGCTCTCTCCCCGGCAATGGCACCAAATTTGGTGTCACCTCTAGCTGTGTAGTGATGAAAATCACTTGAATCAGAAATACTTTATGGCAAAAAATGATTGGGCCTTGTTGCCATATTGTGCATGACTGCTCCTTTGTGCTGGTATGCTCTTCATATGACTTGTATGCCAACATGCACACATAGCTGTAACTGATTATCTTTTCCTCTCTTGAACAATTGTCTTCCCATGATTACATAATCCTTACTCATTTCCTCTAAGGACCGTTTTCTTGTTAAACCGATTCCTTCCTCGTGCTTTCGTGTCTTTAGAAATTTCACTAATGTCTCACTCCAGTTGGGTGCTATTGTCGAGAAAGGTAAAGATGTGTGATCATCTGGTATGGTTTCCTGACATTCCATGCAATTATTGATGTGCTCATGGACATCTTTAGGCATATTAGGCCAATATACTCCCAACCGTTTTAAGTCTCATAGAGTTCCATGAGTTCCTTTGTGCATTCTCCATTTGTTTACATGGGCTTGTTCAATCAACTTCTTTTGTTTGTCTTCCTCCACACATTTTGACAGTACACTGTTGGGTTCCTATAATATACGCTTCCTACAATGATGTGTAAGTTGCGTGATTGCAGAATTTCCTTTTTACTTTCTTTATTCATTGAGTGTTGTGGACCATGAGTGAGTACTGGAATTAGCTTCTCTGCCCACTTGGGACACACTTCTAAATCAAACAGATAAGTGTCTGGTAAATCGTCTGGTATTCCGCTTGGTGGTTCTCCATGAGTTAGTCTAGAGAGATGACCTGCCCTTACATGGGTATTACCCTTCTTTACGATTACTTCAAAATCGAACTCCATCAATAGCAGAAACCATCTCACAAGTCTACCCGTGTTACAAGGCTTATTGACTAGGTACAATAAGGCTTGATGATCTATGAAGAACTTGAATTTGTTAGCTAAGAGATAGTGTTTAAATTTTTTCACAGCATACACCATTCCTAATCCTTCTCTCTCAATCGTCGTGTAATTTCTCTCTGCTTGATTGAGTTGTCTACTCGCATAGGCAATTGGATGGTCCAACTTTCCTTCATCTATAGACTGAGCTAAGATACATCCTATTGCGTAATTTGAACCGTCCCATGAATATGGAAAGCTTGTTCCAATTCGGTGTTTTCAGAATTGGGGCCGTGCTAAGTCGCCTTTTTAACTCATTAAATGTCTTTTCACATTCATCAGTCCAAGTGAATTGAGTCAACAATCCATACAAGGGTTTGGCAATTATGGCGTACATGGATAAATTGACGATAGTATCCACAATGATCCATAAATGCTTGCACTTCTTTGGCAGTCTTTGTTCTAGGAAGTTCCAAGATTACCTTGATCTTGTCTTCATCCGTAGATATTCCGTTCCTAGACACTATGTGTCCTAAGATCTTCCCTTTCTTACCATGAAGACACACTTCTCAGGATTCAGGTAGACTCTATATTGTCGACATTTATCAAATATTTTTTGCAATCCAGGAATGTGGTCTTGCCTTTGATTTGAATATGTACATAGGTCATCTACATACAATTCCATACTCTTCTTTAGGAATTCTTTGAAAACATGAAACATCAACCTTTGGAAAGTAAGAGGTGCGTTAGTGAGTCCAAAAGGCATCACTCTGAAAGCATAGACTCCCCATTCAGTCACGAATGCGGTCTTATGTTGATCCTCCGTAGCGATAGCTACTTGGTTGTATCCAAAGAATCCGTCTAAGAAGCTATAGACTTCTTTTCCTGCAACTCTTTCCAATAGGTGGTCAGTGATAGGTATGGATAGCTATCACGGATCGTGGTTGCATTGACTTTTTTCAGGTTAATGCATACTCTGAGTTTTCCGTTCTTTTTAGGCAAAACCACTAATGGTGACACCCATTCAGTATGTTCTATTTCATAAATGAATCCAGCTGCTAATAGCTTATCTATTTCTTCTTTTATTTTAGCAGCATAGACCTCGTGATATGTGTAAGGCATTGTTTTGATGGTTTTGCCTCCGATGTCATTGGTATTCTATGAGAACAAATGGAGGGTTCCACACCCTTGAGATCCTTATAGGTCCAAGCAAATACATCTCGATATTCCTGGATCAACTGTATTAATTCTTCTTCCTCGTCGGTTGACACATCCATTGTACATCTTTCTTCTCCATCTTCTACAATCACTATGATCTTTTTCGTTTGTTCCTTGTCGTACGCTTCTCCTTCTCTTGCCTCTCTCTTAGGCATTTGAATAGCTATTTTTCTCTCTTCTACTTCATACCTTTTGAAATGCTCCGAAACCTCAAAAAGGTCAAGGTTTGGTTCGATCTTACTCACACTTTCCCTTGTTTTGGTACTCTAGGAGTTGCTTCTATTGCTAATACTTTGGCCATTCCATGCTTGTCTTCAGCTCGAATGGCTTCTAGTAACGTTCTTTCGAATTAAAGTCCAGTTCCATTTCTATGCTCTCATATTCTTCTTTCCACTCCTTTTCCAATATTTCTCCTTCTTCTACTTCTTGAAGGACAACCATGTACAAATTTACGTTGTAGCCTTCTTCGTCCACATTCATTCATCATCAGAACTTCTTCATTCACACATACATCCAGGGTTGCTAGGATTTCCATCAACCGTGTGGTTCAAATGTTTCATCAAAAAAGATTTGAGGCATGTACCTTGGGTCTTCTACAGGTCGATAATTAGGATGTCCTATTGGCCATAACTGCCTTTTGTTATCCTCTTTCTTGGCTTCTTTACACATCCATAACTGGGCATCCTCATGCATCCAAGATTTATCGCTTGATCCAGCACTATGGATAGACAAATCATCCTCTTCTTTATGTATGGGGTTCCATTGTAGTGGGTAACCTTGGTACGCATAGGTATGCAAGTTTATCTTGGTGGTGTTTCCTTGATGTTGAAGGTATAATGAATCTCGTCCCCAATCTTTGTACCCTAAGTTGTCTCATGAAGGGTCTTCCTAGCATCATCTCATAGTTATTTGCTTTCCAAATCGACAGATGTCTAAAGTATGCTCAAATTCAACTCCATAGGTGGTCAATTTGATCTTTTCCAATATTCCCAATGGTTTCTCCACATGTCCATCTGCTAATTGAAGCTTCATACGAGTGGGTCATAGGCGGGCTTTCCCCATTTCTCCCAAATCTCTTTGGTAGCAATACCTACTCCTGCTCCTGTGTCTAGTATGGCTTTGGTCATATAGCCATTGTAGGTAACCGGTAAACAAGTGTTACCATCGTCTCCTTCACTAAATTCTCCAACATTATCCACTCGGATTTGTACGTTAGATGGTTTTTCATTTCCCTTGCTCTCTTTTTCATTCCTCTCTTGCTCTAACTCCAATTGTCCTGCTAATTGTTTCCATAATTGTGGTTTAACATGAAGTAGTTCTCCACGGTCAATTGGCATTGTACTTTGGTCTTTTTAAGCTCTGTTAGATTGTGTGAGTTCTTATCTGAGTTTCCTTTTACTTTCCCTCGTACTATGGGTGCACGGAAGATTATGGATTCTATTTCGTATTCTCCCGTGTAGTTTGGTAAGGTAAAAACACTTTGGGCCTCTGTAGCTCAGTGATGAGTAACACCTTCTTTAATGTCAATCCGGGAAGACATGAGGATGGTATGAAGACCTCGAGCAAGTGAAGGCACAAATGTGTGAGTGAGAAGCACACTAACATGCACACACATACACACACACGCGCACACACGGCAAGAACAAAGAGAGTAAGACAATGGAATCACTTCTATTGCAACAAAGTTCTCATACAAGCTCAAAACTACAAGAAGCTCCCCCAAAAATGAGCTCTCTAGCTCTATTTATAGTTTTTGACTAGCTTTGGCCCTGTCCAGACCTAGTGTCCGGCCTAGTTAAAAATTAGGTTCCAGGGCTTATTTGAGGGCTCAAACGAGATCTAAAAAATACGAAAATTGGTAGGCAACTACTTCTAAGGCTCCTCAAGCTCGAGGACTCCTCAGCTTGTACAAAATGGAGCTACAAAAAGGTGAAAATGGTATTTACAGGGGTTTTTAGTGATGAGAATCACTTTTAAATGGTGTAAGGGTTTTGAAAAAAAAATAGAGAGTTGCCTTAGTGCTAGATCTGCATGTATGCCCGTACTTGCTTCTTCTCGTATATCGCCAACACTATCCCCCCCCCTAGTGTCTGTCGCCTCTGACAGACCTCTGCTCCACTGTTTGATCAATGTACTTCTGCAGGAGGTCGGTTGCCACTTCTTGTTCCTTGATGCGTAGTCCCCGGACCAAGTCTCTCTGGAGGGCATCCCAATTGACTGCTCCCGGCATATCAGTGTGTGGTGTGGTGTAGAGCTCTGAGTGCATGGTTTGTTCACACGCGAATAGATGTAGCAGGTGGGTTGGGCATGGTGCGAACACTTCTGAGTGTGACTCCCAAAACCCCATGGTGAACATATCATCACAGGTTTGCTTGTAGCAGGCAGGGAGATATCTTATTCGTGCATGCCATGCGTAAGCTACTCGAATGCTCGGGGTCGTGCTCATGTCATACAGCAAATCATAATTACCATTGATGAAGCTCGGAATTGAAGGCTGGATGTTACGTACATTTCGAAAGGTCCTTAGGACCACTTGCATCATGTCCAAAATTTTGAGCATCATTTGAGCGGCGACATCCGGCATGGGGTGGAGGCGTGGCATCCAATGTCTGATGGTGGCTATCATGTATGATACTGTAGGTGTGCCGGTTGGGGGTGCGATTGCGGGGTAATTGAGCCATTCTTTACAATTTGCGTTGTTCTGAACCTTGATGGCGAATGCTTTCCATGATCTTCTTCTTTGTACTGGACCAAAGCAAGGGTTATACTTCAAATGCATGGGAGCGTGATCCCATGTTCGTAACATCTCCGGATAGGTCTCTAGTAACTTTTGCCTCCATATGGGTTGGAATATGGCCCCCTTTCTGGCTGCCTCTGGAATGTCCTCGGGTTCGAACTGTGTTGCGAACTTAGGGTACTGGTTGGTTATGCGTTTGATCTCAGCATTATAGTCAGCCAGCAGTACAAAATAGGGCTTATATTGTAACTCTGAACTGGTGATCAACCGCCTAAGAGCCAAGTGCGAGAAATATTCAGACTTGAGTATAGACTCCTCAATGGTTTTCATGGCCAGCATCTGAGTTGCTACGTGCTCTTCATGAGTGTGGCCCATCTCCTCTACCTGCTTCATCCATGCCGATGGGGGCTCCTCATATGTGTCTTGGCCTTCCTCCGTAATTCTGCCTCCTAGAAGGGGTTGAGGCTCATAATTGTCTTCAAATGTCTCCTCCACTAGAATGACTACTGTTTCTTCTTCTATGGTTTGATCAAGTGGAGAGGGAGGTCGTTCATACTGTAACAACTTGATTTTTAGTTCTGCAACCTGTTGTCGTAGCTCAAGTACCTCACTGTTGGTTGAAGGTTCAGGTTCTGGCGAAGTAGCGGCCTCGATCGTCTCTTTAGGTGTGGGTGGGTGTTTTGTCGGTACTTTGGATCCTTGTAGTTCCTTTATCTGGTCTGCCAACTGATCATGGGCCTCCAAGAGGGTCGCATAACCTTCTAAAACCTGTTGAATATGCTCTGAGGGGACAGCCTGGAATTTTGCAGGGTCTATAGGTGCTCCCGCGGTGTTTTCCATGGCCGCTTCTAGGTTCTCCTGGTTTTGTTGTTGTAGCCTTCTGTTCTCTTCTTGAGCCGCTGCTAGATGGCGACGTAGTAGAGCCATGTTGCGTTGAAGTCTCGCATTGTGGCCCATTTGTTCTCTGAGTTGTTCCTCCATAGCTTTGCCTGTCTCTGCATACTTAGCTTCGAGTTCTGTCTTCGATTGTTGGAGGTCAGTCACCTGGTGTTGTAGTGCTGTATTACCTAGTTCCAAGGCATCGACTCGTGCCTGGAGTTGAGCCGAGAGATTGCACAGCTCTGTGTTATTTTCTTCTAATAGCTTATACTCTTGCTTAAGCTGAGTGGCCGCTTCAACCATGGTGTCTAGTGCACTACTAAATGATGTGGATGCATGGGTAGAGGTGGAACATGCAAAGAGTCGGGAAATGGGGAAGGGAAAAGTGGATGATGTGCCTATGAGTGAAGTGAGATGTGATGATGGTGGAACAGACGTGGCGGTGGGTGCTCCTGTGGATGGTGAAATATCCATGGGAGCGGATGTGTGTTAGTGGTGGCAGTGAATGTGGGGGAGTGGGGTTGGGAAAGGGACTTTTTATTATAGTTCTCAACCTGTTGGAGTATATTTACAAGGTTTGTCCAGAATGACGGTTGTGTGACTTGGGTTGAGCCTGAGGCAGTTACAAGGGAAGTGGTGGATAGGCTTTGGGAGAGGGGAAATGTGTGGGTGAATGGAAAAGGATGGGATAAGATCTGGCTAGTGGCAAGTGGTTGTCCAAGGACGGGGAGATAGGAGGGGTGACCTATTATGGTTTGATCGGTGGCAGGATGACCGGTGTGAGGTTCAAAAATTTGGGCGAAAGTGATGGATGTGGGTAAAGGGAAGGGTGTAAAAACGGAGGGGTGTACAATGGGTTCATGTTGGGTGGATATCGGTTGTTCAGAAAGACTAGTGGAGAAGGGTTCTGAGGGTTGAATGGGAGGTGACGGTGGAGATGGTACCTGTGTATTTACATCTTGTTCGTCAGTGGGATTTGGGCTAGTCATGTGAACATCCTCAGAAATTGTGGTAGGCAAGGCAGTAGACACTTCCATTTGAATCATTTTTCCCCGCCGTGGCCGTGTATCAATCCTTCGTTGATCATAGGTAGGGTTCTCCCGATAGACCATAGTCCTCAATGCTTCCCCAATCCCACATGTGTCCGCCAATAGATTCAATGATTCAACAAAATGGGAATCTACATTCTCGGCTTGAAGCATTTGGTTCACTAGAGCTCGATTCGCCTCTTCTGTCATCTTATGTCTTCTCTGTACCTGCTTGATTGTCTTGTATAGCCGCTTGAGTTGTGTCGTGTAGGCAGGGGCTTCCTCTTCACTCTCTTCTGGCTCATTTCTTTGTACTTCTTCCTGAACTTGTGTGCTTGGGCCATGAGGGTGTTGTGCCTCATCTTCTCCATGTACTCTGCTTGTTTCGCCCTGTGGCAGTTCTCTTTGGAATGATGCTCCTGGATCGTCATTGTCAATGAAACCTTCACTGTCCGACAAGTGGGCCGTCTGCAGGAATCTTTCAAAATCAAAGTCTGGATCTTCTGTGAAGTTGGCCATAGATGCAAACTCTACATCGGTAGGTAGTGGAGGGGCGGATGGAGTGGGTTGTACCACATCCCCTGCTTGAACTCCTTGAAGATGGATCGTGACCGGTGCGACCTGGGCTTCTTCTCTGGGGGAAGCTTCGGTCGTGGCCTCGTGAGGGATCATTACCTGGGAGAGAGATCCACGCATTCGTTTCGCAGGTTGGCTCCCTGACTTCCGCCCTTTGAAAAAATCCAGCTGTGAATATTTTAGGGCTCTGGCAACCGGCACGTCATATGCAAGACATCGATAGATAATCCTTGTAAGTGCACAGCAGCCGTGTAAAGTAGGCTTCCTCACACCCCGCTTGCCTGCTTCATACACTTGGTCCAAGATCCATACAGGCATCTTAATGGGCAAGCTTCCAGTCTCTGCTAGATATAACCCATACCATATTTTCTTGTGTGGTTGGGTGAAGCGGTCTTGAGCTGGAAATGCGAAGTGTTGTAGGCACATTCGCAGAGGTATGGCGATGTTAGGGGTGAGGGCACACATTTCCTTTAACTTTTTGATTCTATTGCTCTTCATTGAGTCTGGTATCAAGGGATCGCGATCCGACGGTACGTGAGTGCCATACATTTGAAGGGCTTCCCTGATTAAGGTAATATTCAATTCAAACTTCCTCATTTCTTCCTGGTTTGATAAGGAGGGCACCCAGAATGTGCCTGAGTGATCTTTATCACCTGTCGGCTTCAGTGTAGCAATCAGGTAGTAGCACCTGAGGAAATCGGGTTTAGGCAGAGCTGCACTAAAATAAGTTTGTAATCCTGCTTTTTGCCAGATATCTTGAAGTGGAGCTGCATTCTGTAAGGTTTCGAATTCTCTTGAAAAGAACTCGAAGGTCCACCACACTCCTCCACACTCCATCTTGGACTCCCATATATGCTCTGCATCTCCCAAGTCTCCTGGCATCTCATTGAACCAATGAGAGTGCCCTTTTACTCTTTCGGTTAGGCCATTTGGTGGATCTGGAATAGGAATTCTCCGCACGTTCACGAACTCTTCAGGCCGAGCTGTTGGTGGGGCCTCCACCGGCATGGCATCCCAATTGATTTGAGCACCAGAGCCTGCCTGAGAGCTTGTGCCTGCTGCTGCTGCCATGAGAGTAGGTTGCTTATCTGCTGGAAGAAGAAAGGCACATTAGTGTTGCATAGGAAACAAGATGTAATGATGTTCTCTTCACAATACTAACATGACAATCCCGGAGGTCAGTGGTTAGTGGTGAAGTGTTTGTGATAGGTGTGAGTGGTGATTAGAGGTCAGTGTCATCCTAGATGCATACTTTGGTTATGCAAAGGGCTCAGAATGCTCCAGTGTTAGAGTGGACGAATTTACAAAATTGGGTCAGGGGGTTTGATACACGGTTTAATTCTCCAAACTTTGATAGAGGATTCGTAGCTCTTAGAACTAAAGACAGGTGAAGATTTCTGGATGAGAGTGTGATGTATTTGGGACCTTTTGGGTACCCATTTCCAGACATTCCTAGGGTTGATTGGAGTGGAGACAGTGAGAGGTGTAGGTATTTTTTTTGAGTTGTTGGCCACGAGTGCTTGTGAAAGTTGCTTCATCCTAGTGCCTGAAGGTGAAGTAATTTGGGCTTGTAAGCAGGCCTTGGGCACCCATATCTGTCTAGCATTAGGGATGGCCTTCATTGACCGCTTAGGAACCCAAATAGAAATGGTATGCCTAGGAGTTATCCTAGGGGGCTTCTTCACTTTGTTCCTTGATGGTGAGGCTCGCCTGATGCTTATTTGAGAGCATGTCTCTGGAGTTGTGGTGTTCTCCCCTTTGCGTATCCCGATTTGCTTCACCCCACAAGGTGCTCCGTATTGCCATGGTTGGCGCTCTTGCTTCTTGATCAGCGGTCTCCTTCGTGTCGAATGATGTTCGGTCTACTAGTTTAGATTCTTCTTTGGATCAACTGGGAACTTCCTATTGGCTCCTGTACCTTCAGTAAGCTGGACACTCCTCTGCACCATAGAACTCGGGGCAGGAACAACATTGTTAACTTCATGTGGATTCCTGGAGGGACCAGGAGTTGGTGTCCATTTTAGGGATTTGAGTGCTTGATTTTCTAATTCAATCGTAAGACGACTTTGGCCTACCCAAGCCTGAAGGAGTCCACTTCTTAGGTTGAGGTTGACTGCGTGATCATAGATCCAGTCTTGGCCTAAGATAAGAGGTTCGGTAAGATCCTCGTCTTCACATACTAGCACTTTCACTGGCATTAGTACCTCCTGAATGTAGAGAGGAAGCTCCACCTCTCCCATGCAAGGGGTTTCGACACCTCCTAAACCTATCAGATATGCTTCCAAGGGTTTTATCTCCAATTGCAGTTGTTGGTAGTAAGAAAGCCGAACTGCACTAGTGGCGGCTCCTGAATCAATTAAAGCTCTCACACTAGTTGGATTGTCTCCTTGTCCTATTTCTAGGGTTACAAAAGGTCTTCGATCGATTATTCTATGGGAATGTTCACCGGAAACCTCACACATGGCCATGTGATAACCTGGGGACTCTTGAGGGTCAGGCATAGGCTGATCCCTCCCTTGTCTCCTCAGCTTCATTCGTCTGATGCGCTCTAAGGCCTCTGCCTGTGCTTCTTCTCGAATTCGTTTTTCCTCCTCTTTACGTTCCTTAGCCGTATTGAGTCGATTTAGCATTTCCTCTGTGAGGGGTTCCTGATACAACTTGACTCTGCATCCGCTAATATAGTTTGGGAGAACATCACCCTCTAATGTGGCTAGTTGCACTGCTCCACTTGTGGAGATCCTATTTATTATCATAGGTCTGTAGCCTCTCTTTTCTAGTTTCCTTGCGTGTTGCTTCAATGTGTAGACTAAAACTAGATCTCCAGCTTTCAAACATTTGTCCTTCACATGGGCATCAAAGTATGCCTTTTGTCATTTCTTGGCTGCATATATTCCTGTAGCTGCTCTTAGTCTGGTTTCACCTAATCGCTCAAGATCAAAGAGTCTCGAAGAGAGTTCATGGCCTGTCCAATCGTGCTCTTGTGCTACTTTCAATGTAGGTATCAAGAAGTCCAAGGGTAGCACCGCGTTTTGGCCAAATACCATCTGAAAGGGGGTGGCTTGGAGTACCATTTTGTAGGCGACTCGGTATGCCCAAACAGCATGGTGTAGCTGTTTGTCCCAATCAGAGCGTTTATTGTTCACTAATTTTGTCAAGACATTGCATAGGATCTTATTGGTGCTTTCGGCTTGCCCGTTGGCTTGAGGGTGATAGGGGGTAGACTTCTTATGTACTACCAAGAATTCTTGGAGCAGATTTTCAATAACTTCATTCAAGAAGTGAGTGCCCCTGTCACTTACTAACTCTATAGGTAGCCCGTATCTTGTGAATACATTCTCAAACAAGAATTTAGCACTTGTCTGAGCGTCGTTCTTCGTTGTGGCTTTTACCTCTACCCACTTGGTTAGATAGTCCGTGGCAACGATGATATACTCAGCATGTGAGCCCTTAGCTGGGGGATTAATAGGACCTACAAAGTCTATTCCCCACTTAGAGAATGCACGTCCGCCCATCATAGGCTTCAGTGGCATCTCATCTTTGCGTATAGGAGGCTGGGTTCGCTGACAAATCTCACATCTCTTCACATAGGTATGTGCATCCATGTGAAGGGTGGGCCAGCAAAATCCTGCAAATAGAATTGCTTTGATCACCCTATCTGGACCAAAGTGTCCTCCTGCTACACCCTGGTGAGCAGTTTCCAAGATCTTTAGATACTCACTCTCATGAACACATAGTCTCAGGTAATCATCTTTACCCCGCTTGTATAGATTATCACCAATGAGTGAGTAATCTAGGGCTTCCTGTTCTAGACTTCTTTTCCTAGTCAGGGTCATGTCTGGAGGGAATGTTTTCGTCCTCAAGAAAGATACTAGTGGTTCACTCCAATCTGGCACTATGGACACTTGATAAAGTGTGGCATGTTCCACAGGTGGTTTAGTGCAACAGATTGGGCATTCTTTGCACAACTTTTGGACATCAGCTTCCATCGTCGGCCAATGCACTCCGAGTCTGCTTAGTGTCCGTAAGGTTTGTTGCTTTGAGTAGTGTTGCTCTAATGCACCTACATGTGCTAATTGCAACCATTTGGCGTACTCATCCTCTTCCACACAACAAGCCAAGATCCCTTGATCCGTGTGCTTGTACATACTTCCTGCCAAGATATGATACCTTTGGGCTTTTACAACTTCTCGATCCTGTGTGGTTATTACTGGATGGTTAGGCCCGTATGTCAATACTGGCACTAATGGCTTAGCCCACTGCGGCACCACTTCCAAATTAAACAAGTAAGCATCAGGTAAGTCATCTGATACTCCTTGTGGGGCTTCTCCAGATGTGAGCCTAGACAGATGGTCTGCTCTCAAGTGAGTCTTCCCTTTCCTTACCACCACCTCAAAGTCATACTCCATTAGTAAGAGAAACCATCTTACTAATCTGCCTGTATTACATGGCTTGTTTACCAAGTACAGTAGAGCTTGGTGATCAGTAAAAAATTTGAACTTATTTGCAAGCAAATAATGTCTAAACTTTTTAACCGCGTACACCATGCCTAATCCTTCTCGTTCGGTGGTTGTATAGTTCCGTTCAGCAGCATTCAATTGTCTACTGGCATAGGCAATAGGGAGATCCAGATTACCTTCACCCATAGGTTGTGCGAGTACACATCCAATAGCATAATTGGAGGCATCCACATGAACATGGAACGGCTTGTTCCAATCTGGTGTGGTCAAGATTGGTGCTGAACATAATCTTCGTTTAAGCTCTTGGAAGGAATTCTCACATTCATCAGTCCACTCAAAGTTAGTCAGAAGTCCGTACATGGGCTTTGCAATGACGGCATACATGTGGATGAACCGGCGGTAGTAACCACAATGCCCCATGAACGCCTGTACTTCCTTGACGTTCTTTGGCCTAGGTAGCTCCGCTATGGCTTTCACTTTCTCTTCATTAGTGGATATGCCATTTTTTGACACTATGTGTCCTAGAATCTTGCCTTGCCTAACCATGAAAACACACTTTTCTGGGTTCAAGCAGACTTGATATTCTCTTCATTTATCAAAGATTTGTCTGAGTTCAGGTATATGGGTCTGTCTAATGTTGGAATGCGCGCACAGATCATCAACATAGACTTCCAAATTATTCCTCAAGAACTCTTTAAACACATGACACATCAATCTTTGAAAGGTAGCAGGTGCATTAGTAATCCCGAATGGCATTACTCGAAAGGCAAATATGCCCCACTCCGTGGCAAAAGCCGTCTTATGTTGATCCTCTGGAGCAATGGCTACTTGATTGTAGCCCGAAAACCCATCTAGGAAGCTGTACACCTCCTTGCCTGCTACCCTTTCTAATAGATGCTCAGTGATAGGAAGCGGATAGCTATCTCTAATAGTGGCTGCATTAACCTTCTTCAAGTTAATGCATACTCGTAATTTGCCGTTCTTCTTGGGCACCACTACAATGGGGGATACCCATTCAGTGTGCTCAATTTCATAGATAAATCCGGCTTCCACCAAGCGGTCTATCTCTTCTTTGATCTTAGCAGCATAGTTATCATTATATGTGTATGGCTTTTGCTTAGAGGGTTTAGCATCTGAGGTCATGGGAATTGTGTGTGAGCATATGTCTGGGTCAACACCCTTCAAATCCTTGTAGCTCCAAGCAAATACATCTCTGTATTCTCTTAGCAAGGCTATCAATTCGTGCTCTTCGTCTTCCGTCAGGTCATGTCCTATGTAAGTACATCTCTCCTCTCCCTCTTCTAGGGCTACCACTATTTTTTTGGTGGTTTCTTTGTTATCATAGGCCGCTCCTGATTGTGCCTCCCGTTTAGGCATTCTTATCATGACTCTTCTATCATCTATCTCATACTTCTTAAAATTTTCCGGGACCTCAAACAAAGATTCTTCCTCTTCTGTTGTGACTTCTCTCTTCTTTCTTTTCTTTCCTTCTTCCTTCGGGGTCACATGTGTGGCTAGCCTTACCTCATTTGTAAGCTCTCCATGCCTCTGGGGTTGAAATTCTACTTCATAGAAGTATTCTTCGTCTGATGCAAAGGGTGTGTCCATAATGATTGACTCTAGATCAGAGTCACTTGCATCCTCAAATGCATCAGGGCTAGGCTCACACTCTTCTAACACTGCCTCTCCCATGATTGGCTCTATGGAGAAGACTGAAATGTCATAGCCATCCTCATCACAATGGGGTGTCCATTGTTCTTCATTGATGGCTACATCCATTGTTGCTAAGATTTCTGCCCAGCCATGGGGTTCAAATTCCTCATCAGGAAAGACTACAGGTGCATAGGCTGGGTCTTGAATTGATCTATGGTTTTCTTTTGCACCTGCCTCTCTGGCTTTCTCTCTCTTCTCTTCTTCTACTGCTACCTTACACATCCATAAGTGGGTGTCTTCATGCATCCACGAGGATCCGGATCCTATGGAATGCACAGACTCAGTCTCATCTTTGGCTCTATGGATGGGATTCCATTGAATAGGCGGTACGTCTCTATGAGAGTAATCCTTAAGATTGACTTTGGTTGTAACACCTAGATGTTGCAAATACAAGGAATTGGTTCCCCAATCCTGGACTACTTGCAATTGCCGCATAAATGGCCTTCCCAAAATCATCTCGTAGGCTTGGTTTTTGCTAAAGTCGCATATAGCAAAAGTATGCTCAAACTCAACCCCACACGTAGTGAGAGTTATTCCTTCTAACAATCCTAAGGGCCTTCAATATGACCATCAGCCATCTGCAATTTCATTCTCGTTGGTTGGAGTGCTGGCTTGCCCCATCGCTTCCATAGGGAAGTTGTAGCAATTGCAACTCCTGCACCTGAGTCCAAAATCGCATTGGTTGTGTAACCCTGATGAGTAACTGGGAGATAGGTATTTCCTTCTTCTCCTTCACTCATGTCTCCTATCTTATCCAATGGTATTTCAGGCACTGTTCTATGAGATCCTACTTGGGAGCGCGATTTTGCTATGTCTGGAACTTGTTTGGCTACATGTTTCCACACTTCTGGCTTAACTTTGAGTAGCTCTTCTAAAGTGAGATTGCACTGCACTTTAGTGTTCTTTACTACCTCTGTATTCCTAGGTATGATAGAATCTTCATTTCTTATCATGACTGTGGGCGCTCTCAGACAAGTAGACTTGGTTTCCCATGGGCCTGTGAAATGTGGTAATTCTTGTAGAGAATTAGACTCAGAGTCTAATCTCTCTTGAGAGTGGATGCTCTCATGCTCCTCATAAATGGATGGGATGTCCTGTGGGAATTGCTCGTGTGCATCATCCACAAGTTCAATGGGAGGAGGGACTTTACTTTCTTTGGCCCATTTGTCTTCTTGAATCTCTCGTAGGAATTTTGGTGTAAACCGATTCATAGAAGATGATGTGTCTGGCTCCGTAGAGTTAGGCACGTAGGCTTCCTGGGGAGGTAGGCTCATGTTCTCACTTGCCTTGCCCTTATTGTGAGAGGCGGGTTCCTTTTCTGATTGTGCAATTAGCCTCTCTATTCGTTCTAGTAGTCCATCAAAGTGTAACTGCGTCTTAGCTGAACTAGAGATGTTAAAGAGGCGACTGGCTTCAAACATAGTCTGAGCCAATTCCACCATCTTAGCACAAATTTTGGTTCGTTCTAGCTCTAGTTCTGCTCTAGGGTAACACTTTTCATGATCAGTTACGTTTGGCCCTTCTTGGGTTCTGGCCTGATATGCTCTAAGCATCATGTTTAGGTCCTCGGGAGTGGGGTCGGCTAGGACGGATCCTACTCCGGGTGGTGGGTGGGTTAAGGGTGGTGTATTGAAAGGTTGGGGAATGGAAGAAGGTGGATTGGCGGGTAAAAGGAGAGGTGGTGGAGGGGTGGTGTGAGAGTGGTTTTGAGATGCGAGTTCACTTATCTTTGCTTTGGTTTCTCTCAAGCTTTCTTCAAGTTCGCTCATCTTTTTTGCCCATTGCCTTTTCATTCTTTCACGACTATCCTTCCAGGCTCTAGTCCTCTTTTTGGTTATGCTCTCTGTTTCACTCACCTCGAGGCTCTTTTCCTGACCAACACCTTGGTTTTGTTGTAGTGCTCTTGTGATCACTTGCACAGGTGCAGTGGAAGTCACACTCCCTGTGGAGTCTACAACTAACCCAACAACATTGATAGGAGTGATTTTAGGCATGTTATTAGGGTTCTTTGGGCAATCTCGTAGGAGATGCTCTTTCTCGCAGTCTTGACAGAAACCCTGAATTGTTACTGGTTGAGGTTGTGTAGGGGCAGGCAGTGGACAATCACGTATAAGGTGATCTCCCTGACATCTGAAGCATGGTCCTCTAGGAAATGGGGGCCGTACATGCCTAGGTTGAGGTCTAGAGTTGGGGTTTGTGTACATGACATTGGCATACTCAGGCTCCCCACTATTTTCACTTGGGTCCTCATAATAGTATGACTCGTTATGCTCGGGTGACTGCATGTAGTAAGCCTGTGGGCTATCAATATGTGTGGAGTCAAAACTATGGTCACTTGGATCACTGTCTGATAGCAATGGGGTGACTAGGACTATGGCTCTGTTCGGATTTTCTTCAGCAGATGCATATTTCACTGGGATCACATTGGTTGGAGCAGGGGGTTGCTGCACTAGGACTGGTTGAGGTCTCTGCTGCCCTTGATAAGGTGGCTGATAAGTTTGTTGTGGTCTGTTGTATTGTTGTGGTGGGTACTGATTCTGGTATCTACCCTGTTGTGGATATGGCTGAGGGTAATTTTGGCTAACAGTTTGTTTGTTATATGGGCAGTCTTGTGCAGTGTGGTTGGTGTACCTGCGCTCTATGGTACAGTATTGGCTACTAGGATTCGCCTGGGGTTGGGCCATAATGGGACATACATTTGCCATATGGTCACCGCCACAAGTGTAACACCGCTTAACTAGGGCAAATCTCGGAATTTGTTTGCTAGAGACACCTAGTTTTTGAGCTACCTTCTCTGCAAGTTCCTCAATGGATGTGGATTGACCAGATGTGAGGCTATTAGAGCTATCAGAATCCTTATAGATTTTTGATAGTTCTAATTCCTCACCTAGATTGTCCTCAATGTCTATGCACATGCGCGCGCACTCTTCTATCGTTCTGGGGTCCTTCAGATACACATATGACCTGAGCTTGGTGCTCAACAATCCATCTAAGAACAAGGCCACTTGTTTGGCTGGTGTGGGTAACTCCGGCATCGGGCATCTCTCCAGGTACTGCCTAAATCTTCTTCCAGCTAGTCGGACCGTCTCTTGAGGTGTTTGTTTGAAGCTATGAATTAGTGAGGAAGTGTTGTGCCTGATCCCACTCTTAGAAAACTCAATGATAAATGCCTCTAAGAGCTGGTCTATGTTTCTGAAATGCCTCTCGTTCAGTGGTTGAAACCACGTAAGGGCAGTGTTCCTAAGGGTTAGACCAAAAGCATTATATTGTGTGAATAGGTCCTCTACCTGTTCAGCTTTCAATACTTGCCGAAATTCTGCCATATGGTCATAAGGGTCTCCAGTGCCATCGAAGTAATTCTTCATGGACTTCACCAGTTGAGTTGGTCGCAGGGTCCTAGTGTGTTCTCTCGGCCTTGGCAAAGGAAAATCGTCAGCATTCCTTTGATTCCATGGGGTTCTATGTCTCTCAGGTTCCACTCTATTCCTTTCCGTTCCCGTTCTTTCTCTTCCCAGGGAGTTGGCAAAACTTACCTCAGGTTTGTCTCTACTTCTATCTCTTTGAGCTCCATGAGCTTGGGAGGTCCCAGCTCCTTGGTGACTGTATGACACATTAGTCCGGGGTTGGGGAAAAACAAATTCCCCCTTCCATGTGTAGGCATGTATGTCATGCTCGGTGACCACGAAGATCTTCTCTGATGTATTGTCTAAGTAGGTTACTTTGCCTGGGCTATCAGGGTCTTTCAACTCATAGATTGTGAGAGCACCTACTTCATGAGACAAGGTAGGCTTATACCTCCAAAAGGCCTCATCAGTTTCTCGGTTTAAAAGCAAATCTATGCTTTTATTATCCTGTGGAATCAATTCTGGAGTCATGATTCTGGTCAAGACAGATTTACCGCGGGGAGTTCTCGGCTCTTTCTCTAAATTTCCTTGCTCTATATCACCCATATCGGTTTCTGCAATCACATTTCCAAACTCATCAGTTCTATCAGGAAGAGTGGTGACTACATATATAGTCCCTTCTTTATCTAGGTATGCTCCATTCTCAAACTTCACTACCGGGTGTTCTAGTCCATGGGGTTGATCGGGGTTCTTCATCTGGACCACAGATCTTCTGAGTCCGTCTTCGTAGATGCGAGCACCTAAACGATTCGTCCTGATGTATTCCAATTGAGTCTTGTAAGGTCCCTCTGGCTTTTCTAGATAAGCCACCCCTGAACTACCTACTGGTCTCTCCATGTGATAGGACATCTCAGAATCACTTGTTTCTGATCTAGGAGTGTATGGGTAATCACTCAACTGCTGGGCCCAAGACCTGGCAGTGTGATTGACACTAGCTTCAGAAGATCTGAGGCTTTGTCTGTCTCGGCCTAAGTGCCTGCCTGATCTAAGGTTCATATGCCTGATTTATCTACCCCCTTGGACCCCAGCACACTCTCGTTGCAGGTTAATTTGCACCAATCACTTTGTTCTTTTGAGTTGAATATTATGTTTATGATCTTGTCTGAAATCGCGTCGTCAGGAGTACTTAAGTGAATTTCGCACTTGATAAGTGATCGACTCCAGTTTACCTTTTGTCCCTTAGGGTTTTCGGACTTAAGACCTACTTACTTCTTGCACTTGGTTGATTAATTCTCTTGGACTTGATTCGTGCCTAACGTTGCCCTAATTAATTACCACACCTAAGTCGTACTTAGCCTAGGCTAGGAATTGACAAAGGAGGGTTGAGAGATCTTCCAACCTCAATTAGATGGTTAACCAGACTGCTGCACAAGCCCAGGAAGCCTTCTCCCAAGCTTGGTACTCACCCTTGCTAGCTTGCTTTGGATTGCCTTGAGTGCACACAATGTTCCTGCAAAAGCTCACCAGTCAGTATAGCTCTATTACCACAAGTAATTGAAAGACACACATCAATATTTTCAGTCCCCCCTGGAGTAACTCACTGTACCCCCTCAATCTTAGGACCACCTAGTCTCACCGAAAGGCCAACTTGAAAATACATGTTCTAAAACTCCACGTATGATTCTACAAAAAACCAGTCGAGGTCCACATAGGATTTTCAACAAGCTTTCTAACGAGACCAAAATCTCATCAATCGGAGTTCGTGTGGTGAAGTTATGATCATTCAGGCACTTAGGGGTCCAAACAGGCTCTCAGGGTTCAGGAAATTCCTCCCTGGTTTCTAGGTCTTTTGCCCACTCCTAAGGCTCGCATATCCTCCCAATGTGTCCAAGATTAAACCCAAAGATACCTCAATTCAGTCAATTAATTTACTCTAAATTTTCATGCGTTAAGCCCATGTATTGCGATTGGTCGGGTCGAAGTGTCGCGATAGCTCGTGAGGTGTCGCGATACTCCCAAGTGTCGTGATAGGTCGTGAGGTGTCGCGATAGCTCGTGAGGTGTCGCGATACTCCCAAGTATCGCGATAGGTCGTGAGGTGTCGCGATAGCTCGTGAGGTGTCGCGATACTCCCAAGTGTCGCGATAGGTCGTGAGGTGTCACGATAGCTCGTGAGGTGTCGCGATACTCCCAAGTGTCGCGATAGGTCGTGAGGTGTCGCGATAGCTCGGGAGGTGTCGCGATACTCCCAAGTGTCGCGATAGGTCGTGAGGTGTCGCGATAGCTCGTGAGGTGTCGCGATACTCCCAAGTGTCACGATAGGTCGTGAGGTGTCGTGATAGCTCGTGAGGTGTCGCGATAGCTCGGGATATGGTGAATTTTTCAGTTCTGTCTAGTGATCCTAGGAGCTCTCAGCCTGCGCAGTGTCGTAGTGCACTCAGAAACATGATATATCGAAGTTTTCAAAGTGTCGCGATAGCTCGAGCTTGACGCCTCGGGGCCTGTGCAGAAAGATTTTGTACCTGCTGAGCTTGCTGGAGATGGTGATGGAGTTGGTACCTACAAAAAACATACAACACAAATGCACACTCTCGCTCTCTCTCAAACTCGCACACAACAAATGAGGGGAATGACAAGGAAGAGGGAATATGTAGTGGAGAAGGAGGTGAAGGTGGAGATGAGGATGGAGGTGGAGATGGAGATGAAGATGGAGATGGAGAAGAAAGCAAAAAATTTACCTACTACTTACAATTCCAACGCGTCCTCTCTACGTCTTACCATCACACGCTCGTCCTCAAAGCTCGAATCCCCGGCAACGGCGCCAAAATTTGGTGTAGCTCAGTGATGAGTAACACCTCCTTTAATGTCAATCCGGGAAGACATGAGGATGGTATGAAGACCTCGAGCAAGTGAAGGCACAAATGTGTGAGTGAGAAGCACACTAACATGCACACACATACACACACACGTGCACACACGGCAAGAACAAAGAGAGTAAGACAATGGAATCACTTCTATTGCAACAAAGTTCTCATACAAGCTCAAAACTACAAGAAGCTCCCCCAAAAATGAGCTCTCTAGCTCTATTTATAGTTTTTGACTAGCTTTGGCCCTGTCCAGACCTAGTGTCCGGCTTAGTTAAAAATTAGGTTCCAGGGCTTATTTGAGGGCTCAAACGAGATCTAAAAAATATGAAAATTGGTAGGCAACTACTTCTAAGGCTCCTCAAGCTCGAGGACTCCTCGGCTTGTACAGAATGGAGCTACAAAAAGATGAAAATAGTATTTACAGGGGTTTTTAGTGATGAGAATCACTTTTAAATGGTGTAAGGGTTTTGAAAAATAATAGAGAGTTGCCTTAGTGCTAGATCTGCATGTATGCCCGTACTTGCTTCTTCTCGTATATCGCCAACAGCCTCCTCCCTATATTTTTCTAGTCTCGAAACTTCCTCATATATTTCTTCCATGTTAGGCCCTGGTTGGTGATCTTCCACCTCTAATTCCTCAAAGGAGGTTTTGCAACTCCATTCTTTTTCCATTGATCTTCTCGAATTCCATTCCACAACTCCTTTGGCCAGTCAGCCTCTAAATCCAAAACTATGGACATAGGTTTGTCCTAGGTTTTCAAGAGCTCTGGTTTATCATCTTTCGCTTTTGGTTCCATATCCTTGGCTTTAATACAATCCTTGTATTGATCTCCTAATATTCTCATCTCAGGTAGAGCTGGGATAGTCTTCTCTAGAGTGGCCTGAGCTACCTCTATGAGTTTTCTGCATATCGCTAACCTCTCCTTTTCTAACTCTCCTTGTGGGTAAATCCTTTCATGTTGCTCCACATTCGGTCCATTCTTTATTCGAGCTTGGTAAGCTTTCATATATCCAAATCGTCCGTTTTTGGGTCAGCTAGAATTGATCCTAGTTTCTCTGGGTCTCGTGTAGGCGGTGGAATAGGAACTTCTTCCCGAATCTCTGGTTCTTTATATTTCTTATTGCTACGCGTATGTTTCTTGTCTTCCTTGTTTTTGTTTTTCATCCATTTTTCTTTGAGCTTTTTTCTCCTCTCCTTCCACTTTTGGCTTTTCATTGCTTGAGTACTCTCGCGTGGGTTTTCTGAATCTTCCACTATTTGAATTATGGGGTCTAAGGTTTAACTGTTCTCTTGTTCAAGGTCCGTTCATTTTCCTTCTTGTTCCTTGGTTCATGCTTGTGTAATGGCCTTTAATGGTACGGTTTATTCCTTGTCACTTCTTGACGCTTCTATCACTTCAATCACATTAATAGGTGCAGTATCTTGAGCCTTATTGGGATTTTTGGGCAATTTCTAAAGAGATGTTCCTTTCCACAATCACTGCAATACCCTTCCCAAGTCCTAGGAGATGGTTGGTTGTATGGCCGAGTGCATTCTCTGATAAAGTGGTCTCCTCTGCATCTATAACACGGTCCTCTTGGCACAGGTGGTCTGATGGGGGGTCTTACGAGCACTCGGCCTTTAATGTCACCACCTCTTGTCCATAGGTATTGTCATATCCTTCATATCCATAGTATTGTTGGTCATAAACTTGCTCGTACTCCATTATACTAGCGTCATAGGAGTAGTACTCTCCTTGGGATTACTTGTATTCTAGGCTCATTGATTCTACATTGGCTATTGGTGATGCTGACACTATGGCTCTTTCTAAGTTTTCCTCTAGTTGAGCGTACTTGATAGGCACTACATGCTGAGGAAGTGATAGTTGTGGTTCAAGTACAGGCTGAGTGTTTCCGATTTGTACTTGGTCATATGGTTCAGGTGCTCCTAGTGGTGCTGGGTAGCGATTATACCTGGGCATCTCCCTGCCTGGCTCCCTAGGTGGATATCCATATGGCCGATACTGAGGTGGGTGTAAAGTTCATGTCTGCCTATTGAATGGGCAATTCTCTGTGGTATGGTTGGTGTATTTCTGTTCTATGTGGCAATACAAGGTGGTTCCTTGATGGGGCTGCCTATTATAAGGGTAAGCTTGAGGTACACCTGTTAATCCTCATACACACATGTGAGTGGGATGATCACCTCCACATAGGCTGCATCTTCGCAACATGGGTATTCTTAGTGAAGGGTGTTGGTAGTTCCTTTGTCCTTGAACTCCTAACTTCTTTGCCACCAGCTTGGCTAATTCTTCTACGTTACTAGAGTTGGATGTAACCGTACTCCGAGTGTCTTCTGATTTAGTAGGACTGGTCGAACTCTTGAGATCATCTGCTAAGTTGTCCTCTAGGTCAATACATTCTTGAAGACATTCACTCAACGTCTGTGTTCTCTTTACATAGACTAAGGTTCTTAAAGTTCCGTTTGTTAGTCCGTCCAAGAATAAAGATATCATTTTTTGCTACAGAGCCGTCCTTGTGAGAGTGAGTCCAAAGGACTCATACTGCACAAAGAATTCATCCACTTGTTCAGCTCATGGAACTTGTTTAAATTCGGCTATGTGGTCGTATGGTTCTCCCAATCCATCATAGTGATTTCTCGTACATTTGGCCACCTCAATAGGTCTCAATCTTCTCATGGGCTCTGGCGGTCTTGGCATTACAAGGATTGCTGGTCTAATTGGGGGTATTCCAGGTTGCACTCCTAATGGTGGTCTTGGTCTTACTGGTGGTCAGTGTTGGTTGCCTAATCCAAGGTGTGTCTGATTGTGTGCTTGCATTCCAGGCATTGTAAATTGTACATGGGTTCTGTTTGGAGCACTCTGATGGCTTGTTTGTCCCGACATAGTATGTTCGGAGTCTTGTTGTGTCCCAAAAGGATTTTGAGAGGTAGTTTCCTGCTCTCGCTGGGGGAATACAGGCAAGCCCATATACTTTAGTCGAGCTCTATCTAAGGCACCAACAAGCCAATACCTTCTTTGGTTTTTGTCTAGGTATGTTACTCTAGACTCATCTTCCGGGTCTTTTAACTCGTAAAAGGTCATAGGACTTTCCTCATGTCCACGTGTCCTCCTCTGAATCACTAGAGGTATCGAAATAGGTAGAGCGGTGACTGACCTGAGTGACACTTCCTACCGATGATATGACACTTCTCTGGCTACTTAGAACCCTTCCAGACCTCAAGTTCATCCACCCTCCTGGGGCTTTCTTGGGCTATAATTCTCTCCCTAAGTGGATCTTCAAATGCCTCAAATTTACCCTTAAAAATGCTAAAAATTTTTTGGACGATACGACCTTGGTGACACTGCACTAGACAAATTTTTCTGCTTTTGGATCAAGCTTTGTCCTCAACTCATCTGGAATATGCACATATGCAATACATCCAAAAACTTTCATATGTGATAAGTTTGGCTTTTTACCTATAAACTTCTCTTCAAGTGTAACTTGATGTATAACAGAAGTCGGAGTTTTGTTCATGATGTATACGATAGTATGCACAGCTTTTGCCTCATAACAATGAGGCATGTTTTCCTTAGCCATCAAGGCTCTTTCTATTTCTACGATATGTCTATTTTTGTGTTTAGAAATGCCATTTTGTTGTGGTGTGTACCTGCATGAAAATTGATGTCAAATTCCATGACTTTTAAGAGAGTTGTTGAACTCATTTGACATGTATTCACCTCCTCCATCAGACCTGAATGTGTGAATATACTTTCCTATCTGATTTTCCACCATAGCCTTAAAATTCTGGAAGTGAGTGAACACCTCACTCTTCTCTTTCAGGAAATATACCCATACTTTTCGTGTATGATCATCAATGAAAGTAACATAAAACATGCAACCTCCATAGATGTGTTCTTTTCAGGACCCTAAACATCAGTATGTACTATTTCTAGCACATTATAACTAACATGCTTATCATGCAAAAATGATGCTTTTGATTATTTACCAAATTGATAGGTTGCACATACCTTTTGCATCTCTACAACCTTGAAATTTGGTAGTCCATTGATAATCTCCTTTGACTGCATCAATTTGAGCCTCTGCAAGTTTGCATGTCCAATTCGTTTGTGCCACATCTCTATATCAAAAATAACTCTTGCACCTTTTGCAAACATGGTTGCATTCATTTTAAGGTGAGCATCCTACCCACTTTGTTTCCTTTGGCAATCAATCTTCCATCTTGTTTGTACTCTTCTACATATAACCCATCAACAATATTGAACGTGACTTGTAATCCTTGATCAACGATTTGTCCAACAGAAACCAGATTCTTTGTTATATTTGGAACATGCAGCACATCATCAAGATGTTTTACCTTTCCATCCTCCATAGATAGTGCTATGTTTCCTATATGTTTGATAGGGTGTGATATGTCATCACCTATTTCAACATATCTGGGAACTGGAAATTTTTGCAAACTACTTAACCATTCTGCATGATTGGTCATATGATTTGAAGCACCTGAATCAACACACCAGACATTACCATTCAATTTTGAAACATCAGGTACACACCAGACATTACCATTCAATTTTGAAACATCAAGTACATTGTAGTCATCATGTGATGTTGGACCATGAACAACTTTTTAGGATCATATGCACTTGTGGATGCATAGTTGTTTTGTTGCCTTCTATTATTTTGATTCTTCAACCTGCAATCATGTTCAAAGTTTCCATGTTTACCACAATTCTAGCATCCTTCACTATCATTGTCTGAATCATTTCTTTGGAAATTTCTACGGCCTCTTTAGATCCCCCTACCTCAAAACTATCCTCTACCTCCCACACAATTCTATTGTTGACCTTGGTCTTGGTTATTGTGTCATCTTCCACTTTTGAAGCCTCTACCTCTGCCTCTTCCTCTACCAATGTAGAATACCTGCTCATAATTAGGTTTTCCTTGGGAGTTCGAGTCCTCACTAAGATTCTTTGCTTCAATAATCAACATGGACACTAGATCATCAAAATTTGGAATATTTTCTTTGGTCTCCATAGATGTTTTGAACTACTTATATGCAGCTCCTAAACCACAGAGGCACACTTCCACCTTATCATCATCATCTACATTCATGCCAATAGATGCAACTGACTCACATATGCTTTTGATTTTCAAGGTGTAGTCACTTACGGACGTGCCCTTTTTCTCCAGTGTATACAACTCGTTCCTGAGTTGCAATTTCCGTGCCTTTCTATTGGTCTCATACAATGTGACCAAATTGTTCCATGACTCTTTCGGAGTCTTGGCATATTGTATGTGCCCAATCATGCTATCTTGTATGCTAACAGATAGCCAATACATTACCTTCTGTGCTCCTTGATTTCATTCCTCATATGCTCTTAACTGCTCCACAGTCTGATTCCTCTCTAATAACTATGGAGAATTTCCGTTCTCTCCTTTGATGTACTTCCAGTAGCCTTTTCCCATTAGGAAATTCATCATTCTCAATCTCCAAGCATGGAAGTTTTTCTTGTACAGCTTATCACTCATAAGCTAACTCATTCCATCTAGTTTTTCTATGGGCCCCACCTTGTAGGCTTGCAATACAGGTCGAGATGGTTCTGAAACAAAAAATTGAGCAATCTGAGGCCATTTGTGAATCGTGCTTTCTCCATGCCTTCTCATGTACTCTTCACCATCATCCTTCGCCATGAGCTCTCTACAACCACATTGGCTTTGATACCATGTCACGAGGAAGGAGATAAGGAAGAGAGCTCACATAAGAAGAGAGCTCACACACACACACACTCTCACAATCAAAGAGAAGCACACAATATCTGATTGCACATGGTTTGGGGAACATTCCAATTGAAAGCACCTTATATGTTAAGCATGCTAGTGATGTGCTTCTGATCATTGTTGTGTATGTTGATGACATGCTACTCACTGGTCCTCATGACAAGCATATTGCTGATTTTAAGGCTGATTTGCAAGCCTCATTTGAGATGTCTGATTTGGGGCATTTGCATCATTATGTGGGCATTCAGTTTATGCAAGTTGATGGTGGAATGGATTTGTGTCAAACGAAATATATTGACACATTATTTTAGCATTTTGGCCTTGAAAACTGTAAACCTATTGCAACTCCTATGGAGACAAGTTTATGATTGAGACTTCATGATGCTAGAGATGCATTTGATGGTGTTCTCTATTAGCAAGCAATTGGATGCTTGATTTACTTATGCATTACTTGGCCAGATATTCAGTTTGTTGTCTCACAAATGAACAGGTTTATGCATTGCCCAAGTGTCAAGCATTGGCAGGAGGTTAAGCACATCTTTCGTTACTTGATTGGTACCTGGCTACTTCGATTGTTTTATCCCAAGGGGGGATCACTACCACCAAATTTACATGCTTTTTCTTATTCTGATTGGGTGGGTTGCTATGACACTCGTGTGTCCACTAGTGGCTTTTGCTTCGTGCTTGGTAGCTCATGTATATCTTGGTTGAGCAAGAAGCAGCCTACTATGGCCACTTCTAGCTGTGAGGTTGAGTATAGGGTAGCTTTCATAGCGGCTATTGAGTGTGTGTGGCTCTGATGCCTTATGGCCAGCTCCTTGTTCACCGCATCACTCCCAGGGGGGATTTGTTAATATATTTAGGTAGTGATGTGTGTGAACACTCTAGGATCACTCGGACACTTTTTTCCCTCTTTAGGATGTTTTTTTCCCCTACCTTATACATATGCCTACTGTCCTAATGGGTTACTTATCTTTGTGCATTCTATGGTAATACATTCAGTATTGTGTGTTGTGCTCCAAGCTTCTTCTTCTTCCTTGTGTTGCTCGCGTGCTTCCGAAGACCTCAAACTCCAACATATCTTCTCAATTGATTGAGAGATTTATGTCATCTTGTAGGTAAAATTTGTAGAATATAATCTATAAGACTTGATTAAATGCATCTTCAAACTGAAGAATCAATAGTGCTAAATATACATGGTATTTCCTTGTACTTTTGAGGTCCAACAAAGAAGCTTAATCTCTGATGAAGATGTTCTTGAAGATCAGTAGCATATGATTCTCCCCCTTGATGGAGAAATTCTTTCATGCCTTTATTAGTCTTACAAAAGCTTCAGATGTGTAGACAAGAAATAGTGAGTGAGGATCGTCAAAATCTGATCTGAAAGATGTGTGCAAAGATTTAAGACTTCAAATAAACATAAAAAAGAAGCTCTTCACTCATAGAAGGTTCATAGATAGTTAGAAGATGCCTTTCTATAAAGAAAATCATTGATAGAGATAATACTAATGAGTTGTTCTAAAATTGTTGGACAATCATCACTCTCTAGACCTTTTCTCTACACTTTTATAAGCTTTGAAGAGTTTAACTTCCTACCAAGTTGGAGAACATCCCTTCACGTGGAATAGCCATGGCATGCATGAAAAATTAAGCATTTCGGCGAAAGAAATTCCAAATGTCATAAAAAAATTTTAATAGCTAGCTATCCTTGAGATAACTAAGATTTCCTAGCTTGTTCAACCACCGGTGGACAAAAGCAACCATCCATACCATTTTCCCATATCTTTGTAGAATGTCCATAGGATATTTAGGTATGTGTAAAGACAAAAAAATTCATGAAAAGCTGCATCAAATTCATATGGGAGTGTCTCAACCAAAACAAGTCCTATGTACTCAAATTTTCAACATTTGCATTGATTTCTTTTTTTTTCTTTAGAAAAAAAAACTAACACGAATAAGAATTGATATCCCATGAGCAAAACAAAAATTCAATCATCACTAATTTTATGTTATCATTATTATGAATGTTGTGTAAGACAAATGTTACGCAATATAACACATGAGAAATAGCAGAGAAGATAACAGATATAGGAGAATCTCAACAATTTTCTACTAGCAGCAAGTACAAAGATGATGACCTTGTCCACCCGTGCGCTCTCAAGGTAGAGCTTAAATGGTGATCTAAACAACTCTAGATAGGGAGATACAAGGTAGAGGTATGTTGGCTCAATTCGATGTCTCAGGTAGTGCAGAAGTCATGTATATGTAGGATCATGGGTGGCCTTCCATGGATGGCTATACATGGGCAGTAGAGCATGGACGGCCACCGCTCGCATAATTGCCATACACGGCTTAGGCCGGTTGAGCCGACCTAACAAATAAAAATGATTTCTGACTCCGACAAGGAATATTCCATGGAATATTCCCTTTACCGTCACGTCGGGGCACTGCCCCCGGACCCCCACCAGGGGGCGCGCTGGCCCCCTTGGACCCCCCAACCCAGGTTGCTCCCCGCTACCCTGGACCCCACAATTGGGGACCCTGGTAACTCCCTTTCCTTACAATACCTTACATGGTCCAATATGACCTTCATCCAACATGCAAGTTGGGATTCCCATCAATTGGGTAATGCACGCTTGGCTTCTCCTCATAATGGGGGCCTTACAAAATGTGCATACAATCATGAGGGATAGACATTGATCATATATTAACACCCCCCCTCAATGTTTACCGATGAAAAATCAAGTAGGTTTCGGTCCTATGCCCATCTGTTGAAGATGCCTGTTGAGCTGCTCTCTTCCAAGTGCTTTACTGAATATGTCAGCACAATTTGCCTCTGTTGGGCAATATCCTAGCTCCATAATTTCATCTTCAATTAGCTCATGAATGTAATGGTATTGTACTTCTATGTGCTTGGTGGGAGCATGAAATACTGGGTTCTTTGCAATAGCCATACAACTTTGATTATCACACCTGAGTACAGTCACCATATTTGATGGAAAGCCTAGATTTGCAAGAATTCTCCTTAACCAGACTGCCTCACAAGAGGCAAAACAAGCCGCTTTGTACTCTGCTTCAGTGGAGGAGAGTGCGAGAGTTGGTTGCTTTCTACTTACCCAAGAAAATAGTCATGAAGCAAGTGAGAAACAATATCCAAAAACTGATTTTCTAGAATCACAATCTCCAGCCCAATCTGAATCACAATATCCTTGAAGTGTATCACCTGTGGTATAAAAAATACCAACCAAGGTTCCTGTAATGTACCTTAGAATTTGCATTCCAACATTCCAATGACTCTCCTTAGGTTTGTTGGAAAACCTGCTTAATACTCCAACAGCATAGCAAATGTCTGGTCTAGTGTTTCACAGATAAATAAGACTTCCAACGAGCTTCCTATACTTCTTAGCATCTACATCAGGCATGTTATCATCCATAGATAGCTTATGATTTACCTCCATAGGTGTGCCAGTTGGTTTGCAGTCCATCATTCCAAATGCCTTGAGAATTTCTTTGGCATATTTTTGTTGTGAGATGAAAATGCCATCCTTCCTTTGCCATACTTCAATTCCCAGACAAAAATGGAGTGGACCTAAGTTTGTCATTTCAATCAGTTCCCAAGCTTATCCGAGTTTGATTGATGAGTTCCTGATGATCTCCTATAATGATCAAATCATCTACATATACAATGACAACAACTAGCTTGCTATCCCTTTTCGTTACATACAATTTAGCATCAGAAGTACTTCTTTCAAAACCCAAATTTTTGAAAAAATTATATATCCATTGGTACCAAGCCCGTGGAACTTGCTTAAGTCCATACAAAGCTTTCTTCAACCTGCAAACTTTATTTTTTGAATTGGGCACCTCAAAACCTGGTGGTTGAGATACATATACCTCCTCCTTGAGATGACCATTCAAAAATGCAGATTTGACATCCATCTGGAAAATAGGCCAGGCCTTTTGTGCAGCTATTGTAAGTACCGTCTGAATAGTTGTCATGCATGTTGTTGGTGCAAAAGTTTCTTGAACATCAAATCCTTCGATCTATGAAAAACCATGTGCAGCTAATCTTGCCTTATACTTTTCTAATGTTCCATCTGCTTTATACTTAGCTTTCCGAATCCATTTAGTACCTATTACCTTCTTCTTTGGTGGCAAGTCGACTAGATCCCATGTATCATTTTTTAGTATACTATCATACTTAGACTGCATTGCCGCTCTCCAACATGGATCATCAAGGGCTTCTTCAATGGTGCTAGGTTCCTTTATGGAGCCCATGATATCTGCCATTAGAGCCATGTTAACAATGTGTTCTGAGGCTCTTCTTTGATCCTCTATTCTCTTTGATCTTCGTAATCCATCTGAGGATGATTCTGGTACATCTACATGTGGATTGTGATCATCAAAGAGTTGTTGTGCCCACTTCGGTAGTGGCTTATGCTGTGCAGCTACAACTGGTTGACTTTTTATTGAGCAAATTTCTTCATCAGATGTTTCCTCCTCCTCAACTTTAACCTATCTTTTGATAGGCACAAGGTGAGATACTTCTCCGTTTGATGAGATAGTAGATTTACCTTTATCTTCTACTAAGTGTGGTCGTTCATCAAACACCACATCTTGGCTGACAAAAATCTTCCTTGCCTCAGGATCCCACAACCTGTATGCTTTAGAATCTTCATTATATCCTAGGAAGACACATTTTTTGCTTTTTGAATCCAACTTTGATCTTGTTGAATCAAGAATATGTGCATAACAGAAACAACCAAAAAATCTAAAATGCAAAACTGAAGGCTTTTTACCAGAATATGCTTCTTGAGGAGTCATCCCCTTCAGTGCTTTTGTGTAGCTTCGATTGAGGATGTAGACTACTGTATTGACTACTTCTGCCCAGAATGAAGCAAGCATGTCTTGAGCCTTTAACATACAACGAGCCATTTCAACTATTGTCCTGTTCCTACACTCAACAACGCCATTTTGTTGAGGTGTATGAGCTGTGGTAAGTTGCCTTTTCACACCATGCTCCTTACAGTAATTATTGAATTCTGTTGACAAGAATTCATCTCCTCTATCTGTTCTGAATTTCTTCAGTTTCCTTCCTGAATCATTTTCCACATACTTATGCCATGTTTTAAATTTTTCAAAAGCATCAGCCTTCTCTCGAATGAAATAAACCCACATCTTTCTACTATAATCGTCGACTAACAGCAAAAAGTAGAAAGATCCTCCTAAAGCAGGTGTAGACATTTTACTGCAGAGATCAGCATGTACTAACTCTAGAGGAGCTTGAGATCGATTGCTGGTCTCTCTTGGAAATGCCTTTCGTTGTTGCTTGCCCATCATACAAGCTTCACAAGGTTCTTGCAACTCTAAAAACGCAGGCAAATGAGCAACCATCCCTGTTCTTTGCATCTCCTTAAAAATTGCAAATCCGAGATGCCCAAATTGTTGATGCCATAACTTGCTTACATCTTTATCTTTTGTAGCAGTTAAAGCACTTAACTCATACAAGTTATCCCGTCGTATGCCTTTACCTACAACATTACCTGATGAATCCATGATTTCTGCACCACTCTTATTGAAGTGAACTTCAAGTCCACGATCTGTTATTGCAGAAACTGACAACAAATTTCTTTTAAGTGTAGGTACATAGAGAACATCAGATAACTTTTTCTCAACACCTGGAGAAGTGATAAAAGAGATGGTTTCAGTTCCTTCGGCTGAACACTTGGAGTCATTTCCCACCACTACATTGATGGATTCCCACAGAGGCACTAGGGAACTATACCAATACTTTTTACTGGTCATATGGTGAGAAGCTCCACTATCTAAAATCCATGGTTCATCAACACGAGCTTGAGCAGATGAGCATACCTCTTCAATAGCTACCCAAAGTTCCAGCTCTGTGTTGTTTGCAGACTCTTTGTTCTTCCACGATGATTTTACAGTCCCATTCCGTTCATTAGCTTGCTTCTTTCTACAATCCTTGATGGCATGGCCTTTCTTTTCACAATAGAAGCAACTCCCTATGAACTTCTTCCTCTTTGGCTTCTTCTTTGATCCATCAGAAGAGCCTTTACCTTTTGCATTTGCTGAGAATGCAGCATCACTTGTACTTTGCTAATTCTTCAGCCGCATCTCTTCTTCTAAAAGCATCGCACAAAACTCTTCAAATGTAAGGGGAGTTGGTCTTACCTGAGTGTTAAGGGTTGTTACTAATCCATCATACTTTGTTAGAAGAACACGTACACATCTTCGAGCCAGCTCTTCTCGTGTTATAACAACACCAACTGTAGCCAATTGATCTTGAAGATGTTTTATCCGTTTGATAAAATCTTCAGCCTTTTTAGAATCGAAATGCTTTTCATTTGCCAATTGATTCTCTAAATTATGTATCCTAGTGTGGTTCTTAGTCTCATATTGATGAGCCAATATGCCCCAAGCCTCATGTGCTTTAGTAGTATGTTGAACTAAAGTAATCACAGAATCACTTACACTAGTGACAATCGCACATAATGCATCAGCATTCCGCCTCTTCCAAGCTCGTAGAAGATCTGAATCTGGCTAAATCATCAATCTTGAATTTATTGGATCTTCAACTGGTATAGGCTCTGGATCCAATCCCATCCGTCCCATGACAGTGTCAAGTAATTCATAGGAGTCCAAAATTGCAGAAATTTTGAACTTCCAGAGTGTATAGTTGGTTCCATCCAGCTTCCCTTCAATGAATGCAGGTGGGCGAGTTCGAATAGGTGCAGCATTAACATTAGCTGAAGCACCAAGACCAGTGTTCGACGATGAAGCCATCATGTAATCACTCGAATAATCTACTGATATTCTAGTCTGCTAGTAGGCTAAAATAGTGATACTTCTCAAAAGTTACGCAATATAACACATGAGCAATAGCAGAGAAGATAACAGATATAGGAGAATCTCAACAATTTTCTACTAGCAACAAGTACAAAGATGATGGCGTTGTCCACCCGTGCACTCTCAAGGTAGAGCTTAAATGGTGATCTAGACAACTCTAGATAGGGAGATACAAGGTAGAGGTATGTTGGCTCAATTCGATGTCTCAGGTAGTGCAGAAGTTATGTATATATAGGATCATGGGTGGCTTTCCATGGACGGCTATACATGGGCGGTAGAGTGTGGGCCGCCACCACCCGTGTAATTGTCATACATGGCTTAGGCTGGTTGAACTGACCTAACAAAAATAAATGATTTTTGACTCCGATAGGGAATATTCCATGGAATATTCCCTTTACCGTCGCACCGGGGGCGCTGCCCTTGGAACCCCAACAAGGGGCCAGCGCCAAGGGGCCCGCTGGCCCCGTTGGACCCCCCAGCCGGGGCTGCTCCCCACTGCCCCAGACCCCACAATTGGAGACCCTGGTAACTCCCTTTCCTTACAATACCTTACATGGTCCAATATGACCTTCATCCAACATGCAAGTTGGGATTCCCAACATGCACAGTTGGCTTCTCCTCATAATGGGGGCCTTACAAAATGTGCATACAATCATGAGGGGTGGACATTGATCATATACTAACATGTTGTTCTTAAAACAAATAAAAACTCTTTATTATATTTGAAAATCACAGTGCAAGTCATTAGGGGAGAAGCACAAAATTTAATTCGTCATGGGTCTCCTCTACTCATGGAAGCTGGTAATTTGCAAGTTTGAATCAGGTTGAACTTTTATCAGATCCAATGCAACGCATATCTCAGTAGAATGGTTGTTGTGAGGAGCTTCCTTCAAAGCTCTCGATGGAGCTTACAAAATTTGGTAAGGACAACAACAGAATTTGATCATATACGACCTCAACCTATGTCTTGGGTCTGTTGCTCGGGCAAGAGGGGAGGAAGTCAATGAATAAAAGCTACACTCCATCTTTCTGTTGGAGGGAGTAGAAAATAAGAAGAGAAGTACCTATTAGGCATGGTAGAGAAGTAGTATGTGCACTTTTTAATCCCAATGTGGAAATTAAACCTGCAGTTGTATGTCTCATGTTCACATAAAATAGTAGTTACCAGAGAGAGTCAATGGTTATGACTATTGTCAAGCTTCTATTAGTTGAAAGAACTAGGAGAAGCTTGTAGAAGGTAGAAAAGTGCATTTCAAAGCCACGAAGTTTGGTCAAGCCAACCGGCACAAGACCAGCCCTTGAGCTTATGGAGACTCAAATAGACCTTATAGGCATGCAATAAGTGGAAAGAAACACACTATGTACTTTGGAGCATCAAGGAGAATGAGTTGATACAAAACAGATAGGTTCGTGGGTCGACTAGCTCAAAAAACTTACTATCTATGAAAGAGACAATGAACTTCAAATGCCCATAGCGACCAGCGTGATTACAATTAGAAAAAATTCTTTTATGGGAGTGATACACATAGGGTTTACTCTATGGAATGCACAAAAGTATAAGGAATAAGCAAAATCTGCTATAGTAATGAATGTGACATTCACCTGTGGTACTTCCTATTTTTCAGGAATACGCAGAGATTGACCCTGAGATAGCAAAACTGAGATTTCTCCCAATCTACTGAACCAAATGCTATGAAAATTTTTAGGCATAAACTAGACACTTATACCTTTCCAATGAGAGATCTTGAACTCAATTTGGAGCTCTGGAGAGAGAGCAGCAGCCTCTGCACAATTACTGTTGGCGAAGAAGATGATGCAGAGAATTGAAGGAGCAAGACAATGATGGTCACAAGTGTATGTATATTGCTTCCATGTAATGTACAAGTGATTTCAAGTCTTTATATAGACTCTAGGAGTGTTCCACGACTTTTACAAGTGAAATTTGAATTCAAATGAAGGTGGGAATGGTTGTTGGAGGGAATCAATTCACTTTCCTACAATCTAGGAAAAGTGAAGATCTAGTTTGATCTACTTTTAGGTGATTGATTCCTTGATTGAATGCAACTTCAACCACCACAAATTCGTGGGATTTTGGCTCTATATTTCTACCTTTACATGTGTAAAGCTCAAGGCTTTTACAATGGTAAATGAACCATCAAAAATCTCTCAAAAAAATACGATAAATGAGCATATGAAAAAGAATTCTCCAACGGATATTCTTTCGACGCGATACCCTTTGATGTAGATCAAATCCACCTCAAGCATAATTTAAGCTTGATGTTCCAACAGCTCCCCCTCAAGCTAAAGTATGCTTGAGTCTTCATTCTCTGATAGGTTGAATACCTGCCATAGCTTTGAATCTACAAAGCTTTATTCCATCAAGTGCCTTCGTCATCATATCTGCTACTTGCTTTTCAGTTGGAATAAAAGAAATGTTGATCTCCTTTGCCATGAGCTTCTCCCTGATGAAGTGGTAATGGACTTCTATGTGCTTGGTTCTCGCATGGAAAATAGGATTTGCTGCTAGATGCATGGAACTTACATTATCTCCAAATATGTGAGGTTTGGAACTCACAAGTCCCAAATCTGTATACAATGCTTTTAACCATATTGCCTCTTGAGTTGCTATGGTCAAGCCTCTGTACTCTACTTCAATTGAGGATAAAGCAACTGTTGGTTGCTTCTTGGAACTCCATGACACTAGCTTCGAACCTGCAAATGCTAAGTAATCAGAAGTACTTCTTCTATCATCCTTAGCTCCTGCCCAATCTGCATCTGAGTAGATTTTGATATCCAAATCTGAAGAGTAAAGATAGAATATACCTTCGTTGATTGTACCTTTGAGATACTTAAGTACTCTCTTATCCGCATCCATGTGTGGTCTTCTCGTTGAGTGCATGAACTGACCAAGCACTCCCACACTATATGAGATATCTTCCCTTGATCTTGAAGATATGTAACCAACCTGTAATTCCAAGCTTTTGGAGCTTGTTTCAATCCATACAATGTTTTCTTAAGTCTGCAAACATAAGATGGATGATTAGGGTTTTCAAAACCTGGTGGTTGTGACATGTATACCTCTTCACTTATCCAACCATTTAAGAATGCACTTTTCACATCAAGTTGGAGGAGTCTCCAATTCCTTGCAGCAGCTACACTTATCAATGTCCTGATTGTAGTCATCTTTGCAACTGGTGTGAATGTTTCCTCATAGTCTATACCATGAGTTTGTGAGCATCCTTTGGCAACTAATCTTGCCTTGTACCTGCAAAGTGATCCATCGAAATTTCTTTTAACTTTATATACCCATCTGCAACCAATTACCTTTTGATTCGATGACATTGGAACCAAATCCCAAGTGTCCATCTCCTTCAATGCATCTATCTCTTCGTTCATGGTCTTTTCCCAATTAGGATTTCCCTTTGCCTCTTCATAGGTTGAGGGTTCCTCTGAAATAGAGTCTTTTTCCAAGTAGATTGAATGCTTCGTAACAAATGTGGAATCATATCCATACCTTTCTGGTTGTTTCTTCTCTCTTGCTGATCTTCTAGGTGCTTGTTTTGAGAATTCTCCAACCTCTTGCATCTTTGCTTTGCCTCTTGACTTCCATAGCTTATAATCCTTTTCTCTTTCATCTTGGTCATCGTCTGTATCACTTCTTGGATCTTGGACCTGTGTATCATGCTTGCTTCCTAATTGATGAGAGTCAGAATCAAGATCATATGGTAGTGTTGCCTTTTGTTTGTCTTCATCATACCAAGAACTGTGTTCTTCAAACACAACATCTCTACTTGTAGTGAATTGCTTGGTTGAAGGATTGAAGAACCTGTAACCCATCTGAGTTGAATCATATCCAATAAACACTGCCTTTGTTGCCCTTTCATCTAGCTTACCTCTTATTTGTGATGGTACATGAACATAAGCTAAACAACGAAAAACCTTGCAATGTCCAAGACTAGGTTTTCTTCCATGCCATGCTTCATAAGGAGTCATACCTTGAAGTGATTTGGATGGTATTCTATTGACAAGGTACACAGCAGTTGAAATAGCTTCTACCCATAGATAATGTGGCATCTTCTTCTCTTCAAGCATTGTTCGGGCTGATCCAACCAATGTCTTCTTTCTCCTCTCTCCAATTCCATTTAGTTGAGGAGAGTACCTAGTAGTCACTTCCCTTTTGATACTTTTTCTTGCAAGAACTCATCAAACTCTTTGGAGAAGTATTCTCCCCCTCCATCAGATCTGATCTTCTTTAGTGATCTACCTGTATGATTCTCCACATGTGCAAGATACTTCTTGAAGCAATCAAACATTTCATTCTTACTCTTGATAAAGTATGGAACAGTCCATCTACTATGGTCGTCAATAAATGAGACATAATACCTTGATCTGCCAATGAAGGTTCTTGACTTGGTCCTCATACATCTATATGTACTAAGTCCAATAAGTTGTTGTGGATGTAGCATTTGTGGTTGAATGGTTGTCTTTGTGCCTTCCCAATCTGACATACATCACACCTGTTGATCATGTGTTGCTTTGATATGTTCGGCAGTCCTAGAACACTTTGATCCTTGCATATATCCTTCAAGGTTCTTTCATTCACATGAGCAAGTCTCTTATGCCACACTTCAAGCTCACTTAGGGTTTGAGACCCAAAGTTGAATAGAGCTATGTTCCTGGTTTCTCCTACTTCAAAAGTAAAGAGCCTACCATGCTTCTCACCTCGGGCTATCTTTTTGAAGCCTGACATGGATCTTCCACAAAAGCTCCATGTTGGCTGAACCTAACTTGCAAGCCTTTTTCAACTATTTGGCCTACACTTATTAGGTTTTTAGTGATAGTGGGTACATAGAGAACCTTACTTAGAATGTTTGTCCTGCCATTGGAAGCTTTGACATTACCAATCTTCTCCACATTGTGCTTTGTGTCATCCCTTGTTTGCACTTCATGTCTATGCTTTGGACTTTCCAAATCAAATAGAAGAGCAATGTTGCCTGCAACATGATTCGAACATCCTGAATCTATGTAGAACAAATGACCATCTTCTTTACCTTCTTTGTGGCTTAGATTCATAAGAAGCAATGAGTCTTCATGTGGTTGATCTTCTGAATAATTATTGTAGTCCCTTCTATTATAGCTTCTATTGTTATTGTTGAAGTTGTGTCCACCTCTGCCTCTATTGCTGCCATATCCACCTCTTCCACTTCCTTTCTGGGTCTTCCCATTGAACGAGCAATTCTGAGTGGTGTGGTTGGTCTTATCACATATGGCACAAGGTTGAACATTCTCACCTTTGGCTTTGTCTTGATTTGGTCCTTTCTTCTTCCCTTTCCACTTGCTCTTGCTTGCGAAGTTGGCTTGGGAAGTCTCTTCTTCATCTTCTTCCTTCTTCTTGCCTTTCTACTTCTTATCCTTCTTATCTGCATATAGAGCACTAGTTGAATTACCATGATAAGAGTTACCTTCCTTTATGCTATTGTTGGCTTCTTGATTGAAGAGTTGTCCAAGAAAGATGTTGAAGTCTGGAGTTTGCACATCCATGATGAGATCATAAGCCGTCGTGAAGGATTGCCATTGCTTATCACTTCGAATGTCGTTGAGAATTTGCCTCATTATGACCTCTTCTTCAATCAGCTCTCCAATGGATGCTAACTGATCCGCAACCTCCTTGACCTTGGTAACAAACTCTGTGATGGTTTGTTTAGGTGTCTTCTTCATTTGGTTGAACTCGTTCCAAAGATGATTCTTTCTTGTTTTGATACTAGCAGAAAAGAAAGTCTCGAGGGCATCCCAAGTCTCTTGAGATGTCTTGCATCCTCTAATATGTGGTAATAGAAAGTCAGAGATAGAGATTAGTATGTACGACCTTGCTTGAGCATCCCTTGTGCACCAAAGTGTGAGCTTATCTGTCTCCTCTTGTGTAGGTCCTCTTTTGGATCTTGGAATAGGCATAGCTTCATCACCTGCTACAATTCCATAAAGATTTCTACCTTGCAAATAGGCCTCCATTCTAATTTTCCAAGCCACGTAGTTGTGTCGATCAAACTTCTCGATCATTGAGGGAAAGCCGTCACCCATCTTGATCTAGCACTGATACCACTGAAAAAACTTGGAGAAGCTTGTAGAAGGTAGAAAAGTGTGTTTCGAAGCGACGAAGTTTGGTCAAGCCAACCGGCACAAGACCAGCCCTTGAGCTTATGGAGACTTAAATAGACCTTATCAGCATGCAATAAGTGCAAAGAAACACACTATGTACTTTGGAGCATCAAGGAGAATGAGTCGATACAAAATAGATAGGTTCGCGGGTCGACTAGCTCAAAAACTTACTATCTATGGAAGAGACAATGAACTTCAAATGCCCATAGTGACCAACGTGATTACAATTAGAAAAAATCCTTTTATGGGAGTGATACACATAGGGTTGAGTGTATGGAATGCACAAAAGTATAAGGAATAAGCAAAATATGCTATAGGAATGAAGGCGACATTCACCGGTGGTACTTCCTATTTTTTAGGAATACACAGAGATTGACCCTGAGATAGAAAAACTGAGATTTCTCCCAATCTAGAGAATCAAATGCTATGAAAATTAGCATAAACTAGACACGTATACCTTTCCAATGAGCCATGTTGCACTCAATTTGGAGCTCTGGAGAGAGAGCAGCAACCTCTGCAAGATTACTATTGGTGAAGAAGATGATGCAGAGAATTGAAGGAGCAAGACAATGATGGTCACAAGTGTATGTATATTGCTTTCATGTAATGTACAAGTGATTTCAAGTCTTTATATAGACTCTAGGAATGTTCCACGACTTTTACAAGTGAAATTTGAATTCAAATGAAGGTGGGAATGGTTGTTGGAGGGAATCAATTCACTTTCCTACAATCTAGAAAAAGTGAAGATCTAGTTTGATCTGCTTTTAGGTGATTGATTGCTTGATTGAATGCAACTTCAACCACCACAAATTCGTGGGATTTTGGCTCTATATTTCTATCTTTACATGTGTAAAGCTCAAGGCTTTTACAACCGTAAATAAACCATCAAAAATCTCTCAAAAAAATACAATAAATGAGCATATGAAAAAGAATTCTCCAACGGATATTCTTTCGACACGATAACCTTTGATGTAGATCAAATCCACCTCAAGCATAATGTAAGCTTGATGTTCCAACATTAGTTTATTTTCTAAAACTTTTTCACTCAAAAAATAAATGATTTTGATGGATGTATGTGTGATCATGACATGCAATCATGAGGTCTATGGCATGTGGTGGATGAAGTCTTTTCTTGTTAATATTGACAAATTTTCCACTTATTTTGTATGCTCTTGTTAAAAGGCGTTGGAGAGAAATTTGAAGGTTGATTGCAATATAATAGAATTTTGAAGGTTGATTGCAACATAACGTAAGGATGGGAACATTCTCTAAGTAATTAGTACCTTAAATGTGCAATCGCAGCAAAAGGTAGAATGTGTGCAAGATGACATTCATTAAAGTGCTCTTGCAAAAGAGGTTTTTTTCTTTAGTGTCATGGTTGGAAATCAATGAGCTACAACTAGATTTCTTTTTGCTATGTACTAGTTGTCCATTGTGTGTGAATTAGGGCCAATGGATTACATGATTTTTTGAGCTTTAAGTTTTGAAATTCATTAAAAGCATAAATTGACTTGATTCTATGATTTGACTTCTGAACCCCTAAAAACTCTCAAAATTTGACATGCAATAAATCGTTGGATAGCTCTTGAATAGCACTTTCAAAATTTATGATAAAAAAGCTCTGCATATTTTGACCAAAGTTTACCTTCTGTTGACCAGCCTTTGAACTTGAAAATGTTTGCATTATGTTGTCCCTTCTTGTGGAACGTTCAATTCCAAGTAGTCCCTCCGAACCTGACACAATCCCTTCTTACAATGCCCTCCTAACATGCAATTTTCACTTGTGGATTTTTTATCCAAGTTGCAATCAATTGTTAGGTGTGTATACCCTATCAAATATGCATTTTTCAGAAAATATCAGAATGATGTGCCAAGCAGATAGCGACCGAACACAATTTTTACCTTTGAACGAAAAAATATTTGCCTTTGAATGAAGGAACGATGCCGCACTGAATCATCGATTGATTCCCGTATGCCATTGACGACACTTAATGTAGTTATGCCTCGACCTCCACTGCCGGTTGGAGTCATCGCTAAATGAATAGTGTTTGTGGGGTGTTGGAGAACAATCAAGTTGCCTGCAAGTCATTGTTCCAATAGTTGGACTGTTGCATTGTGTGGAGCCAGGTTCACACCGTCACAGGCAGTGAGCAACTCACATTTGCGACTATGTGCTCGTGAACAGTCGCGATGGTTATGATGCTCACCATCGCGATTGTCTGCTTCCCTAGCGTCGTGATTTTCTTCTCCCCCAGCATCGTCGCATCGTGCGCTACTCTCAAGGGCACCATCGTGATTGTGTAACTTGAGAACCATCACGATCAACAGCGAAGATACCATCGCGATTTTCTGCAGGTGCCACGTGGTAGGATTTTCTTAGCATTGCGACGACGCGCACGATTTCTTTTATCTCTTGAATTTCGTCCTAAGGATTCCCTGGAGAAAGCGAACCAAGATCTACGGCCCTTAAGTTGCAATATTTTGAAGCCAAATAAGCATGTTCTGCTCTCACATCATTGTATTTATCTCCTCGAAAATAACAAGATAAAACCCAAATGGGTCCCACATGAGGGTGATGATAAATTTATCCGCCTCATTTGTAATGCCCTTTAGCTTGCCATACTCCTCCTCTGCATTGTGGAATTTGAGGGGTCCCATGGGCACTAGTCCCATTCACATGTAACTTTTCTTCTTTATTTTAATTAAAGTCTGAGAGAATATAGGCTAAGTTCGAACTTCCTTTTATTAAAATAAAAAAACCACGCTCTAGTATCACATTTTCACGCTCGTGACGCTTCTTGGCTCGCCTTTTGGGTAAGTCAAAGGTCTTTATTTTATTCGAGTGCTAGAAGTATTTCTTGTCTTCGCCCATCGCTTAAAGTGTTTTAAGAGTTTTTTCGTTAATATAGTAAAGCAAATTAAGTAATTGTAAAAGGGAGAAAAAAAAAGGAAAAAGAGAAAAAAAAAAAGGGAAAAAAAAAGAAGAAAAGAAAAAAGAAAAAAAGGAAGAATTGGAGAGAGATTTTTCTTAAAGTGGGTGGTAAGGGGGCTTTCCAAGGGGTAGCCTTTCCTTTGATGGAGGGTCCTTCAAGAGTTTCATAGAGCGTTTTCGAAGAATAGGGGGGTGTTTCTTTTTTGACTCAAACATTTAAGGTGGAGTGCTTTTGGCCTTCCTGAAATTTTTTCTCCGTCGCACAAGTCGGTGCCCTTGTCATGGCTCTGGCAGCCCCCTCCCTTATGAGAAGCAACCCGGCTCAGCCCTCAGGGGACATCGGTAACCTAGACCCTATTTTGGAGGGGGGTTCTTGTATCGCCCTTGGGGCCTCCAAGGATGCTGAGCCTCCCTTGGTCTCCCTCAGTAGATCAACAATTCTGTCAATGCAAGAAGAGCTCAAGAAACTTTGTCTCGTCGGACAAGTGTTTGGCCCTAGGCCCCTGCTCAAAACCCTACACCAATGACTTCGCAATGAGTGGTCCCCCCGAGGGTTGATTATTTGTAAGTGTCAGTTCTTACCTACTAGTCATATGGTGCTAGTCTTTGAGAATGAAGATATGGCTTTTCGAGCCCTCAGTGTTGGAACCTGGCAACTCGGACGGGTGACCCTGTGCCTATTCAGATGGTCCCCCGATTTTATTCCCAACAAATCGAAATCTCTCCAGTACATTTCATGTTATAGTAGGATTTGATCGTAATTGAATCTTTTGTTTTGACCATTGTTTTCAGTTGTTGCTCGGGCAAGAGGGGAGGAACTCCATGAATAGAAGCTACTCTCCATCTTTTTCTGTTGGAGGGAGTAGAAAATAAGAAGATAAGTACATATTGGGCATGGTAGAGAAGAAGTATGTGCACTTTTGAATCCCAATCTGGAAATTAAACATCCAGCTGTATGTCTCATGTTCACATAAAATCGTAGTTACCAGAGAGAGTATGTGTCACTCAAAAGATAAATGATTTTGATGGATGTATGTGTGATCATGACATGCAATCATGAGGTCTGGCATTTGGTGGATGAAGTCTCGTCTTGCTAATATTGACAAATTTTCCACTTATTTTGTACGCTCTTGTTAAAAGGCTTTAGAGAGAATTTTGAAGGTTGATTGCAACATAATAGAAGGTTGATTGCAACATAATAGAATTTTGAAGGTTGATTGCAACATAACGTAAGGATGGGAACATTCTCTAACTAATTAGTACCTTAAATGTGCAATCGCAGCAAAAGGTAGAATGTGTGCAAGATGACATTCATTAAAGTGCTCTTGCAAAAGAGGTTTTCTCTTTAGTATCATGTTTGAAAATCAATGAGCTAGAACTAGGTTTCTTTCTGCTATGTACCAGTTGTCCATTGTGTGTGAATCAGGGCCAATGGATTATATGATTTTTTGAGCTTTAAATCTTGATCCTTGTTTTAAAATTCATTAAAAGCATAAATTGACCTGAATCTAGGATTTGACTTTTGAACCCCTAAAAACCCTTAAAGTTTGACATGCAATAAATCCTTGGATAGCTCTTGAGTAGCACTTTCAAAATATGTGATAAAAAAACTCTGCATTTTTTTATCAAAGTTAACCTTCTGTTGACCAACCTTTGAACTTGAAAATTTCTGCATTATGTTGTCCCTTCTTGTGGAAGGTTCATTTCCAACTATTCCCTCCGAACCTGACACAATCCCTTGTAACAATGCCCTCTTGACATGCAGTTTTCACTTGTGGATTCTTTTATCCATGTTGCAATCATTTGTTAGGTGTGCATACCCTATCAAATATGCATTTTTTGTAAACTTTCCTATTTGTTTGCATTCAGTGCTACACTTCATTATGGCTGAGTTTGCCCATCATTTTCAGAACTATTCCCACTACTGGGCACCAAGGTAGCTTGAACAAACAAGGATGCTTGAAGGAAGCAATCCAATGAGAAGGATATGGGTTGGGCACAACTCTGTGTAGACAATTGAGTCAGACGATAACGAGTGGAGAGTAAGGCGTCAATATCAAAACTTTATTTTTCTTATAAAAAAGTGATTTCTTTATCATTGCATAGGTTACATGTAATCGTTTTTTACACTTCCAACTCCATTTTTTGCAAGTTGAGGATTCTTTGAGCTTTACGAGTACTAGTAGAGCCTATGGTTTGAATTTCATATTATTTGGAGCTTGTTTGTGCCCACAAAGTATCTTAGGAATTGATTGTTTAACTAGATCAGATACTAGGTTTGAAACATATCAACAACTAGTCAAGAACTATAAAAAGAGCTAGATAGCTCATTTTTGGGGTTAGCTAGTGGGAGATTGAATTGATCCTTGACCATTGCAAACATTTCTTGAGCTCATGAATAAAAGATTCCATCATTCCACTTGTGTGCCCATGTGTGTATATGTGTGTGGATTCGTTAGTGCTTCTCACTCACTCACTTGTGGACTCCTATCACCCATGGTCATCTCACCATCCTCACGATTTTGCACATTGATATTTATGAGGTGGAATTAGAGAATCGTTCTCTATGTGGTGTCACATGGACACACCAGAATCTAGTAGCCATACCTCGGAAAGAGAGTCATCCATAACAGCCTCAATTGACAAAGTACTATCAAGTGTCAACACATCAACATCATCAAAAATAGCATTAATTTCTCCAATTTTCATAGTCGAAGCAGATGGTGCAGGTAACTGTTTAACATGTCCATCAACATTTTGTACTTTACGTTTAGCATTCTTTAATGCATAACATTCTTTCTTCATGTGTCCTTTCTTATGAAAATAATGGCATTCGATATCCCTCTTCCTTGATTTACTTCTACTATTATTCTATTGACTGATCTTTTCCTCGTTCTTGCTTCTGCCATGTTGCTGATTCTTTCCTTGGTAAGAATCACAAACATTATATGCATCTCCACTCTAAGTGCCAACCGTAGATTTTCTATGCATCTCCTCACTCAAGAGTGTTCCACATATGTCATCATAGACGATTTTACCACGAGGTGCACTATTGCTAATAGCTGTGCAAAACATATCCCATGATGATGGCAAGGTGCATAACAAGAATACTGCTTTCATTTCATTATCCATATCCATTTTTTGAGCCTCTAACTGGGAGAATATAGCATCAAACTCATTTAGATAAGCAGCAACACTATCTGTGCCCTTCATGTGAAAGTCATATAATTTTCTCATCAAATACAATTTATTTGATGTCGTCTCTTTTTCATATGTATCGCATAACTTCTTTCAAAGCTACTCTACACTTTCAGAGTCTAATATTATAAAGTAAACATTATCTACCAGGTACAAACGAATGGTGAAACTGGCCATTTCATCTAACTCATCCCAATCATCTTCATCCATGCCAATAAGCTTCATTGAAATTCCATTGCCTCCTTAATCTCATTCTCCCATAGAGAAAAGCTTGTGCCAAAAAGATTTTGGATCTCAAAATGGTATTTTCCCTATAAGTTATAGCTCCTCCTCATAACACTGGTACTAGACCCTAATCCATCAGATGTGTATGAGATCTCTGATGCCATGATGGTAAAGAACTGAATAGAATGATAATGGAGCTAGAAGATTCTAAACACCAACGAATAAGTGTATCAAGGAGTAAATCAACCACTGTATAGTTCACAAAACCAAAAAATCTTTAAAAAATTTGCCAAATTATCCTCTGAAAAATGAGCATATAACCAATGTCAAAATATCATAAAATTGCAAGTACTAACATGTTTACCTGCATAGTGAATCACTGACTCCACTACATATAATCAGTTATCGAATATAAGCCAACTAGGCTTATCAAGCACCTATAAATAACTATCATACATCTCCTATGGAGAGGTTGGGTAAGTCTTCCATCTACATCATCGAAGAGACCTCCACATCTGGTGTCTCCTAGTTAAGAAAACCTCACCACGATCCTCTTTATCAAACGTAAAAGTTTTTATGCAAAAATATAATCGCTATATCAATGACCACGTGAAAGTACATAAGCAATATCCACAGAAGCATACATGGTGTGTATGTGCTCAATATATGCAGAATGACATTAAAACATTGAATGCACAACCCAAAAACTAGCCAAGAGTATCTGCAAGTATCTATCAACTCTGATGTTTTAGGCTCAAAAACCTGCATAAACTTGCAGCGACTGATCCTACCAAAATTAAAAACCTTTCGAGAAAACTGCAATTTTATGAGTATGCCTGAAAAACACAGCCCAAAAAGTTGATTGATATTTATTATTGGAGAAGTACAAAGAACACTCTTCTTGATGTTCTTAGATCTTTGTGAAGAGAACTATGTGCGAAAGTACTCCAAAATAGCTCTAAAAGACACCCCAAAAGTGCTTCAAAAACACACTTTGAAAGCAAAAAATGAAGCTTTCAAGGACCAAAACATGTTCAAGGTAATGTTAACCTTAGTGTTTCCCTTCTTCAAACACCACAAGAGTGTAACTTAGTGGCAGGAGATTGCTACAATTAAGCGAGCTCTAAGGGAACAGTACTGGGTTGGCTGACCTCGCAAAAAGTACCGAGAACCTCTATCTTCCTTAATCGTTGAGGTCCTCCCTCGCGCATAACCAATGGTGACTTCGGTGGCTCAGATGACAAGGTATGCCAAAGTCTATGCCTTGGTCACCACCTTAGTCGTAAGCCTTGGAGAAAGCCTTTGGTGGATAGCCGAGTGATTGCTTCCCTTGCACAAAAGGAACAAATCTTTTGCATCAAAATGCTCTGATACCAATGACGTATTTTGACGATGATGCACCACAGTACGCTCTCTTTCTTGAAAGCTCCATGACGATGTCCTCAGAGTACAAAACCAAGCTCCAAAGGCTACACACAATACTCTACAAAGAGCCTATAGAATATGCAAAAAAAAACACAATACACAAGGAGCACAAACACAACCTTCTTTGATGTTACAAATGCGCTCAAACTTATAGTGTGTGACTAACTAAGCCACTATATGTTTTATTAAAGAACATATACAAAGAAGTGTTGGGTGGCCATTTGACCTTTCAAATGGACACTAATGGTAAGAACACCAACTATAAATAGCTTGCACCAAAGTAATGAAGAATTAGGTTATGCAAAATCTGTTGCAACATATCTACATCAAGGTACAAAAGTTGCCATGTTTTGTGATTCTCCATCTAGCAAAGGTGGAAATATGTTACTTTTTGGTATAAAACATGCACGACCCCCATTTTCTTGCCTCTTTCTTTCTCTATGGCCAACTAATATTCCGCCATTAACATAAAATATGGTTTATACTGTAGCTCATTCCCTGATATGTATCTGCGAGGGGCCAAATGAGCGAAGTAGGGGGACTGTAAAATGCATTCTTCAATCATTGCCATGGCGTGTAGCTGCGCTTCTACCCGTGCTGAGTGGGTTGTTCCAAGTTCTTCTATCGTCTTCATCCACGCGGGAGTTGGAAGTTCGAAAGTAGTCTGGCCTTCAGCCGTGACTCGTCCACCTGGGATGGGTTGGGGTTCATACGCTTCTTCAAAAGTTTCCTCCACCGGAATAGTGACTGTTTCTTCCTCTGTTGGTAGTTCTGGTGGGGAGTCTGGTTTGGGTGGTGCTTCATATACAGCTATCTGTGATAGGAGCGTTGATACCTGGGCCCGTAATGCATTGAGTTCCTCTAGGATGTCAGGAGATGGGTCCGCGTCCTTGTGGTATTGGTGCTCTTAGTTGCAATGTCTTGTGTTCCTCCTTGAGCTTCTGAAACTCTTCGTTCATGCTGTCATACTCATCTAACAATCTGACATGATCTTCTAACAACATTTTCATAGATTCTGAGGGCACGGACTTGAAGCGGTTGGGGCTCAATGGTTGGTCTGGTTGATCCAGGGTAGCTTCTAAATTCTCTCTGTTCTGTTTTTGTAAGCGTTGGTTCTCTTCTTTCGCTGCTGCCAGGTGTCGTCTGAGTAAGCCCATGTTCCTAGTGAGTGTTGCATTGTGAATCTTTTGTGCCCTTAACAAGTTATTGATATCTGTGACAGCCTCTTTTGTCCTTGCTTCACTTTCTAGTTCCAATTTATGATATGCCTCTCGTAGCTCTTGGTAGCGGGTATTCAATGAGGCATTCTCGATGGATAGTGAATTGAGCTGCGACTGTAAGTCATTCGTTGTCTTCTGCAGCTGTTGATAATTAGTTCCAAGAGATGTGAACTCATCTCTACTTGAGTCATACAGGTGAGCATCTGTCGAAATGTAGTATCTACAATGGGTGATAATATTAATGGTGTGCTAAGTGAAGATTCAGTGGGTGTAGATGCAAAGGGAATGGGGAATGGGGGTGGGAAAGTGGATGTTGTGGTGATTGTGGAAAATTGTGGTGTGCCTATGTATGGTTGTGCCATGAATGAAGTGAGTGGTGGTGCGGTGGGTGGTGAGATATCCATGTCATTGGACATGGTGTCAAGTGCGGTGACTGTGAATAATGGCGTGAAAGTAGGTGCGTGCGTGGGTGTAAATACAGGGTTTACAAAGGTTGAAGAGTAATTTACAGAGGGGTTTTCTAATGCTGCTTGGTGGAAAGGGGAAAGAGGAATGACGATGGGTCGGGGAGGTGATACAGGGGAAAAAGTCATCGGGGTTAGAAAAGGAAATAGTGGTCTCGGGGGTGTAGGAAAGGATGGAAAATATGGATGGAGAAATGGACTAGATAGAAGAGTGGATGTCCGAGGGGGAAAACTAGGTTGGGTGGGTGTGGACATGGTGAGAGGAATGGATGTTACAAGGGCTTCTGCTACCTTTCCGTGGAAGGAGGTGGATGTTCTGGGAGAAGGAGGGTGTATGGGGGAGACTGGATGGATGGGAGGTGAAGGAGGAGCGGTTGGGGTGGTAGGTACTTCGACAACTGTGGTGGTATGTACAGCAGTAGTACGGGGTGGGGAGTCGATGATAATGGTGTCTTCTGTCAATGAGCCTTCAGGGACGAGACGTGCTTCCCTGGCCTGTTCTGAAGATTGACCGCCGGTGGGTACTCGAATGTATTCCCCAGGTTTGGTTAGTAAACGGACTCTGCGAGGGTCATACTGCGGTAACGGTTTCCTCTGCAAATATCTTAAGGCTTCGGTGGATCCCACTGATTTAACAAGCTCTCTGAAGCCTCTGATGTATACTTCTTTGAAACCACCTGAGACAAGTTCCTGTTCTATAAGTTCTTGACTCTCTTCCTCAGTCAATTTCTTACGCGCCCAAACTTTCTCCATGGTGCGATATAGCTTCTTGATGGCTAGCGTATAAGCTACTGCTTCAAAGGTTTCATCTTCATGCGTGCTAGTATCACCCTGGGTGTCGGTGTGTTGTCCTTGTTCATCTATCTGCACATGTTCTTGGGATTCATGAGTGCCCTGGCTGGCTTCGTCATCGCCATCATCTTCATCGGTTTCTGTTCTTTCGTCCTCGGAACTAGATACTATTTGTCCTTGTGATTGGTCTCGAGGCGTGGTCGGGTAGCTTGGCCGCTCATATTCCTGAGAGAAAATATGGCCTTCTGAAAACTGAAATTCATTGGAGAAAGCATCTTGCATTTCCAAATCAAACGTTGTATCTATGGGTTCCGCTTCCAAGTTAGGTATCGGAAAAGAAAAATCTTCCGCACCAATAGTGGTGGGAACTTCTACTGTAGTGGTGGTCGGTTCCTAAACTGATGTAGGTTGTAAGGTAGCCGCGCTACAAGTGCCTTCTGTCATGACCGGTCTTGATAAGCGTATGCAAATTGGTTGTACAATTGTAGGAGCCTCTGTTGGAGACTGTTCTGGAGAGGGTTGCGGTGACGGTGATTCTGGGACCTATAGGCATGGGATAGTACCTCTCATGCGCTTTCCTGCTCGTCCTTTGCTAGCCTTCCTAGCTTTCTTTGTTGTCCCTTTAAATGCTTTCAGCTCCTCACTTGTCATTGCTCGCTCGATAGGTAAATCGTAGGCCAAACACATATATACAATGCGCGTGAGGGCGCAACAGCCATTGATGACCTTCTTTCTTTCCCATCTGTGTTGTGCTAAGTATAGCTGATCAATGATCCAGCTTGCTAGATCAACTGTCTGTGGTCCAGTACATGCTAAATATAAGCCAAACCATATACGTTTGTGGGGCATGGTGAATCTGTCCTGAGCGGGGAAAGCAAAATGCTGCATACATATCCTCAACGGTTTAGAGAGCTCAGGTGTGATTGCTGAAATATCTTCCCACTTAGTTACATCTCCACGTTTCATTGGCTTTGTAACCAGCTTTTCTCGTTCTGTTGGAGTGTGTGTACCATGGATCTTGATTGCGGCGCGAATCAGATCTTTCGAAAGGTAAAACCTCTTATATGGCAGATCATTTACTAATGACGGCAAAATGAATGTTCCTGGTAGATCCTTGTTCTCTGAAGCTATCAAAGGTGGTGATTAAGTAATAGCATCTGTAGAAGTCGGGTTTAGGCAACGGATCACTAAAATATTCTGTAAAGCCTGCTCTTGCCCAAACATGCGTTAAATCTTCTGTGTTCTATAGTCCTTCGAATTCTCTTGAGAAGAATTGATACTTGGCCCAAGTACGGTGATCAAACGCCAAATTGGCCTCAAAGATGAAATCTGCATTTGCTAATGGTCTTGCTAGTCCTTGGAACCAGTGAGAATTGTGATGAATCTTCTCAGTGTAACCCCTAGGAGGGTCGTCAATCCGCATGGGTCCTAGAAATCCTTGAAATTCAGGTGTTCGAGCCATAAGATGGGGCTCTGCTAGTAGTTCTCCAATATTGGCCATGGGTTCACTGGGGCCAGCTTATGATGGTCCTTCTGCCTGCATGATGAATGATGCGAATGCGTAGTAGATCTGCTACAAAAGATTAACACATTAGCATGGAAATTAATTATGATCCCATTAAAGTGAGACCGCAATCCCTTTCCATAACCGATGTGTAACCCGTGTAGCCGAGTGTTGTGATGTGGTTTATGGAATGATTGTTGCAAAACTAATGCAGGTCGCTAGACACCTACATGCTTCAGATGATGCATACATTTCTTGATGAGGTGTTAATACAAGTGATATTGGGTTATAGTGTGTGGGTTTGTACAAGGTTGAGTCGTGAATGAGTTATTACAAGGTTGTAGATTAGTCGGGGTGGGAGTTATGTTAGACAATGGGTTAGGAGAAGACTTCTGGATACGTTTCGGTATCCACTTCCTAAGAGTTTCTGAGCGGTTGGAATGTTTCTTCTGAGGGACAAAAGTTGAGATCGGACGTGATGGGGTTAAAGGGTGAAGAGATTTTTGAGGGTTATATATTACATGGCTTGAGGGTTGAGCTATGATACACTGTTTGGTACCCAAATCTGGGTGGGTGTGGGTCGATTCATAAGGTACTTTTTGGCGATCCAAATCTGTCGAATGTTTGTATTCGAAGAAGAAGGTCGAGGAGACCTTGGATACTGATTCTGCTTCTGCCTTGATTTCTTCTTATCAATGTCTGTGTTGTTGAAATTAGTCGGTGCTTTCTATCCTTTTGGCACCCATATTTGTCTCATGCCTCTTGCTTTATGATAATGATACTGCAGCTTTCTTCCTTGTGTCGTCTGATGTTGTCGTCGGTCTGGTTCATTTGTCGTGGTTGACTCCTTTGTGGTTGAGGTTGAGAGGTTGGAGGGACACTCTGTTTTGGAAAAGAAGGGAGGTTCAACACTTGCGAAACCTGCCCATTAGGAAGTGCTCCATTTTGTACTTTTAATCTAGGCCAGTCCGCAGTAAGTGTGGAAGGATGGGCACCGCAGGGTGTTTTGCCCATGTGGACGCTGATGAAGTCCACTTGACCTACAATGGTCCCCATTTGTCCGCTAATGTAACCCACCTGATTGTTGATAGTGTCCATTTGACCGCTGATGGTGTCCATTAGACCAAGCGGTTGGGTGGTTGCCCCTTCTAGTTTGCAGGAAGCCCAAGGGAAAATCTCCTGACGTCCTTCTAATTGACAATTGTCCATTGCCAAGCCCGCGTGGGTTGGTGTAGACGTAACGTGACTCATCTGACCAAAGATCTTCCGGTCTTCCATCGCATGCATTTCATAGGGTCTTGGGTTACATACCTCGGGCGGAATGCCATTAGGGAAGTCAAGCGGTATCACTCGCTTCTGATCTAAGGTTCCAATCTGTAAGGAGCCTTGCCTAAGATTTAGGTCCACTGAGTGATCGTATAGCCAATCTTGGCCAAGGATTAGGGGTCCTATTAGGTCCTCGTCATGGCACACTAGTAGCTTCGCTGTCATGGTCACATCGTGTATGAGGATAGGAAGGTCCACCTCACCCATGCAAGGGGTTTCCATGCCTCCTAGCCCTATGAGGTATGCCTCAATAGGCCTCATTTCTATTCCTGAGTCCTTATAGTGGGACCATCTAATCGCACTAGTCGCAGCACCTCAGTCAATTAAAGCCCTGAGCTCTTGGCAAGGCTTGCCATGCTCTAGCCTGACTGTAATGAATGGTCTCCGGTCCACTATGCTAGGATGGATACTTGACTTTGCTTGACACATGGCCATGGAGTATCTGGGTGTTATTTCCAGACGGTTATAATGTTCTCTCCCTAGTCCTTGTCTTCTTAGCTTCATGCGCTTAATGCATTCTATGGCTTCTGCCTGAGCTTCTGCACGTATTCTATTTTCTTCCTCCTTATGCTTCTTTGCCAACGTGAGTCATCTAAGCATATCCTCAGTAAGAGGTTCCTGGTATAGCTTGACTCTACAGCCACTAATGTAATTAGGCATTATGTCTCCTTCTAAGGTGGCTAATTGTATTGCTCCACTTGTCGAGATTCTGTTAATGATCATAGATCCATAACCTCGCTTTTCTAACTTCCGTGCATGTTGCTTCAGCGTATATACTAGGACTAAATCTCCTTCTTTTAAACCTTTATCTTTCACATGCGCATCGAAATATGCTTTCTATTGCTTCTTTGCTGCGTATATTCCTGCTGCTGCTTTCAGCCTGGTCTCTCTTAATCGTTCCAAGTCCATTATTATTGCTGATAATTCATGGCCGGTCCACTGATGTTCTTGTGCAACCTTAAGGGTCGGTATCAAGAAGTCCAAGGGAAGCACAGCATTCTGACCAAAAATCATCTGAAAGGGAGTTGCATTGAGCACGGTCTTGTAGGCCACTCGATATGCCCAAACAGCATGGTGTAACTGTTTGTCCCAATCTGAATGTTTGTTGTTCACGAGTTTCGTCAGTACATTACAAAGGATCTTGTTAGTGCTTTCAGCCTGACCACTAGCCTGAGGATGATATGGTGCAGATTTCTTGTGAATCACCATAAAATCCTGTAACAAATATTCAATGACTTGGTTTAGAAAGTGAGTTCCTCGATCGCTCACTAACTCTATAGGCAATCCATATCTTGTAAAGACATTTTCAAATAAGAATTTTGCAGTCGTGTGTGCATCATTCTTTTTCGTGGCTTTTGCCTCTACCCATTTGGTAAGATAATCTGTTGCAACAATAATGTATTCAGCATGTGTACCTTTTGCAGGGGGGTTAATATGTCCTACAAAGTCTATACCCCGCTTAGAAAATGCACGTCCTCCCATCATGGGTTTCAATGGCATTTCATCTCTGCGAGTAGGAAATTGAGTTCTTTGGCACACATCACATCTCTTTACATAGGTATGCGCATCCATGTGAAGAGTGGGCCACCATAATCCTGCAAAGAGGATGGCTTTGATTATCCTATTGGGTCCAAGTGACCTCCTGCAACACCTTGGTGTGCAATCTCTAGTATACTCAAATAATTGCTTTCATGAACACATTGTCTTAAGTATCCGTCTCTTCCTCGTTTGTATAGATTATTGCCGATAAGTGAATAGTCTTGAGCTTCCTTCTCTAGACTGCGTTGTCGTGCTAAAGTCATTCCTTGAGGGAATTTTTTCGTCCTCAAGTACGTCACTAAAGGTTCACTCCATTTTGGTGTGAGAGACACGTGATATACTGTAGCATGTTCTACTGGTGGTCTTTCACAACAAACTGGGCATTCTTTACACAACTTGTAGACATCTGCTTCCATTGAAGGCCAATATACTCCTAGTCCATGCAGAGTATGCAATGTACGATGTTTCAAATGATGTTGCTTTAATGCACCTATGTGTGCTAATTGCAACCAATTTGCATGTTCTGATTCGTCTACACAACAAGCAAGAATCTTTTGATTATCCTGTTTATATATACTTCCTGCTATTATTTGATATCTCTGAGATTTGGTAATCTCTCCTTCCTTGATCATTATCCTAGGATTCTTGGGTCCATAGGTGAGAATAGGGACTATCGACTTAGCCCATTCTAGTACTATCTCAAGGTTAAACAAATATGCGTCGGGTAATTCATCCCATATCCCTTGAGGAGCTTCTCCTGAGGTTAGTCTCGAGAGGTGATCAACTCTAAGATGTGTCTTTCCTTTCCTGACTACTACTTCAAAGTCATACTCCATGAGTAATAGAAACAAACGTATTAATCGTCCCGTGTTACATGGCTTGTTGACTAAGTACAGTAATGCTTGATGATCTGTAAAGAATTTGAACTTGTTTGCCAACAAATAATGCCTAAATTTCTTTACTGCGTAGATCATTCCTAATCCTTCTCGTTCCGTAGTGGCATAATTTCTTTCTGCTGCGTTCAACTGTCTGCTTGCATAAGCTATGGGGAGATCTATATTACCTTCCTTCGTGGGTTGTGATAACACACATCCTATGGCATAGTTGGATGCATCCACATGTACATGGAATGGCTTACTCCAATCCGGGGTTGTCAATATAGGTGCTGAGCACAAACGTCGTTTGAGTTCATTGAATGAGTTTTCACACTCATCTGTCCATTCAAACTTGGTCAAAAGAGAGTACAGAGGCTTGGCTATGATTGCATACATGTGTATGAATCGTCTTTAATAACCACAATGTCCCATAAATGCTTGTACCTCTTTTACGTTGTTTGGCCTAGGTAGATCTGCAATCACCTTCACTTTTTCTTCATCCGTAGAAATTCCATTCTTTGACACAATGTGTCCTAGAATTTTGCTTTGTTTGACCATGAAAACACATTTTTTTGGGTTCAAACAAACCTCATATTCTCGACATTTGTCAAATACTTGTCTTAACTCAGGGATATGTGTCTGTCTGATATTCGAATGAGCACATAGGTCATCAACATAAACATCCAAATTCTTGCGTAAGAATTCCTTAAAAACATGACACATGAGTCATTGGAAAGTGGCGGGTGCATTTGTTAAGCCAAATGTCATTACACAAAATACAAATATGCCCCATTCTGTGGCAAAAGCCATCTTGTGTTGATCTTCTGGAGCAATGGCTACTTGATTATAGCCTGAGAATCCATCAAGAAAGATGTAAACTTCCTTGCCCGCAACTCTTTCCAATAAATGTTCCCTAATAGGAAGAGGATAGCTGTCTCTAATCGTGGCGGCATTAACTTTTTTAAGGTTAATACACACACGCAATTTTCCATTTTTCTTGGGCACAACCACAATGGGGGATACCCATTCGGTATGCTCAATTTCATAGATGAATCCTGCTTCTATCGAACGACCTATTTCTTCTTTAATCTTCGCACTGTAGTTATCATTGTATGTGTATGGTTTCTGTTTCGTATGTTTTGCATCTAGAGACATAGGGATTCTATGAGAACATATATCTGGATCTACTCCTTTCAAGTCTTTGTAACTCCATGCGAACACATCTCTATATTCGTGCAATAGGGCAACTAATTCTTCTTCTTCTTCAGTCATCAAATCATGCCCTATGTAAGTACACTTTTCTTCCTCTCCTTCGATGGCAACTATTATTTTCTTGGTTTTCTCTCGGTTATCATATACTTCTCCGACGTCAGCTTTTCTGTTAGGCATTCGTACCATTATTTTTTTGTCTTCTATTTCATACTTTTTGAAGTTCTCGGGAACCTCAAACAAAGATTCTTCTTCTTTTGACATGGTTTCTTTCTTCTTTCTTTTCTTACCTTCACTGTTAGTGGTCACTTGTGTGGCTAACCTCACCTCATTCATAAGTTCTTCGTGTCTTGGAGGGTAAGTTTCTACTTCGTAGAAATATTCTTCCTCTGATGCAAATGGTGGGTCCATAATAATTGACTCTAAATCAAAATCACTTGCGTCCTCAAATGCATCAGTGCTAGGTTCACATTCTTCTATAATTGAATCACACATGATTGGCTCGATCGTGAAGATAGAAATGCCATAGCCATCCTCGTCACAGTGGGGTGTCCATTGTTCTTCATTGATGGCTACGTCCATGGTTGCTAGGATTTCTACACAACCACGGGGTTCAAACTTCTCATTTGGAAATACTACAGGTGCGTAAGCTGGGTCTTGAAGGGTTCGTGGATGTTGTTTTGCACCTAAAGTCCTAGCTTCTAACCTTTCTTCCTCTTGTTTTGCTACCTTACACATCCAAAAATGAGTGTCCTCGTGTAACCATGAGGGGTCTGACTCCAGTGAGTGTACCGATTCCATTTCTACCTGTCTTATGGACAGTATTCCATTGTATTGGGGGTACGTCTCGATGTGAATAGTCTTTAAGATTGACTTTAGTAGTCACTCCTAAATGTTGCAAGTACAAAGAATTAGTTCCCCAATCTTGTACAATTTGCAACTGACACATGAATGGTCGTCCTAAAATCATCTTGTAAGCATGATTTTTACTAAAATCACAAATGGCAAAAGGATGCTCAAATTCCACACCACAAGTGGTGAGAGATATGCCTTCGAGTAAGCCTAATGGTTTTTCTATATGTCCATCAGCCATTTGTAACTTCATCCTGGTAGGTCTTAATGTTGGCTTACCCCAACGTTTCCATAAAGTGGTGGTAGCGATGGCTACTCCAGCTCCTGAATCTAAGATGGCTTTCATGGTGTAGCCCTGATGGGTTATTGGAAGATAAGTGTTACCTTCCTCTTCTTCACTTACATCTCCGATCTTTTCTACTGGTATCTCTAGTACCTTCTTATGTGATCCTATCTGTGAGGGTGTAGTAGGAAGCTCAGGGAATTGATTTGCTACATGTTTCCACAACTCTGGTTTTACCTTCAACAATTCCTCAAGAGTGAGGTTACATTGTACTTTGGTATTCTTGATCACTTCCGTGTTTCTTGGGAACACTGACTCTTCATTCCTCACTATTATCATGGGTGCTCTCATACTAATAGACTTAGCTTCCCAAGGTCCTGTGAACTGAGGTAATTCTTGCAAAGAATTGGATTCAAAACCTGTGTGTTCAGTCAGTTGTTCTTCCTCTACATCATCGTAAATAGAGGGAATGTCTTGGGGAAATTGTTCCTGCAAGTCGTCTATTTCTTGAATAGGAGGATGGGTTCCTTGTTCTTTTCTCCATTTCTCTTCTTGGATTTCTCTCAAAAATTCATGTGAGTATCTATGTATGGAAGACAGGTTGTCTTGACCCTCTATGTTGGGTACTTGAGACAGGGATGGTGCATTCCTTTCCTGTGTCTCTGAGGCAATAGTATTCCTATGCTGATCCCTTTTCTCTTTGCTTTCGATCAAGTAGTCGAGCCTCTCCATTAACCCTTGAAAGTGTAATTCCGATTTTGCCACGTTATTCCAATTTAGATATCTAGAGGCTTCGAACATTGCTTGTGTTAATTCTACCATCTTCATGCAAAGCTTAGTTCTCTCAATTTCTAAGTCTTCTCGAGGGTAGTTCTTACTCATTTCATCTATTTGAGGTCCTTCTTTTAATCTTGCTTGATATGCACGAAACATCATGTCTAGGTTTTCAAGTATGGGTTCAGCTAAAACTGATCCTGATTTTTGAGCTGGACTCTCTTGATTCAATTCTTGCGAAGTCAATTCTAGGATTTTTGGCTCTAGATTCCTTCAAACTTCCTTCCAACTCAGTTATTTTTTTACTCCATTTTCTCTTGATCCTTTCTCTAGAATCTTTCCAAGATTTCATCTTTTTACTGCTATATTCTGCAACTTCACTAGTTCTAGCTGTTTTCTCAATGTTAGGCTGTTGATTCTGTAAGAGCGCCTGGGCTCTGGTTATAGCTTGGATAGGCACGTATGTAGGGTTGGATCCATCTGCATTGTGCACAATACATATCACGTTGATTGGTGTCACATTTGAAGTGTTAATTGGGTTCTTAGGACAATCTTTGATTATGTGCTCTTTGCCATAATCGGCGCAAAAGCCTTGTATGTTATAGTATTGTGACTGTCCTGCTATCGGAGGATGTGGTCAATCCTTTATGAAATGATCTCCTTGGCACCTAAAGCATGGTCCTCTAGGGCCCTGTGGTCTTTGCTGTCTCAATTGGGGCCGTGGGTTTGTATTTGTGTACATCACATTAGCATAATCGGGCTCCCAACTAGGTTCCACTGGTGGACTATCATATTGATATGTCTCCACATGTTCTGGTGACTCCGTGTAATAAGCGGGTGGACTATCTACATGAGTAGAGTCAAAACTGTTTGAGTTCGGGTCACTCTCTGTGATCAAAGGTGAAGAAGGCACTAAGGCCCTACTTAGGTTCTCTTCTGCAGCAGCATATTTAACTGAGATGACATTCGCTGGTGGGGGTGGCTGCTGAGTTAAGACGGGTTGAGGTCTCTGTTGAGCCTGATATGGGTAGTTCTGAGGAGGCCTATAGTAATCAGGCTGAGCATTGTATTGGCCCTGATACCTACCTGGCTGCGGGTATGCTTGCGGGTAGTTCTGTCTCACTGCCTGTTTGTTGTATGGGCAGTCTTGAGCCGTATAATTTGTGTATCTTCTCTCGATAGTACAGTATTGGCCACTAGGGTTTTCTTGTGTTTCTGTTGCATTAGGACACACATTTGCCATATGATCACCACCACAGGTGTAACAACGCTTGTTTGTTGTTACCCTAGGCATCTGTTTACTAGAAACTCCTAGTTTCTGGGCCACTTTCTCTACTAGATCCTCTATTGAGCTAGACAATTTTGTGGATGCTAGAGAGGAACAATCTGAGTCCTTATAGACCTTTGAGAGTTCCAACTCGTCTCCTAAGTTGTCTTCAATGTCTATACAAATTCTTACACACTGCTCTAACGTTCTTGGTTCTTTCAAGTATACATAGGAGCGTAGTTTAGAGCTCAACAGGCCATCTAAAAACAATGATATTTGCTTGGCCTGTGAGGGTAACTCTTGCATTGGACATCTTTCAACATATTGTCTAAACCTACGTCCTGTCAGTCTTACTATTTCCTGAGGGGTCTGTTTAAAGCTATGAATCAACGAAGACGTGTCATGTCTGATTCCACTTTTAGAGAATTCAGTGATGAATGACTCTAAAAAGTGATGGATGTCTCTAAATTGCCTTTGTTGCAATGGTTGAAACCAAGTTAAAGATGTATTCTTTAACGTTAGTCCAAATGCGTTATATTGCGTAAACATGTCTTCTACTTGCTCTGCTCGTAGCACTTGCTTAAATTCTGCGACATGGTCATAGGGATCTCCTGTCCCATCAAAATAATTTTTCATGGACTTTACTAACTGAGTGCGTCTCAATATTCTTGCGTGTTCACGTGGTCTAGGTAGAGGAAAATCATCTCTACCACCTGGTATTCTAGGTTCTCCTTGTCTATCCACTCTGTCCGTGTTTATGGTGGTTCTATCTCTTCCTATGGGATGATTGAAGCTTACTTCCAGTCTCTCTTTGTTCTTGTCTCTTTGATGAACGTGGGCTGAGGATGTTCCTGCCCCTTTTTGGCTCACGTTTACGTTTGCTCGTGATGGAGGGAACACTAGCTCGCCTCTCCATGTATAGGTATTTCTAGCATGGTCAGGTACTACAAAGACTCTTTCGGAAGTTTCATCCAGGTATACAACCTTTCCAGGTGTATCTGGGTCCTTAAATTCATATATCGTGATGGTGCCTACCTCACTAGGTTGTTCCATTCTATATCTCCAAGATGCTTCATCAGTTTCCTTATTAACAAACAGCTCTATGCTCCTGTTGTCCTGAGGGATCCACTCTGGGATTAGTACTCTTGTCAGTACAGATTTCCCTCTAGGTGTTCTTGGTTCTTCTAAAGGTTCCTTTCCTTGAGATTTCGCTTCCGTTTCCAACTGAATTACGCCAAACTCATTGGTATTATTTGGTTGCGTACTTAAGATGTACATCGTTCCTTCCTTGTCTATGTACGCGTCTCTCTCAAATTTCACCACTGGACGTTCCAATCCAATGGGTTGGTCCGGGTTGTGCATTTGCATCACTTATCTTCTCAAACCATCCTCATAGATGCGAGCACCTAAGCGGTTGGTTCAGAGAAATTCTAATTGAGTCCTATAGGGTCCTTCGGGTCTTTCCAAATATGCTACATTTGACCCTCCTTCTGGTCTTTCTGTGCTAAATGCCATTTCTGATTCACTCGTATCTGAGTTCTCGTAGGGCTAATTACTATTCAATTGTTGTGCCCACGAACGTGTAGTAGTCCCTACACTTGCTTCTGATTATCTAAGGCTTCGTTGGTCAGACTTACCTATATGCTTGCCCAATCTAAGGTTCATTAATTTACTTCCTTGCACACTCAGTATACACTCTGATCGTCAATGATTCTTTGATCTTTCTTGATTCTTTTTAAATTCCTTTAGATTCTTGTCTCAATGTATGTGTCAGGAATTTGACTTCTTGTGGTACTTTTGAGTTCTCGTTCCGTCAGACTTAGGTTCTTTCCCTTAGGGTTTTCGTATCACACACCTTTATCTTTAGTCTTAGACTTGATAAATTTAGATCTCTTGAACTTGGTGCGTTCCTACCGTCGTTAATCCACAATGCTGATGTTTTAGCCTAAGCTAATAATTGACTGAGGGGGTTGGGTAATCTTCCAACCTCGAGTCAGCTTTTCTGGTTGCTCTGATGCCCAAGAAGCCACGCTTCCCAAGCCCTGCGTTCTTCACTGCCTTGCTTTGTTTGCCCTTGATTGCCTTTGCTAGACCTGGAAAAATCCAATATTAGACCAATTTCACAAATGGATGATCAAGCACTTGAGTATATACACCCTTAAAGGTCCTTTCCCTTTTGCCCAAATTTTTGTGTTGCCCCCTAGTTTTTCTAGTCCCACACTAGGTCAACCTCAAATTAGCTTATCTAAAAATCAACGTAAAAATCTAGTCCCACACTCGTAAAGAGCTTTCCAACGAGCTATTAAGCTCAAAAAATGGACTTCGGATGAAAAAGATATGACCGTTTAGGCTCTCAGGGGTGAAAACTGACAAACAAGTTTTTTTCTCCAAATACAAGCTAAGGGGTCTCCTATGAGTCTAATCACCCAAAAATTTTCAAAAAAATTGCCCCAAATTTGGTCAAAAAATCAAACCCTAAAATTTGTGTTTGGGGTGAGCAATCGCGATGGTCTGAGATAATCGCGATGGTCTGGGACCGTCGCGATGGTCCAGGTGAGCCGTCGCGATGGCGTGGCACAATCGCGATGGTCCGATGGAGCGAACAGTCACGATGGTCTGAGAGTGAATGATCGCGATGGCGTGAATGTGAACTGTCGTGATGGTCTGGAATGAATGATCGCGATGGTAAAAAATTAACCGTCGCGATGGCGTTAGTCAACGGTCAACGCGAACCGTCACGATGGTCAGAGTTAACAATCGCGATGGTCACGGGCGCGATGGCATGAGCCAATCGCGATGGTCTAGCTTGTCACGTGGCAGCGTCGGCACGATGGCATGAGCCAATCGCGAAGGCGTGGGGTGGACGAGCTCGTCGCAATGGTCAAGGACCGTCGTGATGGTTCAATTGAACCGTCACGATGGCGTGAGACCGTCGCGATGGTCCGGCCGAGCCGTCGCGATGGCGTGAGCCAATCGCGATGGTGTGACACAATCGCGATGGTCTGAGCCAATCGCGATGGTCCACCAAAGTATGAATTTTGCAAATGTGTTTGTGGATCCATGTATGCGTCTATGTCGCCTACCTCGTGGTGAACTCGCTTACCAAAAATTCCGAAGTTGGCAGACCATCGCGATGGTCTGACACCTACGGCAGATCTCTGATAGAAAGTGAAATTTTACCTTTTTGCAGCCTTCCTGATGCACTGGAGCATTGTATCTGCAAGAAAACTCAAAAACACAGTAGCACATGCAAGCACAAAAGCTCTCTCTCTCTCTCGCACATGCACAAATGAGGGGAAATGAGGAGAATGGGTGGATATGGTGAATTTTCTGATTTTTTTGGAGTTGAAGATGATGGTGAGGTGATGAAGATGGAGTGTGGGGGAGGTGAAAAACACCAAAAACTAAGTAAAAACAACAACAAAAACTGAAATTTTTTACCTTCCAACGCCACTTCTTGCTATACTCTTACCATCACACCTTCGTCCTAGACTCGATCCCCGGCAAAGGCGCCAAATTTGGTGTTGCTCTAGCACAATGGTGAGGACCACGTTAAGAAGCTCCACCTCCTTAATGTCAATCCGCGGAAGACATAGGAGTGATATGAAGATCGTGAATGTGAGATGAAGTAAGAGTGAAGGTGAGAAGCATAGAAATGCACACACACATACACACACACTACGAAGAGACAAGCAAGACACAATGGAAGGTGAGAAATCAACTCTATTACTCAAGAACACTCTTACAAGCTCAATATAGCTCTAAGCTCTTCTCTACTCAAACAAGCTAACACTAAGTAACCTCAAAAATGAGCTCTCTAGCTCTTTTTATAGATTCTAGACTAGTTTTGACCGGTTTCTATGTTACATATGTTACAATAGTGATGAAAATCACAGTTGGAGGTTTTGAAGAATATTTATAAAACATAAATCT